>CM068368.1:796683923-797257909 GCA_034769895.1 Magicicada septendecula
ATTAAGAATACTGCCGCTTCTTTAAACCTGAAATTAAACAAGCACAGTTATCTTAAAATTTAACTGATGTTGTAAGTTATAGCTATTAATGGCAACAGTATATGATCATTCGTTTTGTTTGACCTTCGCCCGACTGAAGATCAAACACATTCCATGGACTGACATTCAGGAAACCAAATCAAAGCAAAACATTTATCTATAAAATAGGTTAATTACCTTCTGTCAACGTTTCTTAAAATCCTTTTAGGATGACTCGAGTTTCGACACCATTTGGTGTCATCATCAGATCGGATATGAAATTAGGTCAAAACATTTTGATGCATATACATCTCGTCAGATATTAAAAAATTAAAAACAACACATAACATTATATAAATAATAAATAAACTATATCACAACAAAATAACATTACAACAATAAAATATAAAAACAACGCGGCCGCAAACGAACCTGTACAGGAACGCCCCCACGGTAAGACTAATCAATGCCGGTTTGACCTTGGTTCAATTTTATCGATCTGATATAGCCAATTTCTCATTCTATAAGATCGATTCTATTAAATAAAACATTATTGGTATGTATTGCTTTTTCATTTAGGACACGATTGTGATCCTTCTTTATGGCTTTATATATCTCGAACCTTTCAAGGGTGTCCAGCTTTAGTGACCTTTTACATTTATGTAGGATGTCTAAATTATCATTAATACTCTTTATATTATGGTTATATGAGCTCAAATGTTCTGCAAATGTACATCTTATTACATTTGACTTGGAGCTTGGGATATGTTCTTTATAGCGTAATTTGAAAGAACGACCTGTTTGTCCTATATAGAACTGTGTGCAATCAGAACAATTAAGTCTATATACACCAGTACCATCAAATATATCGGAGGGTATATTTTTGTTAGTAAATGTAAGTTTTTTCTCAAGTTTGTTATTTGCCTTTGAGGCCAAAGTAATATTAAGGCTTTTTTAATTGGTTTTTTAAAATATGGTATAGATTTTCACCATATTCTATAGCAATGTATTTGTTTACTTTTTCTTTGGATACATCAATATTTATTGGTTTATTTTGTTTTTTATTAATTATTCTATCTACTATATGACTTTTGTATCCATTGGCTAATGCTATGTGTTTGATAATGTTTAGTTCATTGTTATAATCATCCGTAGATAAGGGCAATGCCAGCAATCTATGAATCATACAGTTGAAAAAAGCCATTTTTTGTGAAATAGGGTGATACGATGAGGCGTGAATAGCATGATCTGTGATTGTTGGTTTTCTGTAAATATTATAGTTAATTTTATTATTTATTTTAGTTAAAGTTAAATCTAAAAAATTAATTTTATTATTCATTTCAGTCTCTAATGTGAATTGTAAATTATTTGTAATAGTATTCATATGTTTTTTAAGCATTTCTAATTGTCTGCAATTGCCATTGTAAATCATTATTGTGTCATCCACATATCGTCGGTAAAATAAAATTTTTGTATAATGTTTGTTTTTAGTCGATAAAATTTCGTTTGTTTCAATATGATTTAGGTAAATTTCAGCCAGGATGCCTGACAATGGGGATCCCATAGCTAAACCATCCCGTTGTAAATAATATTTGTTGTCGAAAGTAAAATAATGTTGTTCTAATATTACTTTTGTCAAATTGATTAACTCATCAACTGTTTCATGATTTAATGTGGATTTAGATAGTAATAAATTTTTAGCTATTTCTAACGTTTCGGTAATAGGTACGTTCATGTATAGATTTACTATGTCTAATGAGGCGAGAGTGTGTCTCGGCTCGATTGTAATAGTTTTTGTAAGTTCGACCAGTTCTAAACTGTTTTTCAAGCTATAATTTTTATTGAACGTTACGTGTTGTCTAAAAATTTTTTCGAGTTTTTTGGCAATTTTATATGAAGGTGCAGACATAAAATTAACTAAAGGACGGACAGGCATATTATTTTTATGTATTTTAGGAAGGCCCTTAAGTCTAGGGGCCTTGGGATCTATCATTTTTAGGTATTTTTTCTCATCGTTCGCTATGACGTATTTTGATTTATTCAATATTGATTTCACTTTATTGTTAAATGTAAGAGTGGGATCGCTATGAATCTCAATAATGTTATTGTTTTTAATGAAGTCCAGTATCTTGTTTTTATAATCATCATAAGTTAAAATTACGAGAGTTTGACCTTTGTCCGCTTTGGTGACGATTGCGTTATGGTCTATTAATTTCGTCTTTATCTCATTAAACACCCTTGTTTCGCTATGGTAAATAGTTTTTGTATTCTTTATGTTTTCGGCCTTCATAACTTTTTTTATTTTATTATCAATTGCATGTCTTATTACTGTTTTCGTTTCTTCATCGGATATGGAATTTATTGCGGTTTCAGCGTTCAATATTTCATTACAGAGTGATTGTTTGGAACTATTGTTTTTAAGATTGTATTTTAAGCCTTTATTCAATAAGTTGGTTTCTTCGTTGTTGAACTGTATTCCAGTAAGATTAACAATACGAGGGTAAAACTGGTGATTTATTATATTGTTCTCTTGTGTGTCGTTCTGTTTTTTCAATAAGTTACGAATGTTTTTATTTTGTGTCTTCTTTTTCTTTATAATGGTATTATTTATTTGTCTTTCAATCAAATATGTTACATTGTGGACTTGTGAGGCATGTAAGTTTTGTAAAAGTTCCAGATGTTTTTTCATGAGCATCGTATTGAGTAAGTTCTTTTTACTATGCAATTGTTTTATTTCGTTTTTGATCCATAATTTAGTGGCCATTTCTTTAGTTTTTTTAGCGCTATAAGAATTAGATGTTATTTTTATCTGGACATAACTCGGCACGATTTGCAAACTTAAACATGTTTTGTTATATCTAATATTTAGTGCCGTTTTTAGTAGTTTTAACCTTAAATTCATATATTGAAAGGCAATTTTTACCTGACTGGCATTCAATTTAAACATTTTTCTTGCCTCCAGAAACGATTAAGACTATAAAATAGGTTAATTACCTTCTGTCAACGTTTCTTAAAATCCTTTTAGGATGACTCGAGTTTCGACACCATTTGGTGTCATCATCAGATCGGATATGAAATTAGGTCAAAACATTTTGATGCATAAAGGTCAAACTTGAGAAAAAACTTACATTTACTAACAAAAATATACCCTCCGATATATTTGATGGTACTGGTGTATATAGACTTAATTGTTCTGATTGCACACAGTTCTATATAGGACAAACAGGTCGTTCTTTCAAATTACGCTATAAAGAACATATCCCAAGCTCCAAGTCAAATGTAATAAGATGTACATTTGCAGAACATTTGAGCTCATATAACCATAATATAAAGAGTATTAATGATAATTTAGACATCCTACATAAATGTAAAAAGTCACTAAAGCTGGACACCCTTGAAAGGTTCGAGATATATAAAGCCATAAAGAAGGATCACAATCGTGTCCTAAATGAAAAAGCAATACATACCAATAATGTTTTATTTAATAGAATCGATCTTATAGAACGAGAAATTGGCTATATCAGATCGATAAAATTGAACCAAGGTCAAACCGGCATTGATTAGTCTTACCGTGGGGGCGTTCCTGTACAGGTTCGTTTGCGGCCGCGTTGTTTTTATATTTTATTGTTGTAATGTTATTTTGTTGTGATATAGTTTATTTATTATTTATATAATGTTATGTGTTGTTTTTAATTTTTTAATATCTGACGAGATGTATATTGTAATATATTCGTGTGAACGGCTACCGTTTTACTCTGTAAAATGTGGATAATGTACAATTTGTGTGTAATGGGTGTACGTGTCTTCTCGATCCGTAGTTCAAATGCGTGCAACTTCTGTAGATTTCGTTCGTTGCGAACGTACGAATAACCAGGTCTTGATGTTCTTACCTGATGTTCATTAGGGGTATGAAGTTCCCGGTGGCGCCAAATTGTTTTCTTAAAACAATTAAAATACAATTCAAAAGCGTATGACCAGCGCAGCCCAGGCGGTCCGAATAATTCAAATATTTCCGCCAACTAGGCCCACTGTAGCGCACAGCAGTTCGATGCGTGGGCTGTGTAAATCGTTAGTCATCTGCTAAAATGTACATAAAATATTGTGCACCTCCTAATGAAATTATAACACCGTGGTTACACTCAATACTTACACATTTTTTATTAGTGCTTGTTATTCATTTAATACAAATTATTCTAATACAAATGCTCCGGTTGTTTATATGAGACAATTACAGGGTTTGACAATCGATATTTGAATTGATAACCAGACGTTTAATGATGGCGTCTGTTGAAAATTGTATACAAGTTATTAATGTTGGTTTGTCATAGGTTCTTGAGGTTACGTTCAAAGGATTACAAATGTTTTAAAAACAATAAAAATACACACCCTTACATCAAGTAAACTTAACTAACATATTGTGTAGGTATAATTTGTTTAGCGCAGTGTAGTAAAAGTGTTTACAAGTTATGGATCATTAACAACAGTTTATATTGGTTAGTTTATAAATTGTCAGTGACTTAGTATTCTCTTTAATCTTTGAAAGTATTTAATTTCAGTTCAGTGAGATTTCGACCTTTAGTGAGATAATTAACGTGAGTTTATTTATATATTTTGGGTAATTTAAGAGGTACTTATCACTTCCGTAGTTATGGCGAATTCATACGATCTGTTATTCATGGGTTATACTATAATCTTCTTTAATTTGCTGGGTTCAGGACATCAGGCATCTTTTCCAGTTTAATTGGTAGTAATTTATTTTCTTTTTTCGTTAATTTGGCCTCAACTTCAATAATATGATTCCAGTCCTTGTCTTCTGTCTTGGTATACACTTAGTAGTAACTTTTTCTGATATTTGCTATGTTTTAATTGACAATTTTGGTCACTCAAAAATTAGCGTCTATACCATTAAAGCGTCATGCATTCAGTAAAAAAAAAATCTAACGGTATTTTTGGCTTGTTACTCCACAGTTTCCATGGTAACGTAATTATTCTACCTGGTCGATCTCAAAATAAACACATTGTTATCAAACTTTGAATTTTTGTTTAATTTGAATAAATATTTTATAATGGCTATATTTACTTGGGGATAATTTCAATGGTTGTAATCTTTACATAGATGTTCCTATTTTCTTTCAAAGATTAGTTTGATATCTTACAAGATTGGTCTAAGTCATGTATTAATGTTTTAGTCCAAAATTGATAATACTATGTTAATACATAATTTACTTATTTCTAAGTTTTAATATAATTCTGCCATGTTCCCTTTCGTTACACATAATTAATATAATTTGCCTATTATTTCTTATAAAGGTATTGCTATTATTTTCTTTATAAATTCCTTACTTACTTAAAACATACTAACATATTACTGTAAAACTATTTCTTTTGGTATTTATTGCCTTAAACATTAAGCCAATAACTTCTTTCTTTAAATTAACAAATGAACAAATTTGGTGAGTGTTATACCTACACCATCTCTTTTATAACAGTAATCACCCTGGTGATTTTTATACTGAGATAATATTTTTTCTGTTTTTTACATTCACAATTATTCTGTGTCTTTCAGTCTAACATACTTAACTTAATTGCTCATTTAACATGTGCTTATGTTTTGGGTTTGTCACACTTGTTTAACTCTTTTTTCTTAAGATTATATGCTGTTTATTTTATTACACTTATCACTTCACTGTTCATCTTTGTCACTCCCTACCTATCTCTAATTACCCTTATATTTCTCACGATCTCACTATTATTACAAAGTTTTTGTATCTAATGAGTTCATGTCTCTTTTGTTAACTTCAGACTGTCACATATCATTTTATAATATATGCAAACAACATGGTATTGTAAATACATCCTTCAAATAAAACATAACTTTGTATATATTGTCATTAAAGTGATAAAAATTGGTCTGAAATGTCATAATTAGTAATAATAACAACAGTTTAATAATGTTAAAATATATTGTGTTAATTGAAACCTACTACATCTGTAGCAACAGCAATAATATTAGCGAATAAATAAACTCTCCAAAACCTTATACTTTCAAACACATAATGCTGAAATAATATACATACTGCTGAAATAATCTTAGTAAAAGTTCCAAAGTATATAGTAGGATATACAATTTGTTCTCTGATTGAACCACGCACACATTTCTATTCCCTGTCTGTATGAGTGTAATTTTAAACATAACAGCTGACACATCACCTATAGATAAGGATATACATACAATCATATCTACACATGGTTTTTTTATGTATAACAATTGCTGAGATACTGTCATTTACAAGTTACCACTAATAAAAATTTAAACATAAATTATTAACAATAATAAAAAATTATGCTCTTTTAAAACAATCTTGTGAGTTAATTGTTATGGCCATGTAATTTTTTATTTTCTTTTTTCTTCACTGTCTTCTTGTCTCGCTTTACTTTGGTTAATATCTGGCCAATCTCTGGGGTTGGGTCAATGTCAGTTGTCTGTCAGTCTAGTTCGTATTTTCTTGTTTTGTGACCACCTTTGGTTGTATTCTTCCTCCTTCACTATTGATTATATTTACTACTTTCATTCTCGTTATCATTTATCTATCAAAATATATTGTTTCTTGGCATTTTTTACATACTTTTTAATATCAAATGTGATCAGGGTTTGGCAATGTTATATAATGCCCTTCCACCAAAATTGATCATTTTATAAAACGTGAATTTAAGTTTGATGAAATTATCAATTGTATCGTATCAAATTTTTTTTTTTTTCAAATTCTCCTGCTTCTCATTCATTTTTTATAATTAATTCGGTATCTTTTATTTCCATTCTTCTTAGTCTTTTCTTCATTATTTTCTCATATTGCGAACTGGCTTATTGATTTTTTTATTATAACTTATTCCCTATAAATCTTATTTTTCATCAAAACTACTCTTATACTGATATCAGGGGAACATCATCCCTGCTCAGTGAAATGATTGCTGGTTCATTCAACAGACAATCTCAATTAATAATTCTTAAATATAGTCAACTCGTGACTCAAAATAATAATAATAATAATCATAATCATAATATTTGTTGGGAATCTTTTACTTTTATACTTCATTATTGCTCAGTTCGAGTCATATATTGTTCCATCTTTCTTTATAGATACTATTTGATACATTGTTTTTTATTGATACAATTCACATTTTTATTCATTTTTAATTACTCTTTGTTTCATCTCATTTCACATTATAACTCTTAGAACGTTTATTTCATTCATATTGTTTTGTGATCATTGGTTTGGGTAATTTTACTTCCCCTCTTTCTAAATAGTTGTGGAAGCTGATCATTTTGATTTTTTTTTTTTTTTTTTTTTAATATCATAGTAAGTTATGGCTTCTTACTAGTTAGGAATTTTTTGTAGCTTATTCCTTTATAGTATGTCATGCTTTTTATGCCTCATTTTTTGGCTAAATATTATGGTAATTTAACCTTATTTTGTAGGAATGTTTTGTAACTACACTCCTCTATTGTTAATTTTTATTTAAATATTGTAGTAAGTTGGTTGCTCTTACTTTATCTGAATGCCTTGTGACTTTTATCTCTCCATTTTTACTTGTTCTAAAATATTATTGAGATATTTGGGTAAGCTTTTCTTACATATCTTTTTTGATTTTTTACAATTTTTTATTCATCATAATGGTTTATCTAATGCTTAGTGTAAGCTGTACTTACGAATGTTTTGGAATTTTGACATTCTTTAGAGATCTTTTCTTTATGACATTGGCAGACTTGTTTGTTTGTCACGTTATTTTTTCTTTATTTAAAGTATTTTTGTTGGTTTTTTTTTTTGCTTTAAATTGTTTTTTTTACAGTTATTGTTGATTGTCATAATATTTCTTAATTGAGGCTTGATTGTATACCCCCTTTATTTTCTTGGTGACGGGGTGAGTGATCTCGTAAGTGTTATTGCCCTTGTCTTTTGTTATAGTGTATGGTCCTATATTCCAGTGTTCATCTGCATTTGGTTTATCCATTGTCCATGATTACATAAGTTTCCTCCGTTGTTCGGACTGCTCTGGTGTGCATCACTGTTTCTGTCTGTGTTATATATGTCTCTTCTATCTGGTACAGCCACTCTTCTAATACCATGTGTTCTCTGGCATCAGTGCCTACCTCAATCACTTGATGATGTTGTTTACTACTCAACGAAGTTAATCGTACCTCCGTTATTGATCTTCTCACTGATATTGGTTTATTTGGTATTTCTATCTCTGGTAATTTCCCTTTCCTTGTAGACTTTCTCAATTTGTCATACATTGTTTTGTTGTGTTCCTTTTCAACTTTGGATATCCTCCATTTAAAGATAGGTTTGCTGAAAGTTTTACTCGCTGGTTGATCGTTGATCCCTCCTAGAATTTCCTTCAGAGTTCTCCTGCACTCCATAACATTCATCATTTCCGTATGGTCATTAATTGGTCGATTAAACGTCTCAAGTAGTCCGTTCTTCATCATCTCCAATTCCTCTCTGGTATTGATTCGTTTTCTCTGATGTATTTTCTTAGTCTTCTTAATTATCTGTTTTTTCTGTACTCCTCTACGGTTGGTTCCTTTGTGTTTACTTTTCTCTTTGTTTTTGTTACCTTTATTTTGATGTAACAATGTATTTGGGTCTTCTTGAATTTCTGTTTTTTCATTATTTCCTTCTGGAGTGGTGTTTATTGTTTCATTCACCTTCTTGAACCCGTTACCTAATGTCTCATTAAGTAGATCTATTTGGTAATTGGTTTCTTCCCCTTTCTTATTCATCTCCATTTTTGTCTGGTCGCTTTCTTCACGACGTTCTCTGAAAATAAGCCTTATTTGCTGCTTCATTTCTTCCTTATTTTTCTCGTGGTCCTTCTTCAGCTGTTCCTTCAATTCTTCCTTTAATTCTTCGTTTCTTTGCTGAATTTCCTCCAGTAATCGTTGTTGTAGTGTTTCATTATTTTGGTTGACTGTTTTCCTCGATTCTTCCTTAGTACTCACTATTTTTTCATTGATCTGTTTCAAATTGTCACTGGTTTCTTTCTTCATGCTGTCGAATTTATTGTTCATCTCCTTCAAACTCTCCTCATTCTTGTCGAATTTATTGTTCATCTCCTTCAAGCTCTCCTCATTCTTGTCGAATTTATTGTTCATCTCCTTCAAGCTCTCCTCATTCTTGTCGAATTTATTGTTCATCTCCTTCAAATTATTGTTCATCATTTCCATTAATTTTAGTATGTTCGGGTCTCCTCTAAATTCTCCCTTGTCGCCCGCCTGTAATTCCATTTCTTCGTCTTGGCTTGGTTCTGTTGTGGTTATTATTGTCTCCACTTCTTCAATCGGTGTTCCTTCCTCTTCTTCCCCTCTGTTTCCTTCCATCTCCTTCTCCTTTGCCAACTTTTTCGACAATCCTCTGGTGTGCATATTGTAACCTTTCGTAATCGCCGCTAGAATTTATAGGGTTTAATTGTATAATTTCTTTATTATTCTAGCTCCACTAGTTGGCGCGCCACTTTGTAATGTTGTCGTGTGGTCCGCCTCGTTCAAGCCCCGCGATGGAAGCCACTTTGTATGATAACGGTTTACCTTTCCTGTTAATTATTATTGAATAGTGTGTAGCGAACCGTTTTATACTTATTAGTCGACCTTTTTTCTCGCCGTTAGAAGATCGTATTTCTCTCTTCTAGCTCCAGCGGTTGGTCGTCAATTTGTAATGTAGTCGTGAGTACGCCTCGTTTAAGCCCCGTGATGGAAGCCACTTTGTAATATATCCGTGTGAACGGCTACCGTTTTACTCTGTAAAATGTGGATAATGTACAATTTGTGTGTAATGGGTGTACGTGTCTTCTCGATCCGTAGTTCAAATGCGTGCAACTTCTGTAGATTTCGTTTGTTGCGAACGTACGAATAACCAGGTCTTGATGTTCTTACCTGATGTTCATTAGGGGTATGAAGTTCCCGGTGGCGCCAAATTGTTTTCTTAAAACAATTAAAATAAAATTCAAAAGCGT
Organism: Magicicada septendecula; assembly: GCA_034769895.1. Classification (NCBI taxonomy): domain Eukaryota; kingdom Metazoa; phylum Arthropoda; class Insecta; order Hemiptera; family Cicadidae; genus Magicicada; species Magicicada septendecula. Next base: position 796,693,953 of record CM068368.1, read on the forward strand.
ATGACCAGCGCAGCTCAGGCGGTTCGATGCGTGGGCTGTGTAAATCGTTAGTCATCTGCTAAAATGTACATAAAATATTGTGCACCTCCTAATGAAATTATAACACCGTGGTTACACTCAATACTTACACATTTTTTATTAGTGCTTGTTATTCATTTAATACAAATTATTCTAATACAAATGCTCCGGTTGTTTATATGAGACAATTACAAGGGTTTGACAATCGATATTTGAATTGATAACCAGACGTTTAATGATGGCGTCTGTTGAAAATTGTATACAAGTTATTAATGTTGGTTTGTCATAGGTTCTTGAGGTTACGTTCAAAGGATTACAAATGTTTTAAAAACAATAAAAATACACACCCTTGCATCAAGTAAACTTAACTAACATATTGTGTAGGTATAATTTGTTTAGCGCAGTGTAGTAAAAGTGTTTACAAGTTATGGATCATTAACAACAGTTTATATTGGTTAGTTTATAAATTGTCAGTGACTTAGTATTCTCTTTAATCTTTGAAAGTATTTAATTTCAGTTCAGTGAGATTTCGACCTTTAGTGAGATAATTAACGTGAGTTTATTTATATATTTTGGGTAATTTAAGAGGTACTTATCACTTCCGTAGTTATGGCGAATTCATACGATCTGTTATTCATGGGTTATACTATAATCTTCTTTAATTTGCTGGGTTCAGGACATCAGGCATCTTTTCCAGTTTAATTGGTAGTAATTTATTTTCTTTTTTCGTTAATTTGGCCTCAACTTCAATAATATGATTCCAGTCCTTGTCTTCTGTCTTGGTATACACTTAGTAGTAACTTTTTCTGATATTTGCTATGTTTTAATTGACAATTTTGGTCACTCAAAAATTAGCGTCTATACCATTAAAGCGTCATGCATTCAGTAAAAAAAAAATCTAACGGTATTTTTGGCTTGTTACTCCACAGTTTCCATGGTAACGTAATTATTCTACCTGGTCGATCTCAAAATAAACACATTGTTATCAAACTTTGAATTTTTGTTTAATTTGAATAAATATTTTATAATGGCTATATTTACTTGGGGATAATTTCAATGGTTGTAATCTTTACATAGATGTTCCTATTTTCTTTCAAAGATTAGTTTGATATCTTACAAGATTGGTCTAAGTCATGTATTAATGTTTTAGTCCAAAATTGATAATACTATGTTAATACATAATTTACTTATTTCTAAGTTTTAATATAATTCTGCCATGTTCCCTTTCGTTACACATAATTAATATAATTTGCCTATTATTTCTTATAAAGGTATTGCTATTATTTTCTTTATAAATTCCTTACTTACTTAAAACATACTAACATATTACTGTAAAACTATTTCTTTTGGTATTTATTGCCTTAAACATTAAGCCAATAACTTCTTTCTTTAAATTAACAAATGAACAAATTTGGTGAGTGTTATACCTACACCATCTCTTTTATAACAGTAATCACCCTGGTGATTTTTATACTGAGATAATATTTTTTCTGTTTTTTACATTCACAATTATTCTGTGTCTTTCAGTCTAACATACTTAACTTAATTGCTCATTTAACATGTGCTTATGTTTTGGGTTTGTCACACTTGTTTAACTCTTTTTTCTTAAGATTATATGCTGTTTATTTTATTACACTTATCACTTCACTGTTCATCTTTGTCACTCCCTACCTATCTCTAATTACCCTTATATTTCTCACGATCTCACTATTATTACAAAGTTTTTGTATCTAATGAGTTCATGTCTCTTTTGTTAACTTCAGACTGTCACATATCATTTTATAATATATGCAAACAACATGGTATTGTAAATACATCCTTCAAATAAAACATAACTTTGTATATATTGTCATTAAAGTGATAAAAATTGGTCTGAAATGTCATAATTAGTAATAATAACAACAGTTTAATAATGTTAAAATATATTGTGTTAATTGAAACCTACTACATCTGTAGCAACAGCAATAATATTAGCGAATAAATAAACTCTCCAAAACCTTATACTTTCAAACACATAATGCTGAAATAATATACATACTGCTGAAATAATCTTAGTAAAAGTTCCAAAGTATATAGTAGGATATACAATTTGTTCTCTGATTGAACCACGCACACATTTCTATTCCCTGTCTGTATGAGTGTAATTTTAAACATAACAGCTGACACATCACCTATAGATAAGGATATACATACAATCATATCTACACATGGTTTTTTTATGTATAACAATTGCTGAGATACTGTCATTTACAAGTTACCACTAATAAAAATTTAAACATAAATTATTAACAATAATAAAAAATTATGCTCTTTTAAAACAATCTTGTGAGTTAATTGTTATGGCCATGTAATTTTTTATTTTCTTTTTTCTTCACTGTCTTCTTGTCTCGCTTTACTTTGGTTAATATCTGGCCAATCTCTGGGGTTGGGTCAATGTCAGTTGTCTGTCAGTCTAGTTCGTATTTTCTTGTTTTGTGACCACCTTTGGTTGTATTCTTCCTCCTTCACTATTGATTATATTTACTACTTTCATTCTCGTTATCATTTATCTATCAAAATATATTGTTTCTTGGCATTTTTTACATACTTTTTAATATCAAATGTGATCAGGGTTTGGCAATGTTATATAATGCCCTTCCACCAAAATTGATCATTTTATAAAACGTGAATTTAAGTTTGATGAAATTATCAATTGTATCGTATCAAATTTTTTTTTTTTCAAATTCTCCTGCTTCTCATTCATTTTTTATAATTAATTCGGTATCTTTTATTTCCATTCTTCTTAGTATTTTCTTCATTATTTTCTCATATTGCGAACTGGCTTATTGATTTTTTTATTATAACTTATTCCCTATAAATCTTATTTTTCATCAAAACTACTCTTATACTGATATCAGGGGAACATCATCCCTGCTCAGTGAAATGATTGCTGGTTCATTCAACAGACAATCTCAATTAATAATTCTTAAATATAGTCAACTCGTGACTCAAAATAATAATAATAATAATCATAATCATAATATTTGTTGGGAATCTTTTACTTTTATACTTCATTATTGCTCAGTTCGAGTCATATATTGTTCCATCTTTCTTTATAGATACTATTTGATACATTGTTTTTTATTGATACAATTCACATTTTTATTCATTTTTAATTACTCTTTGTTTCATCTCATTTCACATTATAACTCTTAGAACGTTTATTTCATTCATATTGTTTTGTGATCATTGGTTTGGGTAATTTTACTTCCCCTCTTTCTAAATAGTTGTGGAAGCTGATCATTTTTTTTTTTTTTTTTTTTTTTTTTTTTTTTTTTTTTTTTTTTAATATCATAGTAAGTTATGGCTTCTTACTAGTTAGGAATTTTTTGTAGCTTATTCCTTTATAGTATGTCATGCTTTTTATGCCTCATTTTTTGGCTAAATATTATGGAAATTTAACCTTATTTTGTAGGAATGTTTTGTAACTACACTCCTCTATTGTTAATTTTTATTTAAATATTGTAGTAAGTTGGTTGCTCTTACTTTATCTGAATGCCTTGTGACTTTTATCTCTCCATTTTTACTTGTTCTAAAATATTATTGAGATATTTGGGTAAGCTTTTCTTACATATCTTTTTTGATTTTTTACAATTTTTTATTCATCATAATGGTTTATCTAATGCTTAGTGTAAGCTGTACTTACGAATGTTTTGGAATTTTGACATTCTTTAGAGATCTTTTCTTTATGACATTGGCAGACTTGTTTGTTTGTCACGTTATTTTTTTCTTTATTTAAAGTATTTTTGTTGGTTTTTTTTTTGCTTTAAATTGTTTTTTTTACAGTTATTGTTGATTGTCATAATATTTCTTAATTGAGGCTTGATTGTATACCCCCTTTATTTTCTTGGTGACGGGGTGAGTGATCTCGTAAGTGTTATTGCCCTTGTCTTTTGTTATAGTGTATGGTCCTATATTCCAGTGTTCATCTGCATTTGGTTTATCCATTGTCCATGATTACATAAGTTTCCTCCGTTGTTCGGACTGCTCTGGTGTGCATCACTGTTTCTGTCGGTGTTATATATGTCTCTTCTATCTGGTACAGCCACTCTTCTAATACCATGTGTTCTCTGGCATCAGTGCCTACCTCAATCACTTGATGATGTTGTTTACTACTCAACGAAGTTAATCGTACCTCCGTTATTGATCTTCTCACTGATATTGGTTTATTTGGTATTTCTATCTCTGGTAATTTCCCTTTCCTTGTAGACTTTCTCAATTTGTCATACATTGTTTTGTTGTGTTCCTTTTCAACTTTGGATATCCTCCATTTAAAGATAGGTTTGCTGAAAGTTTTACTCGCTGGTTGATCGTTGATCCCTCCTAGAATTTCCTTCAGAGTTCTCCTGCACTCCATAACATTCATCATTTCCGTATGGTCATTAATTGGTCGATTAAACGTCTCAAGTAGTCCGTTCTTCATCATCTCCAATTCCTCTCTGGTATTGATTCGTTTTCTCTGATGTATTTTCTTAGTCTTCTTAATTATCTGTTTTTTCTGTACTCCTCTACGGTTGGTTCCTTTGTGTTTACTTTTCTCTTTGTTTTTGTTACCTTTATTTTGATGTAACAATGTATTTGGGTCTTCTTGAATTTCTGTTTTTTCATTATTTCCTTCTGGAGTGGTGTTTATTGTTTCATTCACCTTCTTGAACCCGTTACCTAATGTCTCATTAAGTAGATCTATTTGGTAATTGGTTTCTTCCCCTTTCTTATTCATCTCCATTTTTGTCTGGTCGCTTTCTTCACGACGTTCTCTGAAAATAAGCCTTATTTGCTGCTTCATTTCTTCCTTATTTTTCTCGTGGTCCTTCTTCAGCTGTTCCTTCAATTCTTCCTTTAATTCTTCGTTTCTTTGCTGAATTTCCTCCAGTAATCGTTGTTGTAGTGTTTCATTATTTTGGTTGACTGTTTTCCTCGATTCTTCCTTAGTACTCACTATTTTTTCATTGATCTGTTTCAAATTGTCACTGGTTTCTTTCTTCATGCTGTCGAATTTATTGTTCATCTCCTTCAAACTCTCCTCATTCTTGTCGAATTTATTGTTCATCTCCTTCAAGCTCTCCTCATTCTTGTCGAATTTATTGTTCATCTCCTTCAAGCTCTCCTCATTCTTGTCGAATTTATTGTTCATCTCCTTCAAATTATTGTTCATCATTTCCATTAATTTTAGTATGTTCGGGTCTCCTCTAAATTCTCCCTTGTCGCCCGCCTGTAATTCCATTTCTTCGTCTTGGCTTGGTTCTGTTGTGGTTATTATTGTCTCCACTTCTTCAATCGGTGTTCCTTCCTCTTCTTCCCCTCTGTTTCCTTCCATCTCCTTCTCCTTTGCCAACTTTTTCGACAATCCTCTGGTGTGCATATTGTAACCTTTCGTAATCGCCGCTAGAATTTATAGGGTTTAATTGTATAATTTCTTTATTATTCTAGCTCCACTAGTTGGCGCGCCACTTTGTAATGTTGTCGTGTGGTCCGCCTCGTTCAAGCCCCGCGATGGAAGCCACTTTGTATGATACCGGTTTACCTTTCCTGTTAATTATTATTGAATAGTGTGTAGCGAACCGTTTTATACTTATTAGTCGACCTTTTTTCTCGCCGTTAGAAGATCGTATTTCTCTCTTCTAGCTCCAGCGGTTGGTCGTCAATTTGTAATGTAGTCGTGAGTACGCCTCGTTTAAGCCCCACGATGGAAACCACTTTGTAATATATTCGTGTGAACGGCTACCGTTTTACTCTGTAAAATGTGGATAATGTACAATTTGTGTGTAATGGGTGTACGTGTCTTCTCGATCCGTAGTTCAAATGCGTGCAACTTCTGTAGATTTCGTTTGTTGCGAACGTACGAATAACCAGGTCTTGATGTTCTTACCTGATGTTCATTAGGGGTATGAAGTTCCCGGTGGCGCCAAATTGTTTTCTTAAAACAATTAAAATAAAATTCAAAAGCGTATGACCAGCGCAGCTCAGGCGGTTCGAATAATTCAAATATTTCCGCCAGCTAGGCCCACTCTAGCGCACAGCAGTTCGATGCGTGGGCTGTGTAAATCGTTAGTCATCTGCTAAAATGTACATAAAATATTGTGCACCTCCTAATGAAATTATAACACCGTGGTTACACTCAATACTTACACATTTGTTATTAGTGCTTGTTATTCATTTAATACAAATTATTCTAATACAAATGCTCCGGTTGTTTATATGAGACAATTACAGGGTTTGACAATCGATATTTGAATTGATAACCAGACGTTTAATGATGGCGTCTGTTGAAAATTGTATACAAGTTATTAATGTTGGTTTGTCATAGGTTCTTGAGGTTACGTTCAAAGGATTACAAATGTTTTAAAAACAATAAAAATACACACCCTTACATCAAGTAAACTTAACTAACATATTGTGTAGGTATAATTTGTTTAGCGCAGTGTAGTAAAAGTGTTTACAAGTTATGGATCATTAACAACAGTTTATATTGGTTAGTTTATAAATTGTCAGTGACTTAGTATTCTCTTTAATCTTTGAAAGTATTTAATTTCAGTTCAGTGAGATTTCGACCTTTAGTGAGATAATTAACGTGAGTTTATTTATATATTTTGGGTAATTTAAGAGGTACTTATCACTTCCGTAGTTATGGCGAATTCATACGATCTGTTATTCATGGGTTATACTATAATCTTCTTTAATTTGCTGGGTTCAGGACATCAGGCATCTTTTCCAGTTTAATTGGTAGTAATTTATTTTCTTTTTTCATTAATTTGGCCTCAACTTCAATAATATGATTCCAGTCCTTGTCTTCTGTCTTGGTATACACTTAGTAGTAACTTTTTCTGATATTTGCTATGTTTTAATTGACAATTTTGGTCACTCGAAAATTAGCGTCTATACCATTAAAGCGTCATGCATTCAGTAAAAAAAAATCTAACGGTATTTTTGGCTTGTTACTCCACAGTTTCCATGGTAACGTAATTATTCTACCTGGTCGATCTCAAAATAAACACATTGTTATCAAACTTTGAATTTTTGTTTAATTTGAATAAATATTTTATAATGGCTATATTTACTTGGGGATAATTTCAATGGTTGTAATCTTTACATAGATGTTCCTATTTTCTTTCAAAGATTAGTTTGATATCTTACAAGATTGGTCTAAGTCATGTATTAATGTTTTAGTCCAAAATTGATAATACTATGTTAATACATAATTTACTTATTTCTAAGTTTTAATATAATTCTGCCATGTTCCCTTTCGTTACACATAATTAATATAATTTGCCTATTATTTCTTATAAAGGTATTGCTATTATTTTCTTTATAAATTCCTTACTTACTTAAAACATACTAACATATTACTGTAAAACTATTTCTTTTGGTATTTATTGCCTTAAACATTAAGCCAATAACTTCTTTCTTTAAATTAACAAATGAACAAATTTGGTGAGTGTTATACCTACACCATCTCTTTTATAACAGTAATCACCCTGGTGATTTTTATACTGAGATAATATTTTTTCTGTTTTTTACATTCACAATTATTCTGTGTCTTTCAGTCTAACATACTTAACTTAATTGCTCATTTAACATGTGCTTATGTTTTGGGTTTGTCACACTTGTTTAACTCTTTTTTCTTAAGATTATATGCTGTTTATTTTATTACACTTATCACTTCACTGTTCATCTTTGTCACTCCCTACCTATCTCTAATTACCCTTATATTTCTCACGATCTCACTATTATTACAAAGTTTTTGTATCTAACGAGTTCATGTCTCTTTTGTTAACTTCAGACTGTCACATATCATTTTATAATATGCAAACAACATGGTATTGTAAATACATCCTTCAAATAAAACATAACTTTGTATATATTGTCATTAAAGTGATAAAAATTGGTCTGAAATGTCATAATTAGTAATAATAACAACAGTTTAATAATGTTAAAATATATTGTGTTAATTGAAACCTACTACATCTGTAGCAACAGCAATAATATTAGCGAATAAATAAACTCTCCAAAACCTTATACTTTCAAACACATAATGCTGAAATAATATACATACTGCTGAAATAATCTTAGTAAAAGTTCCAAAGTATATAGTAGGATATACAATTTGTTCTCTGATTGAACCACGCACACATTTCTATTCCCTGTCTGTATGAGTGTAATTTTAAACATAACAGCTGACACATCACCTATAGATAAGGATATACATACAATCATATCTACACATGGTTTTTTTATGTATAACAATTGCTGAGATACTGTCATTTACAAGTTACCACTAATAAAAATTTTAACATAAATTATTAACAATAATAAAAAATTATACTCTTTTAAAACAATCTTGTGAGTTAATTGTTATGGCCATGTAATTTTTTATTTTCTTTTTTCTTCACTGTCTTCTTGTCTCGCTTTACTTTGGTTAATATCTGGCCAATCTCTGGGGTTGGGTCAATGTCAGTTGTCTGTCAGTCTAGTTCGTATTTTCTTGTTTTGTGACCACCTTTGGTTGTATTCTTCCTCCTTCACTATTGATTATATTTACTACTTTCATTCTCGTTATCATTTATCTATCAAAATATATTGTTTCTTGGCATTTTTTACATACTTTTTAATATCAAATGTGATCAGGGTTTGGCAATGTTATAATATGCATCAAAATGTTTTGACCTAATTTCATATCCGATCTGATGATGACACCAAATGGTGTCGAAACTCGAGTCATCCTAAAAGGATTTTAAGAAATGTTGACAGAAGGTAATTAACCTATTTTATAGTCTTAATCGTTTCTGGAGGCAAGAAAAATGTTTAAATTGAATGCCAGTCAGGTAAAAATTGCCTTTCAATATATGAATTTAAGGTTAAAACTACTAAAAACGGCACTAAATATTAGATATAACAAAACATGTTTAAGTTTGCAAATCGTGCCGAGTTATGTCCAGATAAAAATAACATCTAATTCTTATAGCGCTAAAAAAACTAAAGAAATGGCCACTAAATTATGGATCAAAAACGAAATAAAACAATTGCATAGTAAAAAGAACTTACTCAATACGATGCTCATGAAAAAACATCTCGAACTTTTACAAAACTTACATGCCTCACAAGTCCACAATGTAACATATTTGAAAGACAAATAAATACCATTATAAAGGAAAAGAAGACACAAAATAAAAAAATTCGTAACTTATTGAAAAAACAGAACGACACGCAAGAGAACAATACAATAAATCACCAGTTTTACCCTCGTATTGTTAATCTTACTGGAATACAGTTCAACAACGAAGAAACCAACTTATTGAATAAAGGCTTAAAATACAATCTTAAAAACAATAGTTCCAAACAATCACTCTGTAATGAAATATTGAACGCTGAAACCGCAATAAATTCCATATCCGATGAAGAAACGAAAACAGTAATAAGACATGCAATTGATAATAAAATAAAAAAAGTTATGAAGGCCGAAAACATAAAGAATACAAAAACTATTTACCATAGCGAAACAAGGGTGTTTAATGAGATAAAGACGAAATTAATAGACCATAACGCAATCGTCACCAAAGCGGACAAAGGTCAAACTCTCGTAATTTTAACTTATGATGATTATAAAAACAAGATACTGGACTTCATTAAAAACAATAACATTATTGAGATTCATAGCGATCCCACTCTTACATTTAACAATAAAGTGAAACCAATATTGAATAAATCAAAATACGTCATAGCGAACGATGAGAAAAAATACCTAAAAATGATAGATCCCAAGGCCCCTAGACTTAAGGGCCTTCCTAAAATACATAAAAATAATATGCCTGTCCGTCCTTTAGTTAATTTTATGTCTGCACCTTCATATAAAATTGCCAAAAAACTCGAAAAAACTTTTAGACAACACATAACGTTCAATAAAAATTATAGCTTGAAAAACAGTTTAGAACTGGTCGAACTTACAAAAACTATTACAATCGAGCCGAGACACACTCTCGCCTGATTCGACATAGTAAATCTATACACGAACATACCTATTACCGAAACGTTAGAAATAGCTAAAAATTTATTACTATCTAAATCCACATTAAATCATGAAACAGTTGATGAGTTAATCAATTTGACAAAAGTAATATTAGAACAACATTATTTTACTTTCGACAACAAATATTATTTACAACGGGATGGTTTAGCTATGGGATCCCCATTGTCAGGCATCCTGGCTGAAATTTACCTAAATCATATTGAAACAAACGAAATTTTATCGACTAAAAACAAACATTATACAAAAATTTTATTTTACCGACGATATGTGGATGACACAATAATGATTTACAATGGCAATTGCAGACAATTAGAAATGCTTAAAAAACATATGAATACTATTACAAATAATTTACAATTCACATTAGAGACTGAAATGAATAATAAAATTAATTTTTTAGATTTAACTTTAACTAAAATAAATAATAAAATTAACTATAATATTTACAGAAAACCAACAATCACAGATCATGCTATTCACGCCTCATCGTATCACCGTATTTCACAAAAAATGGCTTTTTTCAACTGTATGATTCATAGATTGCTGGCATTGCCCTTATCTACGGATGATTATAACAATGAACTAAACATTATCAAACACATAGCATTAGCCAATGGATACAAAAGTCATATAGTAGATAGAATAATTAATAAAAAACAAAATAAACCAATAAATATTGATGTATCCAAAGAAAAAGTAAACAAATACATTGCTATAGAATATGGTGAAAATCTATACCATATTTTAAAAAACCAATTAAAAAAGCATAATATTACTTTGGCCTCAAAGGCAAATAATAAACTTGAGAAAAAACTTACATTTACTAACAAAAATATACCCTCCGATATATTTGATGGTACTGGTGTATATAGACTTAATTGTTCTGATTGCACACAGTTCTATATAGGACAAACAGGTCGTTCTTTCAAATTACGCTATAAAGAACATATCCCAAGCTCCAAGTCAAATGTAATAAGATGTACATTTGCAGAACATTTGAGCTCATATAACCATAATATAAAGAGTATTAATGATAATTTAGACATCCTACATAAATGTAAAAAGTCACTAAAGCTGGACACCCTTGAAAGGTTCGAGATATATAAAGCCATAAAGAAGGATCACAATCGTGTCCTAAATGAAAAAGCAATACATACCAATAATGTTTTATTTAATAGAATCGATCTTATAGAACGAGAAATTGGCTATATCAGATCGATAAAATTGAACCAAGGTCAAACCGGCATTGATTAGTCTTACCGTGGGGGCGTTCCTGTACAGGTTCGTTTGCGGCCGCGTTGTTTTTATATTTTATTGTTGTAATGTTATTTTGTTGTGATATAGTTTATTTATTATTTATATAATGTTATGTGTTGTTTTTAATTTTTTAATATCTGACGAGATGTATATGCATCAAAATGTTTTGACCTAATTTCATATCCGATCTGATGATGACACCAAATGGTGTCGAAACTCAAGTCATCCTAAAAGGATTTTAAGAAACGTTGACAGAAGGTAATTAACCTATTTTATAGTCTTAATCGTTTCTGGAGGCAAGAAATTGTTTAAAAAAAAAAAAAAAACATTTATCTATTAAAATGGATATCACATGCATGTTAAGCCGGGTACGCACTAACCATCCCCGCTGAATGTCATGATGGACAGCAAGTCAGAAATGACAGTGCGTAGCTTTGACATCCATCTGCATTCGTGTATTTTTTTAAGGATGTGCACGACGAAAAATGAGTCCAGCAAGACCATCAGCTCAAGCCACACGACGTGTGGATGGATCGTGTGTAGTGTTGACGGATGTCAAGGAATCATGTATTGTGCATGTTTGATCATGCGTATGCTTGGTGTCTATCAAATTATCATTTTCGAGCAAGTACAGTACATGTTTTTAGAGCACATTCGTTTATAACTCTTATTTAATGCGCCCTCAGTTGTGGCGCCAAATGTAAGTCTACTAGCCCCAAGTTGTGGTGCCAAATGCAACTCTTATTAATGTGCCCATAGTAATGGGTGTCATACTTTAAACTCTTATTGGTAGTTGTGAAATTAATAGTATTAAACCCATGTATTAATTATTTAATGCGCCCTCAGTTGTGGCGCCAAATGTAAGTCTACTAGCCCCAAGTTGTGGTGCCAAATGCAACTCTTATTTAAGGTGCCTCTAGTAGTGGGTGTCATACTTTAAACTCTTATTGGTAGTTGTGAAATTAATAGTATTAAACTCATGTATTAATTGTTTACTCAGAAGTGATGAATACTAATTCTTTAATTTATTTGTTGGTGTTCATGAAAACTATTTCAAGTACTAGTGCTGTATAATCCATAAGGTTAATCTTTAATAAATGAAAACAGGACAGTTATAAGTCTAACCAACACATTTATTACATTTATATTAACTGTCATTAATATCAGTTCTCTATGCCCTTTAACATATCATTATCATTAATTATTTTAAACATGATTTCTACCAATAGACAATTTATATGCTAAGATCTCTATATCTCAGGGTTCATTTGATTTTGTATCTAAGCATGAATAACACTTATATCTAGTTACTTATCATATTACAAAATATATATTTATTCCAAATGGATTCATTTTAAGATATGAATAAATATTCTTAATTGAAGTGATATATTTATTTTAACATGTGCGTAGTTCGCTTTTATATTCTAATCATATGACTTTAAGTTTTAATATGCAATTCATACGTAATTCAGAACAAACCCTTAGTTTCTCCAAGCGTCCAGCTGCTCTGTTGATTAGTGCAATTACCTCTGCTTGGTAATTAGCTCTGCAATCTGGCGTTCTTGGTATTTCATAATTGTACTTCTCTCTGGTGTTTTTCTACGCCTTTTAGCCAGAACAAACCCTTAGTTTCTCTAAGCTTCCAGCTGCCCTGTTAATTAGTTCAATCACCTCTGTTGTATCCTTCTCAGTATATACCATTCGGCGTTTTTCTATGCCTTTCAGCCAGAACAATCCCTTAATTTCTCTTAGCGTCCAGCTGCACTGTTAGATTTATGATACATCCATACACATGCACGTTGACGTTGAAGAATTTCACACTCTTTTGTACTAACTTCCTCTCCTAGTTTCTCTCCATACAACAATGTCATTTCAAGCGCAGACAGATGGTTCCCCCTTTTTTCTTCTTCATTTTTTTAGAGTTATACGTTTAATAAACATTTACTGTTTAATTTTACGTTACATTCATTCTTTAGTTTATATTTAACAAGTTAATTCAGAAATTCAGATAAAATTTCAGTTTAATATTTAGTTTAGTTTATTCTTCATTTACATAATACATTCAAATATCATTAGCAGTTATATTTTAAATATTGTTATTATTAATTTGTTTTTATTACAATTCATATTGGACCATGAAATAACATCAAAATTTATCGAAAAATATAAATTAAATAGATGTCTGTGGAATGTATGAATAAATATCGGCAGATTACATGAATAAATATAAAAGAATGACAGCGTTGCAAGATATGATGTCTGTGCTAGAAGGTGCAACCATAGACAGTGTTCGGAAAAAAATTGACATTCTTAGGAATGGATACAGAAGAGAAAATGTAACAGTACAGATTTACCTGTACCAGAATAATGGTATTAGGGAATATTTTCATTGTAAATTTTATTATGATCATACATATTAACAAGGGCAAAGTTAGTTTGCACAAGTCCCAGTATATACGCAAATTCACCAGAGGGGAGACAAGCCAAGGTCATCGGAGTACGAGTGAAATTAAACATATGGAATGGCGGTTTAGGCGCAACAAATTGACAATACGAACTTTTCATTGGCCCACTGAAACAGATCGTCACAACAAACAATGACGACATAAAACAATTACGTGTTATACCGGGCGTGGGCTAAAAGAACAATGCACCATGACGTCAGACCCCACCAATTTGCATAATAATTGGGTCTGCTTCCGCCCAGTTCATCTAAAGCGTTCAGCGAGCACATACGCTCGCCATTTTCAGTGGGCAATTTCATGCAAAAAATGTAATATTTACTTCATAAAATGAAATAGTCATCCTCAAAAGTTAACAGTAACTATAAGTAGAATCAGTGAATAAACAAAAATGAATTTCAAATAGAGTCAGTGGGAAACAACAACACGAAAATCGGCTGAACACCTGCCGACCGCCATGGACAACAAAGGAGGAGTCTACGCCACATCACTTTTCAGGAAAGCCCTTTATTAATTATTGTCTAAATTCAAAATTTACTTAATGAGCTCAAATCAGATATTTCACAAACATGTGTAAAGTTACAGTAAGCGAGAGAGAGAAAGTGAGAGTGTATGTTTATGTTGATCAACTTAATATAGCCTGAGGCGTTGGTTTGTGAAGGAGGTTAATTATATTATTATTAAAGTATAAAGAGAACCAGAATTCTTAAATGATTGTAGTAACAAGGCTAAAAGAATTAATTTCAATCAAATAAGAAAGTACATGTACGTAACCTTGAACAGAGGTCAAGTGCGGAATGACACCGCCGCCATCTTGAATTTCTAACAATTATTATTGGTTATTCATGTATCAAATTACAACACAATTAACAAAATAAAATCAAATTCGTTAGCCTCATGTGGTGTACCTTGTTATTTCAATACCCAACAACCTCAGCTTCTTTCTGCTTAACGCAACTCTGGACCAAAAGCCTAATGCAAGTAAATGAACCGAGCACATGTTTCCACCGGATGTGTGGTTTAGATTATGCAAATACCATAAAAACATACATAGTTATCAGATATACATTATTAATTATTTAAAAAGAGAATATAAATTAACAGATTGCGCCCAGAACAGGGACTTAAAACGTAAATTAACAGATGGCTGCCCGAACGGTGACTTTATATAAAATCAAAATTATAAATAAGCAGAAAAGCGGAGGTAGAAGGGTAGAGAAATAAGCATAACAAGAGAGGTTATCTATGGAAGTTATGTATAGTATAAAGAGACGTGCATAGCACCTAAGACAAAATTTAGTACCATCAGTACGACAAAATGGCAGATAATAACGAAAGCATTAATGTAGAAAATACAAATACAGAATCATTGGTGTTGAACTCGACGCCTATTATGAATAAAGTTTCACTGGAAGGTCTCTTTCAGTTAATGAAAATACAGAATGGTCAATTGAATAGTAAATTAAACCAATTTGATGAACAGTTTAACAACATCAAAAAAGAAATTAAGAAACAAGGTTGCAATTTGGACAAAAGATTAAGTGAAATAGGTACAAAGTTAGACAAAATAGAATTAGAAAATGAGAAAGTAATAAACAAATTTGAATTGAACAAAGATGATAAGGTAAGTAGTAGTGGAAATGATGATAAAATAAATAAAAATATGGTAATAGGAGATAATAGTGTGGATGTTGGTAGTAATAGTGAGATTTTAATGAGAATAGATGTTAATGGTGAGGTGACAGTTGTAGATGAGAGTGAAAGTGGGGGTAAGGAAAGTTTAAGTGAGTATAGTGAGCAGAGGGCAAATTTTCCCAGTGGTATAGTTGGAGTAAAGACTTCAAAATTGTTATTTGAGGAGGAAAGTTCCTCTAGAGTTTATGTGGGAGACGGGTTGTCTCCAAATGATCCCTTAGTTTTTTGTGTTAGTGTACCTGGTGAGGCCAGGAGGTGTTTTTATGAAATAGTAGTGCCCGATGCAAATATTGAGAGATATTTTAAAAGTGAGAGATATTGTGAGAGAAAAGGAGAAGTAGAAATTTTTAAGATATGTAGAGATTATGAAGAGTTTATAGAAAGGTTAGGTGGAGAGAGAAGTGAAAATAATAACAAGTACTTACCTTATAATAAAACTGAAGTAGTAGGAGATAATGAGAATAATGACTTGACGAAATACCTAATTATGACTGATTTTACTGAAGGTGATAGAAACATACCCGATCAGGAGTTATATGAGATTGTGGAAAATTATAAAAATTTGAATAGTATGTACATTGATGATATGAATATAAGAGATTCAATAATAAATGATTTGTATAGTTTTAAGATTCGATTATTATTTGACGATGGAGGTTAGTTGTTCTTATTGTGTTTATGAACATTTAATTATGTGAACAGTGTTTTTTAAGATGGACTATTTATGACTGAGTTTTGGTAAATGATTTAATGATTATGTGGATTGTATATTTTTGTGTATATTACTGTCAATGTATTTGTGTAATTTTGCTGTTGTGTACTTTATGTATTTTTTATGTAAACATGTATTGTCGAATTTTAAATAATCGAAGGAAGTTTAATAATGATTTTGAAATGATATTATGGAATTTAGATTCTAAAGGGTTAGTAAATGACTACGCATATAATCTATTTGGATCTGGAGATGTATTGTTGGTAGTAGATAAGTGATGAATTTTCTAGTGGTATATTAAGGTGAAATGTTGTAAAAGAGTTTGGGGATAGTGATAAATAAGGGCATTGGAGTTAGTTAAATAGAGTTAATGGGAGTTAGTGAAAATAAGAATGTTGAGATGCTGATAATATATAAAGAGGTGTTAGATATTTTAGGGACACAGTAGTTAGTGATTATATGTAGAGGTGAGTAATGTGAATGGTATATAATTATAGTTGTTATTAATGATATTTTGTAATAAGGATCCGGTGTAGGGAGTCCGCAACGAAAGGTGTTGGGACAGGAAGGGACCGTTGTTTGCCGGAAAGGGTTGCCTTAGGTAGAATCCAGGAACCAACATAAGGGAATGAGCATAGGTAGGTAACATACATCCTTGTACAAAAAATGAGCGGTGCCAGAGGTTTTAAATGGGATTTGTGAAGGGGGTTATTATAGAGATATTGGTGTCATATTATGTTAATGGTTAGAAGCGGTTAGTAGTTAAAAAGAGGTGAGTAAGGTTAGATTGACAAATGCCAAAATAAGAGATAGAAAATAGTGAATAACAGGGAGTCGCCCAAACTAGTTAAGGATAAAAAGGTTAGAAAAGGAGAATTCATGGTAGGAAGGTGAGGTAACTGGAAAGGTAATGATAAATTTGAAATTTTTTTTTGTATAGAATCTGATGAACAAATGTTAAATAATAAAAGTTAATAGAGAATTGTTGATAGTAATGTCTTATTAAAGTTTTGCTACAAGTTATGTAAATATGAATTAAGTAATGTGAATTGTTCAATGTTAGTGTTTATTGTACAATGTTTTATTATGTTTTTATTATGTTGATGGTACAATAGTGTGTGTGGTCAGGAGGTTACTACAAGGGTAGTGACGGTAACAATGTTAAATTTTGTTGGTTAATAATTATCTGGAAATGATTCAGTTATAAACGTAAAGAAAGTTGAGTAAAGAAATTAAATATTTTGAAGTGCTGCCATGATAGTTAAATGTACTGATGTTAATTGAAACAAATTAGTAGAGATAGTAGTTGTTGTTGAGAGTAAAATTTGTTCTATGTTTAGTATAAGAGTATAATTTCTTGTGGTGAGAGAAGTAAATTGATATTGACTGGAGTCAGAGAAATTGATAAAAATATATAGGAGTGTTGAAAAGTAGAAGGATTGTCTATCTTAAATCTTGTTATATTTTATGGTGTTAGTTGAAATTTTATGAATAAATAAAACCAACGCCTCAAATCACAAACCAATGCATCTAAGGGGAAACATATCAGTTGCGGATATGTATATAAATAAGGCCACTATTTTAAAATTTTGTATTGAATGTTTCAGAGTTTTGTGGTGTTGTGACCGCGGTCCTGCGCTGGCCGGAGCGTCAGAACAGGAGCGTGCAGTGCCTCATGGCCTTATGGTGTAGGGATCTCTCAGAAGTCCAGTAAGGTCATTAATTATTTATGCATCAAAGGTCGAAACTTAACAAAAAGAAAGTAGATTTGAACATTACAACTGATTCTACCTCTTCCAATACATACATACCATCGTTATGGTATTATGAGCTTCTGAATTGGAATCGGAAGATGTTATGAGAACCGATTTTCAACAAATTTAATTATCAGAACAATTTTTTAATTTTAATACTGAAAAAATCAATTAAATGATTTTTACAAAACATAATCCTAATGTTGCATTGCATACATTGGAACAAGAGCTGACAGTAATAAAACTGAACAATACACTTGTACATCGAATCACTGCAACATTATTGCATCAACTGATTATGTACAACGACTACTAAGCCTTTTTTTATCAAGATAGTCATGACAATCAACAAAAGGTAGTTGTCTTTTGCAAAAGCACTCCTCCTACACAAGTTGGATTCAATGCACACGGACAGTTAACTTCCTCAAAAATTATGTCAACTGTTATCATCATAGGCGGACACAAACATAAACTTTTGTCTTTGTCTACTATACTCTATTTGCAAGACAAAGAAAGAAGAAAACAAAAATCCATTTTCAGTTTAAAGCAACATCAATAAAAGTAAGAACTAATAAAGAATACTTATAGTAACAGTTATGAAATGAAGAATCTACGTATGTTGAATAGCTTTTTTGCAATTAACAATTCATGCAACAGATCAGACTCTCATCTGATCATTATTCAGATTATGAACTGAAGCCTTATTCCATTATGTCAGTCTTCTGTAATTACACAGTTATCAGGTTTACTGAATAAACTATGGGAAATCCATAGTAGTTGCAGGTATGCACATATACTAATCATGAACTTAGATGCAATATTACCGTGTTGTTCTGAATACAAGGTGCACCCGAATGTAAGCCATGTACCAAAAATTACCTTAAAGGTTTAAAAGTGTTAAGTCAGTGTTTGAATAAAATTATAAAATTTTATTATATGAAAAAACAAATAGCAGAAAAAAGTGGATTATTATTATTATTTACTTACCATTTATAAAAATTATACCATCCATGTAGTTTTGATATGAAGGATTTTTTGAAACCATGAATTGTAACGGGACATATCTGAGACGGGGATAAATTTGAATAATTGAAAATAATTTTAAAGTAGTCAGTATTCACCTGTGGGGTACCTCATTGTAACCAGCCACACATGCAATGTTATTACAACACACGTTTATGTTGATGTCTGGAGCCTGCCCAGCTAGACGTATTACGTAACCGCTGGCAAGCCAGTCTCTGTGAAGTACAGAAAGAACGAATAATTGCCACCCCAGTTTGCATCAGGAGGTTACAGTATACAGTCGTTAACCAACAGAACAGTCGTTTACAAGTAAAACGGTGGCCTCGGACGTGTGAGATGGGCCGAAAAGATCATCGGCCTATCCAGTAAAATAACTACTAAAGTGTACAAACAATATAGCACAGTAAAGGCAGTCGACGCAATTTCTTCAGACCGCGCGGTCGTAAATTAAACAGGGCTTGAGTAAAAATAGTCAGCCGACTAAAAATATAACTATACAACTCAGTTACAGTGAAAATCTAGTTCGATAAGTGATCGGAACAATTACGCCAGCTTTTGAAAGCCGAAATTATTTCCGGAACGTGAAGTGCAAGACGTTGTTAACCTCCAATACTGGTGCAACAGCTCGGATACTATTACAGACTGGTTAAGTACAAACACAGACTGGTAAAGTACCTTTTGTCATCAAACTAAAAGTTGTTGAAAGAGCTCTATTAATAAGAAATGAGTATTGTAAAAGTATGATGGGCATAAGCGTGAGAGTGTGTGTGGGGAATAATACTAAAATATTAACAGTACTGGTTTGTTGTTATAAAATAACTCTATTTTAATTAATTTTGTCTAAAATAGATAGCGCTTAAGCGATTGCAAATGTATGTTGATGAATTTGATGTTGTAAAAGGGTTGGAGTAGCGTGTCAAACATAAAGTAGAAGAGAATCTGGAGAACTGTCATACAAGTGTAGAAAATAACGTAAATTTCACATAATAAACCAAAAGCAAGTTGTTTTAGTCAGAATAAATGGTGTTAATATTATTTCGCAATCAAACCCAAATAATCCTTCTGCAACTTGTTCGTCTGTAGAACCCTGGATTGGAACCCGAAGGTAAGATAAAAACTCAGCTGTTATAAATTTAATAAAGCTTATTATTTGGCATACAAAAACGAACGATTACATGTGGCGCCCGAACTGGGACTCGATCTGCGTGATTTATATTAATCACACAGATCAGACCTAATTCTAGTTGCAGGAACGGTTATTTGGGAGTGAGAGTAAGCATATTTGTGTAGTTTAGTAAGCATAATTATATATGTAAACAATAATATAAAAACAAAAATGGAGAGTAATAGTGACAAAGTCGACAGCATTGAGTTAACTAGTACCAGTACAGACAATCAAGTAAATACGATAGTAACCGAAACGGTAGTAAACGAAATAAGCCTAACCGAGTCAGTGACAATGGAAGGCGCCAGGATTCATTCAACGCCTATCCAAAATAAACAATCTGATAGTAACGATATAATGAATATGATGCAATCACTTTTGGAAAAGCAAAATGCAATGTTGGAGGTAAACTTTAATGTAATAAATAATCGTTTTGACATGAATGATACCAAGTTTAATGCCTTAAATAATCGTTTAGACAATAGTGATGAAAAATTTGATATTAAATTCGATGAAATAAGCAGCGACATAGTCGTTTTGACATAAACGAGACTAAATTAAATAAACGCTTTGACATAAATGATGCTAAATTTGAACAATACAAAGAACAGAATATGAAATTTGAGAATAGCATAAACGTAAAGCTTGATGAATTAACTAATTCACTGTGTAGTATTGATGAACGAATTAACGAAATACATAGCGAAACTAAAAGAAAAACTGACGAGTTACGAGAGCGGTAAAACGTTACGGGTTAGAAAAAATTATTTAATATTGAAATATTGAATTTTATTGTAACACTTACCTTCCGTAAACTTCCAGGGTCTCGTCTGGTGTACTTATTAGCAGAGAGAAATAGGTAAACGCAATGACCAATACATCTTGATATGGGAAACAACTACTGTTTTATTATATCTGACTTCAACATCTAAATAATATCAAACAATTTATTTTACGTTACATGGCCAGCAATTTGAAATTTAATAAGTAATCCCCATTGTATATGTTTAATTTTACTCACATTGTACAGGAAACCAAAGTTGTTAAAATACTTAACACTAAAGCTTATACCCTAACCATGTAAATGAATTAATAAAAGTTATTAAATTAATAAGGTCGCCCAGCCTGCTCTCACGCACACAAAAATTCTTAAAAAATTTTGTTTTCTTCAAAAAAAAATAGAGCTCTATATTCTAATACTGACATCATAGGTTTTGTGATACAGTTACGTTTTGAAGAGTCGTCATTATCGGCCACGTGTTGCTCCTTGCATTCTTTACCACTTTACGTCCAGAAACTGTCACTACTTTACTTTTTAAAAGATTTCAATTAAGTTCCGTGTTCTATTAATCACATTTTTTACTGGTTAAGTTTTGTTAAATGCACATTTACAAGCAAAATAATTTTCTTGACACACGTGTACACACTAGAGCCGGCCGGCTCGCAGGTTTGCTGAACGACAAAGATGCTTTTTCCAAGCGTCTGTCCTCATCACTTCCGTCCGCCCGATTGCTGATTGGTTAATTTCACCCACATGACCAGTGGATTATTCACGTGGTGGGTGCTTCTGGCAATGATTTTGAGTTTGAGATTATAGACATCAGCACACGAGCGCGCACTCCCAGCCGCATTCCTATGTTGTTGGGCGTTAGTCACGAAGTTTTTGTTACTTCTCCCCAACGGACGATACGCGCATGTGCGCACAGGCTTACATTCCAACGCTGTTATCGTTTGTGCCAAGCACGGACTGATACGGAATTGCATACAGGGTGTCCAAACAAGTGTTAGTGGTCTCGGTGGCCGTAAAGGGTGTCCAAACAGATCACTCTCAAATTGTTATTAAATGAAATAAAAACATACATCCCTCAAAATTGCCCCATTACAGCGGGTGGGTATGTTAGACAATAAGGTAAGTGATGACGGTAAAACAAGTGGTAATTATAATGGAGAAATAATTACGAATAGTCCTGGTGATAGTTTAAATGCAAATCAGGTGATGAATTATAAGGTAAGTGGTGATGTTAAAATAAGTAATGATGAAATATTATTGAATAAAAATATTGGGGATACATTAAGCAATAGTGGTGATAATGAAAATAGAATGAGAGTTGAGGTTAATCAAGGACTGTTAGATAGTGTTTATGACTTAGAAAGGGAGTATAGAGATAGGTTAAACGTAGAGGGTGAACAGAGGGCAAATTTCTCTTGTGGTACATGTGAAGGAAAGGCTTCACAAATGTTGCTGGAGGACAAAGGTTCCTCGAGAGTTTTTGTGGGAGGCAAATGGTCTCCAAAATGTCCCTTGATTTTTTGTGGTTTATCTGGTAAGGCCAGATGGGGTTTTAATAATGTGGTACTACCCTCTGTGTGGAGTGAAAATGTGAAATTGGACTGGGAAAGGGATCATAAAGAGAGTGAGAGAGTAATAGAGTTGGTTAGGTTAAGTAGAGATTATGAAGGGTTAGTAGGGGGAATAAATATTGAAAGAAATGATTATATTATTAGCAATGTAGACTTACCTTGTGCAGTAGTAAACAATGATTATATTGATGATGATGATAAACATTCACCTGCTGGGAGAATTAGTGTACTTGTAGTAGCAGATAATTGTGATAATGATGTAACTCACCTGGGTGTAACAATAAATACAAATGGAGACTTGACCATACCCGAGGTAGACTTGGCTTATGATAAAATAATAATGGGGGATAACCCTAGGGATTATTATTATGGAAAAATGGAAAAAACAGATTTATATGGTTATTATATTAAAAATAATAATATAATGAATGTAAATAAAAACGAAATGTGTTATGTGATAATTAGATTAATTTTCGATGACAGCGGTTAGATAAATAGTGAATGAACATTTAATTATTTGAGTTAATGGTAATTACTTGGCTTATTTATATAATGAAGTATGGTAAACAATAACTGGATATGACGAAAATTTGTAAATAAATGTGTTGGTGTTAAATGTATTGTGTCACGGTTATATTGTTGGAATGTATACTATAGCTTAGGTAACACAGGTTTGTAGTAAAGATAAATGGTTGTAATGGGTCTAAATTTACCTAAATATTATTGTGTAATTTCATAAATTCTATAACATGCAAAGATGAGGCCCCTTTGAGGGGAGGCGAAGCCAGTAAATAATTTCCATGGCCATATTTGGTTATGAGATTATAACGAAAATCTATTTATAGCCAGTGACCAACACATCAAGTATTTTGTTGACGAAAAACATTTCGCGACGAAGTTAAAAAGGTGATACTCAACTCAACGAAACTCTTGCTATACAAAAACGAACGATTACAGAATTATGAATTCTGGTGGGACGCTTTCCCACGCATTCTTGATCCAGTTGCCAAATTCTGTTAAGACTTTTTTTTATTTTTCTAGTAGTAATCATGGATGATTTCCTGTCACCAACCAATTAATACATAAATGCCACAGGTTATCTTTAAAAGGTTAATTTGGTACAAACTCCATCACCTGCAAGTGACTTGCAATTCCTTCAGGAATAACAGCGATGTCAGTGTTCATTTCTTCAGAAAGAAGTTTATTTTTGTTTCATCTGTAGTGTGGCCATAAAATGAATCTAGCACTAACAAACGACATCGTTTTAATAATGTACCTGGCCATTTATTGGATACACATTTTAACCAGTCTACATAAGGTGGTTTGTCATCAGATCTATTTTGTGATAGCAAAAAATTACACCCAATGGAAACACAATGGTTTTCTGTTTAATGTTGTGTAAGATGGAAGTTTTTGTCATTAGCTAATGCAGCAAGCATTACAGTGGCACATAGTTTTTCATTTCCTGTAGTCTTTCCTGTTACAGAATTGGTTCCCTTTTGGTTCACCGTAAAGTTAGAGGTCATGTCAAAAAATATGGATGTTTCATCGGTGTTTCCCATGTGTTCTAGTGCACAATTATGCTTCTTGCATAAATTAATGTCAAACTGCTGATACTGAAGGAGTTTTTCTTCATAGTCACTTGGGAGTTTTTGCATGAGTGATGTACATTGTCTAAGCACAAATCTATTTTGCCATGTCATTTGTTTTAGCCACCCAAAGCTGGCTTTGAAATCAGAGACATTCAATTTTTCTGCAATCTCTAAAGCTTTTAATTTTAAAACATGTCTGTTTACAGGGACTCCTTGCCTTCTTAAAAGGTCCTTGCATTATCTATATACAGGTGCTGGCCTCTAGTGCTACAAAACATCCAACCTGAGGTCCCATGAAAGCTTTCGCGCAGTACTTGCATTTAAAAGCCGTTCCTTCTGTTTTTTCCATCTTTGAATGCAGGATTCATAAATATCGAATTTTTTTCGTGACTTAGCAATTGCAAGTTATCTGCATGTTGTAGCACAATTAATTTATAATTTGTATTGTACATATCATGTTCTTTTTTTTTAAATTTAATTTGTCTACATGCCTTTAGCCTTCACAATATTACTCATACTCCAAATGGATTATAAAAACGCTGAATGACCTAATGTAAACAAAGTGCAGATAAGCAATGTTGTCACTATTACAACAGAAAACGACACTAGCAGAAAACCAAACATGTGACTCACACTCCCTCTACCCATCCTTTGTCTTGCCACCTACAGAAGGATGAAGCATACACTTTCTCTTCCTATTCTTGGTTCAGTTTGTTGTTAAAATGTATGGCTGCAGTCATAAATCATTATGCCAGAGTTAACAAGGCAAGCTGCTGTTGCTTAGGAAGTCAATAACTCATAGATACCAAAAGCGTTCGTCCTGTCAAAAGTCATGTGTAATTCAAATTTTGTAAGTGCGTGAATCCAAGCTGCAGGACTCATTAGCAACTTTGTTTATAGGAAAAAAAGTGCAACTTTGATTCGGACAGGGTGGCCACTAAAACAAGGCCAGAAAATTCATGCATAATTCCAGGTTTTCCAGGACATTTTCAAAAAAATTCCAGGTTACTGATTACACATTCGATGTAAATCAAATTATGACACAAAACATTAAAAAAAAAGACCATATTCATATTTACGACATGTCTTACTCTTAATTTTAGATAATCAGCACACATAGGTTATCAAATTAAATATTTATGTTATTAACACAGGTTAAAGAATTACTCCACACAAAAGAACTGTCACTCTACAAAGTGTACTCAGCAGCGGTTGGACCATGTATGCTCATTAGGGTGGAATGAAAAAATCAAGTTTGGATTTTTAATTTGTAATAGCGCGGAAAAGTTGCCTTTTGGTGTAGATAAGATAAAAAAAAGATATGAAAAATATTGGAGCACGTCTTGAGGTGCCGCAAGGACGATAAATTTTCATAAAATTGCAATTTTCGCTACATTTTTAAGAAATCAAGTTTGGATTTTTAATTTGTAATAGCGCGGAAAAGTTGCCTTTTGGTGTAGATAAGATAAAAAAAAGATATGAAAAATACTGGAACACGTCTTGAGGTGCCGCAAGGACGATAAATTTTCATAAAATTGCAATTTTCGCTACATTTTTAAGTTTTTTTAAGAAGTTGTCAAAATTTTTTTTTTTAATTTCAAATACTGTCAATAAAGCAGTTTTTATATCAAAAAAGACATACAATTTTTTTCTAACTTTTTGGATTATGTCTTGAGGTGCCGCAAGAGCGGTAAAGTTTTATAAAAACACACTTTTTGTAACTTTTTCAAAGAATTTTATGTGTCTCGATTATGCAATAAAAAGTTTCAAATAGGCGTTTTAATATGAATAGAAAGATAAAAACGTTATCCCAGCGGATGTTGGGAGGGGGAAGGGGCGGAAGGCGGAGATTTGTTTGCGTGTGGTGACAAGCTCAGATCAGGTGTCAGTCACTTTGCCGAGTTCAGTTGAGTTGGCGTCTATTGTGTAACAGATTAACGTAATATTTTGTTAGTTTGTGTGCTACTTTATTGTTGTGAGTTAAAATGGCTCAGTCTAAACAAGTGAAGACAAGACAAATTTCGGAATGTCCTATTTTTAGAAGATTTAGTGATTTGTGTGAAATTGTACTGCCTACTTACGAAGATGTAATGAAGTGCTACTGTTTTATTAGACATAACCTCAAAGTTGCGTCAGGGAAAGATCCTACTGTAAGTGAAATATCTGAGACTTTAGTTCCAAAAATAGAACAAATATGGTCAATAGCTTCTATTCCCGTTGTTTCTAACCTGAGAATTTCACAAATGATAAAAGTTTATCATGCTAAATATAGGAATTTATTAAGGTCTAAAAGTAGAAAAGGGTCAGATAAGTTTGACTCGAACCTCGCAAAATTTATAGAAGAAGCTGAACGTTTATTTGATATTGCTGCCTGCAAGTGTCAAAACTTTGATACTTGTAGTTGTATAAAAGAAAAAAAAGTACCAGTTTTAGAACAAGAGTTTCTAAAAGATCAACGCTCTACCAGGAAAATGGTTATAGGTAAGGTTGATATAGCTATCACAAGCGCTTTGAAGAAGAAAGAAGCAAGAAAAAGTAAAGAACTACAGAGAACAGTTAAGTTTAATCAAGAACGGACAAAAAATACTAGTGTATCAGAAACGGTTACTGACGACAATGACAGTGCTGAAGAGGCAAACCAACCAGGTCCTTCAAATATACAAGAAGAGATAAATCTACCAGGCCCTTCAAAACTGAAAAAAGAGAAAAAGATAAGCACTCAAATGCGTATTAAATTGCCATCTGTAGCTTCCATTTGTGACCGTACCGGAATATCAGATAGAGCTGCTGCAGCTATAGCTAGTGCTGCTTTACAGGACTTGGGTGTAATCGCAGGGGAAGACAAAACCAAAGTAATAGACAGGATGAAAATTAGACGAGCAAGATCAAAAAATCGAAGAGATCTCATTAATGACAGTCTTTATGATCAGATAACCGAAAATAGAGGATTGTTTTTTGATGGAAGAAGAGACAAAACAATTGTTCAAGAAAAGAAAGGAAGTAAGTTGTACAAAAAAGTTATTTCAGAAGAGCACGTTTCACTAATAGAGGAACCAAACTCAAAGTTTTTAGGCCACGTAACACCTAAATCTGGCACTGGAAAAGACATAGCAGACAGTATACTGGAGTTTCTTGCTTTACTGCTATTGGGTGTGATGGAACCGTTGTAAACACTGGACATAATAATGATGTGATTTCTTTGATGGAAAATGAAATAGGAATACCTTTACAATGGTTAATTTGTTTGTTCCATGGAAATGAGCTACCTTTGTGACATCTTTTTTGTCATTTAGATGGTAAAACTAAGGGACCCAATGAGTTTAAAGGCGAAATAGGTCAGCAGCTCTAAAACTGTGCTAATCTGCCTGTGGTTACTTTCTTGCCAATTGAAAATAACCTTCCTCTTTTGGAGAACATAAATGATTTAAGTACAGATCAGAAGTATTTATTGGATATGTGTATCTCTGTATCAAGTGGAAATTGCTCACTAGATTTATCTTTAAGAAACCCTGGAAAACTTGCTCACTCCAGGTGGCTTACATTAGCAAACCGTATACTTAGATTGTATGTGGCAACTGAAAACCTTAAGACTCTGGCTGAGTACATTGTGAAAGTGTATGCACCTGTGTGGTTTAACATTAAGTTAAAACCTTCATGTACTTATGGTTCCAAACATCTGTTTAAGCTTATCTCATATTCACGCTATCTCTCTGATGATTTCAAGAACGTTCTAGACCCGGTTATTCAAAGAAATGGGTACTTTGCTGCTGCAGAAAATCTCCTTTTGTCCATGCTATGTGATGAGCGCAAAAATGTAAGAGAACTTGGTTTACGACATGTTTTAAAAGCAAGAACAGAAAGTAGAGGTGGAGTCAGGAAGTTTAAAGTTCCAAAGATAAACTTTGACGCAAAGGATTACATCGACATGATCTCATGGGCTGAAAATGACGTAACTGAACCCCCCTTGGTAAAACATGTTTCCATTGAGTCTCTCAAAGACTTTATACGGAAGACATCTGAAGCTCAACCAAATAGTAAAGTGGACCCGCTTATCGACTTTCCCCGGCTTCCTTGTCACACGCAAGCAGTGGAAAGAGCTGTGAAACTGGTGACCGAATTGGCTCAAAATGTCTGTGGTTCAATCGCAGGAGAAAGATATATAATAGCAAAAATTGACTCACGTGAGAACATGCCAAAATTTGATACAAAAAAACAGTTTAATGTGTCAATGAAGTAGAAACAAACATTTTGCAGCTGTAACATTTGTAATTATTAAGGGTTTTTTAAATCATAAAAAATGAACTTTCAATGTCTTTAAAAGTGTATTATGATATTTTTTTACGTGTGCTCTAAAAAAAAATATATATAATTGATTTGATGAGCTTTTATTTCAACCTTATTTACTACTATTTGTAACAACCAAAATGTTCGCAAAAGTTTCAAAATTAGCAAAAATACAAATTTTTGACATTAAAAAATATTTTTTTATTATTATTATATTTTGTAATTTTTTGTAATTATAATTTTTTCCAATTCTAATGCTTATATATGTATTTACAACTATCTTTTGTAACATTATATGTACGAGAAAACCATAAAAAATAATTTATCAAAGTTTATAATTTTTCAATTTTTTAAATTTTTTTACAAACTTTAAACTCTTTGCGGCACCTCAAGATGTAGTATAGCAACCAAATTTTTTTTCTTCTTTTTGAACCTAAAAGGCAACTTTTCCCCACTATTAAAAAAAAAAAAAGGCCATTTTCGTACCACGCTAATGCTCATAACACACTTACCGAAATAATTAAGTTCTGATTAGTATAACCAGTACTGGAAAATTTCATTTTAAATCAAATGCTAACTACACAAAAAAATTATTAGTTCTTCCACACTTGTTAAATAATCTTAGTAGGCCTATTATATTTCACATTCCAGGTCTTGAAGTCCAAAAAAGTGATTAACATGACAAATAAAAAAAAAAGAAAGTGACTAAAACTTACAAAAAAATATATGCAGAAATTTACATGTAGGAATTTGTCTTATACTCTTAGTTTTCTTAAAAAAAAAAATTGTATTTTAATTTGCATGGGAAGTCATTCAAATTATAAATCGGTAATTGTTCACTATTACAGTCACCTCTAATGTTTAGATTGACTTTATAATCATAGATGAATCATTTTTAAAGGTCGGAAAAGTAAAAACAACAATAAAAATAACTTTAAAAGCCGAACAAGGCCAGTAACAAAACACGAAAAAAGTTAGGTTATGTTTGGTTAGGAACAGTTTGAAAAGCCCAATTTTGAACTATAAAATTACAGATTAAGCTTTTTTAAAGGTCGGAAAATTAAATATAACAATAAAACTAATTACCTAGAACTATAAATCTATATGATAATTAATTATCTGTAGTTACGTCTAAAACTTAAAATGAATTATTACGACACATGGTTTCGTTAATAATCACAAAAAGAACTCATTTAAAATAAACAACGGTGTTTGAATTGAACGACTGACTACGCAGCTTAGATACCAGTACCATAGTTTTACGTGAGAAAAACACCGTTCCGTTCACAGACTCTGTTAGACTAGGGATTGGATACGATAGTTTTGTGTGTTTAAATTATGCACAAGTCTATATTGGAGGTGTAGAAAAATTATTTATTTATACCACAATTAATAACTGTTTATACGATATAATTTAAATTACACAAAATGTTATGTACAGTATTTTATTTATTATAGAAAAGTTTATATAGTTGTTTTGGTGAATTTTACTTGGATGTAGAATTCGTTTACACTAGGTGAGACGTCACTCGCTCCGCCGCTTGATCGTCTCTCTGCAATGACCTCCGCTCTCTCTCTCTCTCTCTGCGCTGGGGGTTCGCCGAACACTGATACTGCTTTTACGCACACATTGTTACTTTCGGAATCATTAGTTTTACAACTCGGAATTGGGTATTATTAATTCTCAGGGTGATAATTTTTTTAGCGGTGTATAATGCTTACACCTTCCGGCTATTCTTGATGTGTCCTGTGTTAATAAGATTTACCACGGTAGATAAATCTCCCTAAGCGGAACTCTTCTACTAACACGTAATAGCACTTAATATAATATAACAGGTAGTTAACCCACTTAGTTCTAGTTGAACAACTCGAAAAGAGTCATAAGACTTAGATTTATTGTAGATTAACCAGTTCGAACAAGAAAAACTCTTGACGAAGAACACACGTTCACTAAGCAATGGCTTCCGATGAACTGCCTCGAACTACACATGACAACGGACAGATCTGACTGAAATTAGGGGCTTCTGATTGGTCAATCGACTGTCTACGTGGCAGATTGGACAAAAGATAGACATGTTGGAGGCGAATCTTTGTATAAGTCTGCGAGAGCCTGCTTAGATTTTATCTAGAAATTTTATTATTCATCAATTACTAAAAAACCACATTTAAAAAATAGCTGAGAACAACAGAGTATATAGAAAATGTAGCTATTTTCATAATTAATTCACTGTCCAAGTCTCACGCCGATCGGTTAACTCACGCGGACGATATAACAACGAAGGTTCACCACACGCGAATGCGCACACATATTCACGAATAAAGTTCATGACATTATAGAACAAAAATTTACAAAGAATTTGGTATAACACAAGTCCTTATCCATCACTAAATACAAAACTTATAGCTATTTGACAAAAATTGTATAAATCAATTTAAAACATGTTAATGTCCGTCATCCATGCTCTGATATTCTTATTCATAGATCATCATCCTGTGTTTTGTTGCAGGATTAACCCCACCACATATAAAAAAATTTGTTTACATAAAAATACAATTTTTTTTATATTCTAAATAAATGAAACACCATTCTTCCAATAATAATCATAATAATAACATAATAAATCCAAATCAAAATAAATAAATAAGTTTCTTTCAAACAAAACATTCCTCCAATGTCACTTTGACAGTAATAATACAAACAAATACACGTGGTTGAATCTGACCTATAATCTCAAACACAGATAAGCGTATCAACACTTCTGACGTCATTTTCATAACTGAAAGTATACTCCATTCAACAAATCATTTATTCTAACATCTCAACAAATATTCTTTAATTTACACTAATTTTTCATATAATTTTCTTAGAACATTCATACCACCTAAACCCTGACATATTAGGTACAATTATCTCTAACATAATACTTTCTTAGGGATGATGTGTGGAATTTGCCTATCACAAGGTTAGTATTAGAGTTGGTTACAATATAGGTGTTTTTACCAACTTGCTTGGATAAAATATATGGGCCATTGTACAACCTAAAGAATTTGGCTGCGGTGTTATCCTCCCTGTGACCGACATTCAAAGCCCTCAGGAGCACCGTCTCGCCAATTTTAAAGGTTACCAGCTTGTGGTCTGCATTAAATTTTTCTGTCCGTTCTTCGGCACATTTCTTAATGCGTCTCCTGGCTTCTATCCGTTTCACCTCACTTGGAATAGGCAACTTTTGCGTTGCAATCCTCCTGATGCTCCCATCCCAGACGTGCTTGGGCATTTCTCCAGTTTGCAACTCATTAGGAGTAAATCCTGTCGTGTCATTGTAATTCCCGTTGATGGACGCCTCGAAAAACTCGAGATAATCCGGCCATCTACTTTGGTTGGTATTACAATAAGTACGGAAGAGTCGACCTAACTCTCTGTTGACCCTTTTAGCGAAGTTGCCCTGCGGTCTCCGGATCACTGTTAACACAGTCTGGATATTGTGCTTTTCCAATCTGGATTGCCACTTCCTATTGGTGAACTGTTTACCCTGGTCAGATAAAATTTTTTTAACGTGACCATATTTAGGGATGTATTTATTTAAGACGACTTTAAATACGGCCGCCGTGGTGGGTCGTCCTATTGCATGTAGACTTACATGTTTAGAGAACGCATCTGTGCACACTACCAGATTCATCATATCCCTCGATGCATGCGGTAGTGGACCTAAAAAATCAATACATAATAACTCATTTTTGTTTTTAGTGATAATATTGCCCATTTATACATACGTATGTTGATTCGGGTACTTTGCAGTTTGGCATATGTGGCAGGTACGCAAAATAGATTTAACTTTTCTAGCCATATTTAACCACACAGTCTTCTCGCATTGCTAAATAGCATTTATACGCACCCGCGTGCGCCAGACTCTCGTGGCACGCCCAAGTTAAATCTTCAACTAGTTCATCCAGTACCATTATCTTCCACTGCCCGTCTATGATCTTGTATAACACATCCTTGTCTATTTTATACTTTGGGTTGTCCTGAACTCTTATGTCATCGCTGATTTTCTTTAATTTAGCATCCCGCTCTTGCTCAATGTTTATATTTTTTTAACCTAGTTCTTAATGCGTCGGGTAATACATATTTAACTGTCAGGATCTGCACTTCATTCATTATTGAGGAATACTGTTCTTCCATTATCAGAGGATACCTACTTAAAGTATCTGCTATTTTGTTTTCACTGGCTTTACAATATTTTATGCTAAAATCACATTCTTGGATCGCCATGATCCATTGCGATATGCGCGCATTTGCGAGTTTACATTTGAGCATGAAAGACAACGCCTGATTGTCTGATAAAATCTGGAAGTGTTGTCCCACAAGGTAATATCTGAATTTGCTGATACAATATACTATCACAAGAATTTCCTTCTCCGACGTAAAATAGTTCCTCTCAGCGCCTTTTAATGAATGACTTACGTGGGCGATTACCTTGTGTTCACCTTGGTTACTCCGCTGATATAACACTCTGCCTATCACGTAGTCCGACGCGTCACAATTAAGTACATAAGTCCCTTCTTTTTCAGGATGGAATATATGTAAGTTCTTACTATACAAGTCCTTGGTAGTGTTGAATGCTGCCTCATGCCGCTCTTCCCATCAGTATTTGGTATTTTTTCTTAATAGTTCCAGAAGTGGTTCTATGGTCTTTGGATATTCAGGTGTGAAACGACGAAAATACCCGGTCAATCTGAGGAACGCCCTGATATCTTTTGCTCTCTTGGGGTTAGGAAAATCCGTGTTGGCCTGGATTTTCTCAGGATCAGTACTAACCCCATCCACTGAAATAATATGACCCAGGAATTTTATTTGGGATTTTCCAAACTCACACTTGTCCAAGTTAAGCACAAGATTTACATCTCTTAACTTTCGGAAGACAATATCAAGGTGATTTAAATGCTCCTCAAAAGATTTAGATATTATGAGTATGTCGTCCACAAACACGCTTACAAATTCTTCACCTTCCGGTCCTAGTGCCAATTCTAGACATTTAACCATTGCAGCGAGGCTGGTCACCAACCTGAAAGGAACTACCTTAAACTGGTAGCATTTATTTGTTTTTATAAAGGAATGCCGTAAATTTTTGGCAATCTTTGGCTAATGGAATCTGCCAAAACCAGCTTTTGAGGTCCAACCGCGACATGTAGCTGACACCTTGAGATTTTATAAATTGATTCTCGGTGTTAGGTGCACAATCGCAACACTTTTGTGTTATGCTGTTGAGGCTGTGCATATCCAAACAAATACGAATATTGTTATTTTTCTTTTTTACCACTACCATAGGATTTAGGAAGTTACTATCAGTATGTTCAATAATATCATTGGTTAACATTTTATTAATTTCTTCCTCAACTTGTCTTTGGTAGTGTAATGGAATTGGATAGGTTTTCCGGACAAACTTATTTTCATTGACTACATTTATCCTATGCTCATATACGCTAGTAATAGTATGTTCATTTTTAAAAACCGATTCATATTTTTTGTTTAAAATATTATCTAACTGTTTCTCTTGATCAGCTGTAAGGTTACTCCCGGTGGGCTAGCCGCTACTCATTATCTTATCTACGAGATTAAAAACTGGCTTTCGTATGTCAGTACACTGTTTTGCCTGGTTCAAATCGCTGTCCACCTGTCCCAATCTAACAGTGTATAGTTTATTACGAATTGTGCATGTAAGTTTTTTGTTACTGAAATCGATTGTGGCGTGTATTTTTCTTAAAATGTCAGTGCCTAATATAGCATCACATACTAGATTTTTAACTATAAGGACCGGCACTTCAATTTCTATGCCTTGTGTAATTATTGATATAAGTGCTTGTTTACAAATAATTTGTGTATCACCAGTCGCCGCAGTAACCATAGTATTGTTTACAGGTAAGATAGGTGTTTTCTTAAATTGGTACTTGTTTGTTAATAAATTTTTCATTAATTAATGACACTTGCACACCACTATCGAGTAAAACATTACCAACACAACCATTGATTCTCGCTCTCACAACAATGTCATTATTGTCCTCGATTCTATTACTTTTCCACACATTCATCAACACAATTATTATATATTAATTCATTCCTAACATCAACAGGGTATAAGCCAGAAGCAATGTATACATTATTATCACTATCATTGCTAACATATGATTTCTGATACTGCCGTTTGTTATTGTATGTTTTAATTGTATTTTTATTTAATTATTAATTTTATTGCACAGACCCACACCGTGCAACCTTACACGTTTCTTTCTGCTCTTCATCTGCATTGGTCTCCGTAATTGGTGATACTTTGCTTTGATTGAATCTTTGAAATCTTGGTTTATTTTTAAACTGTTATTGTTGTTGTGGCTGAAATTGTTTACATGATTGCTCATTATTACTATTATTACTTGGGTTATCCACATTATCCCATTTAGTCAATAACAAGAGTAGTTTCTCTAAGGATTTAACCCCTTGTGTAATATCCGCGATTTGAATTCCGCGTCCAAAATGGTGAGCTAACTTACTTACCATGTCTGCTTCTGTCACTTCAGGTTCAAGATACTTGGCTCGAGATATCAGCTGGACCAAATAGTTTTCTTTTGAACCTTTCAAACTCGAATATTTTCCAAATTCCAGCTGTAACCGGATCTTTCTTTGTATCTCGCTGTTCCAGTATCTAGCCCTAAAATGCCGCACCAGATCTTCATACGTACACACCTTGTCCTGTATGATGGTGAACCATTCAGCCGTGGTACCTTTTAACCTTCTCACCATCCAGTTTATTTTGTCCATTTCACTAAGGCGGTCATTTACCGCGTCCATATTGTAACATAACGGAGTTATCTCCTTTTAGTTGGTTAATTAATTTCAGTTATATATTTATATTGGTTTAAGTTTGGTTTCGATGCAATTGTAATATTATGAAGCCGTCGGTTTAATAGATTTCCTAATTAAAGTTAATATTTTTTACTGTTCACTGGTTATTGTGGTTCGTAGTTTAATGAGACGTTGACTTTTTATTCACTTGTAGAGACGATTCGGCTGAGTAGATGCTCACTGAAAGCATAGTTAGTTCATGATGAAAGTACTTACTTGGTGTGATGCCCTGGATCTCATGTAGAGTATATAAGCTTAGCTAAACACAAGATTAATTTTAAAATACTCTTGTCGGCGCTAGAAGTGGTGCCAACAGTCGCACGCGGTCCACAGAGCCTGTAAATGTATAGTCTAGTGAAATAATGGTCTCAACTCTAATCATTTAGTGGAAATATAATTTATTTCTTACTAATACTCATTAATTCGGTTCTTTAAACAATTACCACAAGAATGTTGGACTTCATAATAGTAATTACATTTATAAAATTTCTCTTTGAATCTCAGGGTGGTCAATCTGATTTCGTGGCCATGATGTACCACTTTGTATTAGGTTAAATTATTTGAAATAAACATGAGTTCTTTGAGTCTGCAAGATACTAAACTAGAAGATTGCACTACTATAATAATTGATTAGTAGGAGAGTGATTACATTTAATAAATAAAATCTTGATTGATTATATAAACTTCAAAGACGTCTGGCATCAACATATAGGTTAAACATGGTGTGTCAGCATAATATCAGTTCAATTGAACTAAAAGAATAACGATTTAATAACAAATAAAATTCAAGTGCACAAAAGTTTGTAAGTTCTTTTAGTGTGAAAAAACGAACATCTTAAACACTAGATTGGATAACCTTCTGCACGTAACTTATTTACTTTCACAAACATGGTTGGCAATTAAAGAAAAGGTTTGAAAAATAAAACAAATTAAAATTTCAATAAGGCCTAGCGTCCTTCTAATGTCAGTTAAAAATCATCTTATAATATAGGGTTAATAATGTTCATTGATTCTTATTACTACGAAAATTATTAATTATAAACTTCATGAGGTTTAATGCCCCTTCAATGTTCAGTTTAAACTGTCTTAAAGCTACACATGGTAATATTACCGTTCATTTTATAAATTTCTTAAGACTAATTCAAAGTCACTATACTCCCGCGATTGCAAGGGATTGTACACTTTGCAATCGAGTCGCACTGTCACTCGATTGATTTACTACGTTAATTAAAACCTTTAACACCTTTGAAAAAATTAGGTTAGGTTGGTCCCAACATGACGTTTGATACACACACAGATTAGGTTAGGTTTTCTCTTCTGGCATCTGGAGCTCTCGTCTCATCTCCTTCATCGACAGTACAACAATAACGCTTAGCGTGGCGTTGGTTTTGGGCCAAGCCTCGCTATAACTATTTTGATTGGTGGAATAATCGACTACATTCCATCGAACGTACCTCCTCCCTTTATAAAATTATTTAATTTTCTAAAAGAGCTCCTGACTTTGGGTTGGAGAGTATGAAAATGACGCTTAGTATTTTATCCAAATTGATTCAAATATTTTTAACTCAATTAACTTTCTTATGGTACTTGTGAGCTCTAATCTAACCTTGTCAATCGTTTGCAATTGTCTTTTTGGATAGTTAGATACCCCACAAGCCTTTAATTCTGTTTTTGTTTGACCAAGATCACTGTTATCACTTAGGTCTATTACAATCTATTTTTATTAAAATCTATCTTATATTTATTTTATTTACAATCTGATTTCGGTAGTACTTGTTTCCACTAATATACAGTCTATTTCTGTTACTGGGTTATATTATAATCCCTTAATGGTTAAGACAACACTAAATTTAGTACTAAGCTTTAATATGCCAATAGCCTCATGACTTAGATTTAATTATTTTTGTTCAATGGTTGTACCTTTTGATTGGGTTACATTACACACTTAATCATAAACACTCAGTACAACTTCTGGGCACTTCAGTTTGGATTTCTATACATTTATTCTCTGGAATTTTAATCTTTTAATTCACCTATAGTTTAGGCATTATATGGTGTTACATAACTTACCTTCACTCTCCTTTATATACTTAATTTTGGAGTCATCATCCTTTACAAAATACTTACAATGGTTATTCTAAAGTTTTACAATCCTTTGATTGATAATAGGATATACCCCTTTTCTGATAATTCAGTAAAAGTTTTTGCATCTAGTCTCATTATACAAGTATGTTTAAATTACATTATCATGAAAGATTTCTATGCTAATTACAATTGTGTCACATCATATAAGTTACTTTGAACATTACTGGTTCTACTGATGACAATTTTTCATCTCTATTATTTATTAATGTTAAGGATATTAGTTTATCTATTAGGTAAATTTAGACTGTCCATTTCAGTATCTGATTTCACCCTAATTACAATATATTTTCCATGTTATGATAGCTAATTTTATTGTTGGTATTATCCTTATAACATATAAGTTCATCACCGTCCAACAGAAATTGGATTAATACCCATTTCATTATTTAAGTCTGTTATTTTACGTGTACAATTCACATTGAGTTAGGTTATGGGTCACCTATTTTGGTTGACAACAATGTGTTCATCTCATGATGAGTTTTTATGTCTTTCATTTATTAATCTTATATTACTAACAATGTTAATTACTACTTAAGGTTTAGTACACAATTTTTTGTCTTTTATCACTCTTATTATAGCTGTACTGATGATTATCGGTTCATAATTTATATCCCTACATTTACTCTAGTTACATGACTGGCCTACAAGATGCACTTTTGTTATTCTTTCTGATACACAGTTAATTTATCTTTAGACTATTTTTATTTCACTCTCCTGACCATTATTTATTATCATTAATTCATTAATTTATATTAGAGTTTTTGTCAGTCAAGTCATCTCAATTAGTATGTCAATGTTCATTGTTATTAACTGTTCTTCACTCTGGGCTTCTTTTGTTATCTCTCATTCATCTTGTATTGATTCTCATCTTGCATAGGGTGTAGGACATATCTTATTTCTTCCTGCTTTTGTATATTGTGTTGGGTTTCATAATGCTGTTCTTCAATCCACTTCATTTTTCTTCTCTTTGTCTTGGTTTTTCTCACTTTACTTAATCTATTGGGTTATTTATTAGTCACTTTACGTCTAGTCTATTGTCGTTTTGTCTTCATTTCTTTAACGATACTTTTTGTTTACTAAGGATGTCTTCTTTATTTTATAACATTAATTTATAACTTGATCTCCTTTATCAACTTCAAAGTTTAGATGTGGTTGTTCTGGTGATAGGTGATTGTCGATTAGTGTTTCTTGGGCCCTGGTGGTACCGTGATATTATGCAACATTACATATTGTCTCCTACCTAAAAATGATATTTCTGGAACTATCTTCATGTGGTTGAAGAAATTATCATTACTGATGGTTCTCAAAATGGAGTTATATCCTGTTCAGATAAATTGAAACCTAAGAACTGCACTTCCTTAGCTATAAATTTGGACTTCTCTAGTTTTAATGTTATGTTGTTTTCCGATAGCTTTCTTAATACGTGTTCTATTCTACAACAATGATCCTCCCAATTGTCTGACGTTATGAGTAAATCATCAACATACATGGTAGTGAATCGTAGTGCTTCTTGGCCTAATACCTGATGTTTCTGAGAAAACATGTCTATATTTATTATATATAACCATTATCAACTTTTCTAACTGATTTTGAGTTAGTGGATCGTCACGATTCTTTGACTTGAATTAGCGTATTTCTTCTATCTTCTGATTCCATAAACTGTCAGTGTTATCTTGATATTTTATTTCCTCCTTTGGTGTATTTCTCCTAGAATCTTTTAATTCCCTAACATGGAAAATGGTGCGGTCCTGAGGGGCTTCTTTGTTCCAATTAACTCAGCCGTCTACTCCAAACATCCTGAGCTCAGAATCACTCTTGCTCTGCTCATGTCAATAATAGCTGAGTATTTTCTCAAAATATCGCAGCCGATTAAACTACAAAAAGGTAAGCCATTGGCTATTAGAAATATCATAGGAATTTTGACACCATTACTAGTCACTTCTATTCTGACCTGTTTCCTGACTGTTTTGTTTTGACGCCCTGTCGCTCCCACTAATATTATGTTGTTTATTGGTAAAGTTGGTAGTATTATCTTACATTCCCTTTGGATTCGGTTTAATTCCGTACTATCAATTAAAGATACATTAGTACCAATGTCGATCATAAATGTGGTGGTTACCCCATTTATTTCAGCTGTTACATATGCGATTCGATTATCATTGTTGACATCCTCCTCTTCCAGTAGTTCCTTTCGAATATTCTTCATATAATGGATTCGTATTATAGTAATCGTCTGGTCTTGGGTTTGTTCGTCATGTCCGTAATTGTACCCAATAGATTGGTTCAGTGAGGGGTCTTGTTGGTATCTCACTGCTGCTGTTCGTTTAAAGAGTGTTCACTCTCTTCCTCCCGTCTATCCGGCGTGTTTGTTCAGTTATTTTTCGTTTACTTCGGGCCGTACTCCAGGGTGATGGTGGGATTTGTCGGAATTCCTTCTCCTGTTGTCTTCACTGCTTCTACTTCTTCTCGTCTCTCGAATTTCCCCCGTCATTGTAGTTGTACGCCCTATCATCCTGTTCATTAAAACTCCGGCATCTCTGATAATACCGCCTCCTCCCATTATCATTATCGGCTTGAACATAATTGACTCTTCTGTATGTTTGATTCTGATTATTCCCGGCTTGGTTATTTGATCTGTTGTTATTATAGTTATTATATTGAGGCTGTCTAATATTATTATTGTTATTGTCATGATTGTTGTTACCCCGATTGTTAGGTCAATGATTATTTTCGTTATTCCTATTAACATCGGTTATTCCGGTAGTTATTGTTATTATTACCACTCTGGTTATTTCTATCTACGTAATAGTCATTCCTCCACCGATTCCTCCTGTAGTAGCCTTCGTGCTCATGATTCACGATCAGCGCCGCCATGGATTGGATAGTTTTTATCTGTCCCCACTGCCGTGCTTGCGCTATTCCCTCCTCGTAGTGATACAATAACTTGGTGACCAGACATTCATCCGGGATCTTAGGCTCGAGGTTCCTCGCCAAGCATACCTTACCGAGGAAATAAGCGGTTGGTGTCGTTCCTCGACTGGCATCGTACCTGCCGTTGCATATGTCGTCACGTACAATATTCTGTGTGGATTCTGACCAATACTTTGCCCTGAAGAGGGTCTTGAAATCTATGTAACTTTGAATTTCATGTCGAGTCGCTGTCCACCAGTTGTCATGTATTTCTTTAAAATACTCGTTGAACATACCTCGTATTATGGTCCATCTGTTTTCCTGATTTCTGGTCAAGTTCTCTTCTACCCTCTCTAGAAATTCCATGGGGTTCTTTTTATAATTTTTAAAACTGATTCTTTCGATTATCCACGTTTTGTATGTATTGACCCGGGGTTGGTCGATTCTGGATCATCTCGAGGTCCTCCCGTATTTTT
Organism: Magicicada septendecula; assembly: GCA_034769895.1. NCBI lineage: Eukaryota > Metazoa > Arthropoda > Insecta > Hemiptera > Cicadidae > Magicicada > Magicicada septendecula. The sequence goes on from CM068368.1 coordinate 796,734,768, forward strand.
AGGATTTCCCGTTGTTGCAACTCTTCGATTTTCTCTTTGTTCTTGGCGGTCTGCTTTTGTACGTTGTTCACTGCTGCATCAATGTCCTCGCATCTCTTCCTGAAGTCCGTTCTTATCCGCATCAGTTCTTCCTGATTCGTCCTTTTTAGAGATTCTGTGGTTGTTCTGATGATAGGTGATTGTCGATTAGTGTTTCTTGGGCCCTGGTGGTACCGTGATATTATGTAACATTACAATATCTCTCTCTCGCAGTTTTTGAGGAAGTGGAGGGCATTTTCTGTCTCTCTGCCATAGCATTTTAATTGCGAATTGGGATCATCAAAATTTTTATAAATATTGTAATGCGACATAATAGTAACCCTGTCCCAAAGTTAGAACTGCTCAATTCAGTAGGAATGATAGTAGGCAGAGTCGCCTATGCTATCCACATAGACCAAATAAAAATAGATAACCTTTAGTTATAGAAAAAGAAAGACTGTCTAATATAAATAGTAAAAGAAAAATACAATGCAGATAGTAAATAAACTAATCAAAATGTATAATAAATATAAAAAAACATACAAACCTTTTGTAATTATGTTAATGGGACAGAGTGTGGGATAAAGTTAGTGATCCCTGATATTAGATAGTGCAAACAAACACCCAATTAATAAAGTGTCAGTGAAGTACCAGTGATATTCCCAAACACAAAAAGTGTCAGTGAGGGGGAGATGGCAGAAGTGTGGGTTAAATACTTTTATGTAAAAAGAAAACCCATGGAGCACGTTAATAGAGAGTTGTGATGGGGGTTTTAAATAATGTTAAGATGTTCATAAGGTTTTGGCATGACTAGTTATGTTTGTGTTGTATGCCACAGCTTATGAGTAACATTCATGAACAATGTTGTTAGAAGTAGTTGGAGCCTATGAGCAGAATCAGAAGGTGATGCATTAGGAACCAAAAACCCATGAACAATAATCTAATCACTGATTAATAGTACTGGTTAAGATTAATGGGATGGCTGAATAGTATGCCAGTTAACTAATCATTGTGGCTAATTGTAAAATACAATATTTAATCATGTAGGCCATACTTAAAACATAGCATGCCGGACGATTCTGTTCTAATCAAGTTATTGTATTAACGCTAAGTATATTATTTGTCAATTGATAATTGTACTATAAAATAGGTTAATTACCTTCTGTCAACGTTTCTTAAAATCCTTTTAGGATGACTCGAGTTTCGACACCATTTGGTGTCATCATCAGATCGGAATATGAATTACGTCAAAACATTTTGATGCATATACATCGCGTCAGATATTAAAAAATTGAAAACAACACATAAAATTATATAAATAATAAATAAACTATATCACAACAAATAACATTACAACAATAAAATATAAAAACAACGCGGCCGCAAACGAACCTGTACAGTAACGCCCCCACGGTAAGACTAATCAATGCCGGTTTGACCTTGGTTCAATTTGATCGATCTGATTAGCCAATTTCTCGCTCTATAAGATCGATTCTATTAAATAAAACATTATTGGTATGTATTGCTTTCTCATTAAGGAATACGAATTGCTTTCTTACAAGTCACTAAAGCTGGACACCCTTGAAAGGTTCGAGATATATAAAGCCATAAAGAAGGATCACAATCGTATCCTTAATGAGAAAGCAATACATACCAATAATGTTTTATTTAATAGAATCGATCTTATAGAGCGAGAAATTGGCTATATCAGATCGATAAAATTGAACCAAGGTCAAACCGGCATTGATTAGTCTTACCGTGGGGGCGTTCCTGTACAGGTTCGTTTGCGGCCGCGTTGTTTTTATATTTTATTGTTGTAATGTTATTTGTTGTGATATAGTTTATTTATTATTTATATAATGTTATGTGTTGTTTTTAATTTTTTAATATCTGACGCGATGTATATGCATCAAAATGTTTTGACGTAATTCATATTCCGATCTGATGATGACACCAAATGGTGTCGAAACTCGAGTCATCCTAAAAGGATTTTAAGAAACGTTGACAGAAGGTAATTAACCTTTTTTATAGTCTTAATCGTTTCTGGAGGCAAGAAAAATGTTTAAAATGATAATTGTAGACTAGGCCATAGAGGCAGTATATTGAATAATATGTTAAAGGATTTTATTGTAACCATTTGTTAAATAATGTTAAGGGTCCAGACTCATTTAGTAAATAGTTAAAATCAGAAAAAAAGGGTTCAGAATCAGAGGTTAAGTAATAATAAATGTAAATTATAAAATAGTATTGATTAGTAAATAAATGTCAGGAAACTAAAAGTGTAGGCCCAAAGTTAGAAATTTTGTAAGGTGGGACATCATCCTTTATAATAACCAACTTATGTAAATAAGGTATCAAAATGCTCATAATTATATAAAGAAAAACATGATGTAGTTTAAATTTAAGGAAACTTAAAAGATAAAAAAAAGGAGTATTTTTCTTATAGGCAAATGAACATTTGAATTTTGTAAACTGACCATGTGACCTAATGAACTCTCAGTTTTGACCAATCACAGGCCAGTATTGTAAGGTCAGGAGACCGTTGAAGAAGCAAGAAAGTAGAATTGTATTGTTAACCATTGCAGAGGGCAGATGTGCTCTGATGAAGCCAATATTATTTAAATATAAGTAATGTTTTTTTGGACCGTTGGCCGTCAATAATAATTACCAACAGAAGCGGTAAATACTGTGGAAGACCAGAAGACAGAAATAATTAAAGTAAACCTAAAACTAAATGCAGAAACTCAGAAAATCCTGACTACCTAAAACGAACGCACGTTTGTAACTTATGTGAGTGAGGCCAACTTAATTAATAGCCACACTACATGGGAACAGCTCAAGGTTAGACGTTTGAGCGGCCATCTTGCGGAAACGACAGTCGTTGCTTAGCAACGAGTAATAGAATATAGTATTAAGATTTTAAATTTTACTTACCTTTTGTGATGTATTGTATTTTTGTATGCATTCTCTGCATTCAATGAGTCTCAAAGAACCCTTAAACCCTGAGATTTAATAATTATTATAATTAATTTGTTTTTTGAAGGTTATTAGTGTCATAGTCGAATCGAGCAGTAGAGTTGACCCGACCAATATTTTGTTTCGACACAAGTCGACTGTTCCTTTTTTCTGAATAATTTGAATAAAAATAAATATTGTTATTTTGACTGGAAAGAGTTGTCATTGTAGAAAATTAGAAAATTTACAGGACAATTACAGGCAAGTCAACAGGAGAGTGAGCAGCGAACGGACCAGATTATTCAAAAGAAGAACAGGGCGCTCGAAGACACAATCGATTGCGGCAACAAATCCGTTTTTACACAAGTGGAATCAAATTACACTGAAAAACACTTCACGATAAATGAATTAAAAGCAACACATTGACTAAAAAAGATGAATGAGAAAAACATCGTTACATTACAGATGGCGCCCAACCAGTGAGGCTGAAGTTAGGGGGACATTACCGAGCCTAGCGTAATTACTAACGATACGGGAAACCTAATTTTAGCTGGTGACTGTTAGAAAAACAGAAATGCATAATACCAGAGGCTGGTCAAAGAAGAGGGCAGAAGACACGGAGAAGGAAGAAGGTGGACGGGAACAAGAAACCGAAGTAGTTATAGACACCGAAATGGAACAACAGGCGGGTGATAAAGAAGAGGCCAGAGGAGACGCAAATTTACTGAAATTCATGGAACAAATGAGTGAAAATTTATTAAAACGAATGGAGGAAAATAATAAACAAACTAATGAAAAAATATACAGTATTAAAGAACAAAATAAACAGACAAATGAGAAAATAGACAGACAGGAGGAAAAAATAAACAGTACACATGAAAGCTTAAAAAAAAAATCAAGGAAATAAATGAGAAAATAGACAGTATGGAGGAAAAAATAAGTGAAAGCTCCAGGAAACAAAACGAGATTTTGAGAGAAGATTTATTAAAACAAATGAAAGCAGAAATAACCAGCGTTAAGGAAAACACTGATGAAAATAATAAACAGATGAAGGAGGATTTGAGGAAAATGAATGAGGAAAATTTAAAACAAATTAATGAGAAGATCGAAGACTAGCATTCAACCTACAATGCAAGACAAGACATCACGGAAAAAAGAACTAATAAAAACACGGGAAGAATGGGAGATGGTGAAGAATGGACTGGGTAATGTATTTAATCCCTCAATTACCAACCATACAGAAATAATAAATTATAAAAATTGCAGTAGAAGCTTGATAGAAACGTTTGGAACGACTCACAATAAAACAGTGAGTAAAAATTTCAGAAAGTCTATACTTAAATGGAATATACCAAAAATGGAAATGTATAATAAAATGACAGTGAGATCATCAATAATGAATGTACCATTAAAGTATTCATTTAGTAAAATAGATGATAAAACAATTCAAGTAGGCCTTGAAACAAGTGAAGATTTAACAACAGAAAAATCAGAACACCAGGTAGCCAAGATCTATATCACCAGGACAGAAATAGTTCTGCACACCAGAGTGATCCGAACAACCAGTACAGAGGGAATAATGGACCATGGTTAAACGGATTCCAAACTAACCATAGAGATAAGGGACTGATTGTATGATTACCGACAAGGCAAACTATTGGAGAAATGAGAAGAAAAAATGATGATAAATGTAATGACCAATGAAGATTTCAAAAAACATGAACAAATAACCCACCTAATTCTAAAATAAGTAAGAACATCTTACAGGATACTTTAGAGAATTTATTTTGAATCCATTAAGAAGAGAAAGACGGTTAATAACGATAATAAAGTGATAATAATGAAAAAAGAAAAGAAGTACTAAAAACAAATAAATGAAGTAATGAACTTGCAGAAAAAAAAAGAATTGATGTTTGTAAATAAATAGAGTAATAATAACTATAGTTGTAACTGCTAAAAAGGGGTATTGAAACAGAAGATGAATAACATAGTGGCTAATGAATCAATTAACGACGAAATAAAATTAAATGGAAAAGAAGAAGTATACAAAGGATTTTTACCAAAACTGAAAACAAGTTATATGAAAGTAAGGGGAACTGCTGGGATGCAATTTATAATAATGAGAAGAAGTAAGAAGGCAATATGATTCTGAGGAGGTATTTAAAGTAACGCAAGAGTTACCATTTTTGTAAGAGTGTAGAAATCTACGGGGCCACTCAATAATTATTATGATGGGCAGGTGCCAACGAGCACTGTACCATGCACGGGGTGAATGGTCGGGTGAGGAATAGGTCAGAATAGTGCCACTCACAGCCGATATGCATTCACCGTGCCATTTCAAGTTAGGGAGGAATCGATAACCCCAATTAAGGAATCCATAGGAACAGAAAGAAAAGAAACCCCAGAGGAAAGGAACAATCAGTTGGTAACTACATATATAAAGAAGATGAAGAAAAATAATATATTTTCGTAGATTCGCCAAAGAAGAAAAGAAGTTATGTGTAAATTATGAGATAATAACCAACTTAAAAAATTCATCACAACCCAATCCCTGAAACCATAAGAAAAAAAAATAATAGTAGAGAAGAAAAAAGTTTTACAAATAAACCAAAGCATCAAGATGAACAGTTAATTTTCCCTAGACCTTTAGTTAAGAAAAATAAACATGTTTTGGTGGGGGGACATATGTAATGCGACATAGTAGTAACCCTGTCCCAAAGTTAGAACTGCTCAATTCAGTAGGAATGATAGTAGGCAGAGTCGCCTATGCTATCCACATAGACCAAATAAAAATAGACAACCTTTAGTTATAGAAAAAGAAAGACTGTCTAATATAAATAGTAAAAGAAAAATACAATGCAGATAGTAAATAAACTAATCAAAATGTATAATAAATATAAAAACACATACAAACCTTTTGTAATTATGTTAATGTGAAATAGTGTGGGATAAAGTTAGTGATCCCTGATATTCCCAAACACAAAAAGTGTCAGTGAGGGGGAGATGGCAGAAGTGTGGGTTAAATACTTTTATGTAAAAAGAAAACCCATGGAGCACGTTAATAGAGAGTTGTGATGGGGGTTTTAAATAATGTTAAGATGTTCATAAGGTTTTGGCATGACTAGTTATGTTTGTGTTGTATGCCACAGCTTATGAGTAACATTCATGAACAATGTTGTTAGAAGTAGTTGGAGCCTATGAGCAGAATCAGAAGGTGATGCATTAGGAACCAAAAACCCATGAACAATAATCTAATCACTGATTAATAGTACTGGTTAAGATTAATGGGATGGCTGAATAGTATGCCAGTTAACTAATCATTGTGGCTAATTGTAAAACACAATATTTAATCATGTAGGCCATACTTAAAACATAGCATGCCGGATGATTCTGTTCTAATCAAGTTATTGTATTAACGCTAAGTATATTATTTGTCAATTGATAATTGTAGACTAGGCCATAGAGGCAGTATATTGAATAATATGTTAAAGGATTTTATTGTAACCATTTGTTAAATAATGTTAAGGGTCCAGACTCATTTAGTAAATAGTTAAAATCAGAAAAAAAGGGTTCAGAATCAGAGGTTAAGTAATAATAAATGTAAATTATAAAATAGTATTGATTAGTAAATAAATGTCAGGAAACTAAAAGTGTAGGCCCAAAGTTAGAAATTTTGTAAGGTGGGAAATCATCCTTTATAATAACCAACTTATGTAAATAAGGTATCAAAATGCTCATAATTATATAAAGAAAAACATGATGTAGTTTAAATTTAAGGAAACTTAAAAGATAAAAAAAAGGAGTATTTTTCTTATAGGCAAATGAACATTTGAATTTTGTAAACTGACCATGTGACCTAATGAACTCTCAGTTTTGACCAATCACAGGCCAGTATTGTAAGGTCAGGAGACCGTTGAAGAAGCAAGAAAGTAGAATTGTATTGTTAACCATTGCAGAGGGCAGATGTGCTCTGATGAAGCCAATATTATTTAAATATAAGTAATGTTTTTTTGGACCGTTGGCCGTCAATAATAATTACCAACAGAAGCGGTAAATACTGTGGAAGACCAGAAGACAGAAATAATTAAAGTAAACCTAAAACTAAATGCAGAAACTCAGAAAATCCTGACTACCTAAAACGAACGCACGTTTGTAACTTATGTGAGTGAGGCCAACTTAATTAATAGCCACAATACAGATACGATTATACAACACTATCGTAGACACTATCTACACTTACAGAACAAACACCAGTGATCATTAATTGAAGGAAAAACTTAAAACTACAACTGTGAACACTAAAACATTTATTTTAAAATAATTGGGAACAGCTCAAGGTTAGACGTTTGAGCGGCCATCTTGCGGAAACGACAGTCGTTGCTTAGCAACGAGTAATAGAATATAGTATTAAGATTTTAAATTTTACTTACCTTTTGTGATGTATTGTATTTTTGTATGCATTCTCTGAATTCAATGACAGTCTCAAAGAACCCCTAAACCCTGAGATTTAATAATTATTATAATTAATTTGTTTTTTGAAGGTTATTAGTGTCATAGTCGAATCGAGCAGTAGAGTTGACCCGACCAATATTTTGTTTCGACACAAGTCGACTGTTCCTTTTTTCTGAATAATTTGAATAAAAATAAATATTGTTATTTTGACTGGAAAGAGTTGTCATTGTAGAAAATTGAGAAAATTTACAGGACAATTACAGGCAAGTCAACAGGAGAGTGAGCAGCGAACGGACCAGATTATTCAAAAGAAGAACAGGGCGCTCGAAGACACAATCGATTGCGGCAACAAATCCGTTTTTACACAAGTGGAATCAAATTACACTGAAAAACACTTCACGATAAATGAATTAAAAGCAACACATTGACTAAAAAAGATGAATGAGAAAAACATCGTTACATTAAAATATATGTGGTCTGGTTCGCTGGTGTCGAGGTACTCTGGAGTCAGGTCAGCTGTTGTTGTAACTCCTGTATCCGCTGTTCCTGCTCCGCTATCAGTTCATTTACCATCGATGTATGATTTACCATTCTTTCTTCTATGACATTGATCTTAGCTTCATAGTCGCTAAGACGTGAATTATTAGCTTCTAGTGCTAGCTCAATGTTAGTACGAATTCATTCAACTTTCTCTCCGATACACGCTTCTCTGTCGATTCTAAAAGTTGTTTATTTTGCTTAGCTTGATCATGCACAGCGTTATAAATTCTCTTATTCTCGTCATGTAGCGACTTATTCTGTTTTATTGCTTCCTCTTTACTAGCTTTATTTTCTTCTAATGTTTTCTGCATATTGGCTAATAATACAGCTAATGTATTTTGTAATTCAAGTGATTCAGCCATATTTATAGTTATTTTATATATATAACAAATATTATAGTCCTTATTTAACGTACACGGCACTATTATTAACTCTTTTATTATTATAGTATTAATGTTCAGTTTAAATGTTGTATAACATCACAGTCTAGTATCGTAATCAAATGTTCACAAAACTTAACCTAATACAAACACAAATAATAATTCAAACCTCCAAATAAACTAAATTAATAATACTGTTCAAATATCTTCTTACAGTGAATATTCAACAATTTATATACACTCCCTGCTTACAAATAGAACACACACAAAATAGTCTAAATGAATCTAGACTTTACACAATTAAATATATAATAATAACAAATTACAGTAGAACTTGGCTAATTCGAATGTGCATAATTCGAATTCGTGGATAATTCGAACTTTTACTGTGGTCCCTTGAATACCCTATGTAAAACCGTGCAAAAACATCATCTGTAATTCGAACTTATTTTGGTTAATACGAAATAAAAATTTTGCTCAAACTACAAAAAATCGCCTGCAGTATGGGCTAGACCACGTAACAATAGAGACACGACTGGAAATAGACAGGCAGGCATCGCCTTTTGTGAACAGACGCTTGTCCTTTGTGTCAAATTCGTGGAAATGGCGCCAGTATCTCGCGATAACACGTGACTGGCTCGTGTAATGGTACCGTTCGCCATTGTCCCTTGTTCCACGCCTCGTCTGTCAGCCACCCTCACTGTTGCTTTCAGTTCAGTCTGCCTGCATTCGTGGAAGGGTTACGTCTTTTTGAGTTTCTACTGTGCGAGCTGTGTCCTGTAGTGAGAGACCGTTCCTTTCTTTATACAGTACTGTATATACAGACTGGTGTGTTTTAGTGACGCTTATTGTGCAGTTTTATTGTGTTGTGTGTTCATCATGGCCCTTTCAAAACCAACACAGACCCAATACAAATTATTGACATTTGCCGAAAAAGTTGCCGTTATTCGGGAAGTGGAAAAGGGGCAAAAAAATAAATCTGAAATTGCTAAGGAATTCGGGATACCGCCAAATACACTGTCAACGTATCTAAAAAGTAAAGAGAAGATTTTGAATAGTGTGTGTAAAGCCAGCGACAAAGATAGGAAAAGAGCGCGAGGACCAGAAAATCCTGACGTGGATGAATGTGTAGTGAAGTGGTTTAAGCAAGGAAGGGACAAAAAAATTCCAGTCAGTGGCCCTTCGTCAGAGCCAAAGCTGATGAATTCGCATCTAGCTTAGGGAAAAATGATTCTGAGGCTAGCACTGGTTGGCTCGATGGTTTTAAAGAAAGGAATGGCATGTCTTTCAAAACTGTTTGTGGGGCAAGTGGATCTGTTGACGTTGAAGCTGCAAATTCATGGAAAGACGATTTGTTGCAAACGATTTCTGATAGAGATGTTAAAAACATTTTTAACGTAGATGAGACGGGCTTATTCTTCAAATGCACCCCCGACAAAACACTTGCTTTTAAAGGAGAAAGCTGTAGTGGCGGCAAACACAGCAAGGAGCGCATAACACTTTTAGTCAGAGCAAACATGGATGGCTCGGAAAAATTGCCTTTGCTAATGATAGGGAAGTCAGCCAACCCACATTGTTTCAAAAATATAAAAACAAAACCAGTTGAATACGAATCAAACAATAAAGCTTGGATGACAGGTGAAATTTTCGAAAGATGGCTTTTGAAAATCAACAGGAAATTTTGGAATCAAAACAGAAGAATCGTCTTGTTTATTGACAACTGTACAGCGCACAACACTATTCCTGTGATAGAAAATGTAAAGGTTGTGTTTTTCCCACCAAACATGACTTCAGTAGTTCAACCTATGGCCCAAGGTGTAATAAAAAAGTTTAAGCATTTTTACAGACGGCTTGTGGTCCAAAACATTCTGTCAGTGCTTATTCAGATGAGCACGAAAATACTATCAAGATTAACATCCTTCAAGCTGCCCGCATGTGCAACAGTGCTTGGGACCAAGTTACGCAAAAAACAATTGCTAATTGCTTTTGTAAAGGTGGTTTCAGCCACATTGAAGGTGAAGAGGAGAATAAAGGTGCTAGAGAAGTCGTACCCACTGCGGATAACTGGGAAGATGTTGGACATGACGCAGGCATTCGTTATGAAGAGTTTGTAAACATGGATGAAGACTTGGCGGTGTGCGGTGAACAGACAGATGTGGAGATCGTGGCTGATGTTATGAACAAAAGAAATGATGGTGCATCGTCAGATGAAGAAGGGGACCAGCTAGAACTTCCAGAGATACCGATTCCAACGGCTTCACAGGCATCAAATTACATTCAAGACTTGAGACGGTTTGTTGAAGGACAGCAGAACGTAAGTGACGCTATTTTCCAAGCATTTAATAAACTTGAAGAGTTTACTACAACTCAGTGTATTAACTGCAAAATGCAATCAAAAGTTTCTAGCTTTTTTTAAAAACTGTAAATACTATATTTGTACTGAAACGTGTTTATATGTTTGTAATACATATGCATAAGGAAACTGTTTAATAAAATAACATATTGCTTTACTGAATTTCGGTTTTTGATTTGATTTTTCTACCCTTATTAAAACTTTCCTAATTCGAATTTTTGGATAATTCGAATTTTTTACTGGTCCCTTCAGCTTCGAATTAGCCAAGTTCTACTGTATAATAAAATCGTGCCACACGTTGACAGGCGCCAAATATCTCTATGCGACGATACAAATAAATATTCTCGCATAGGATAGTTTTGTGTGTTTAAATTATGCACCTATATTGGAGGTGTAGAAAAATTATTTATTTATACCACAATTAAATAACTGTTTATACAATATATTTAAATTACACAAAATCTCATGTATTTTATTTATTACAGAAAAGTTTATATAGTTCAGTTTTGGTGAATTTTACTTGGATGTAGAATTCCTTTACACTAGGCATGACGTCACTTGCTCTGCCGCTTGATCGTCTCTCTGCAATGACCGCCGCTCTCCGCTCTCAAACTCTTTTCTCTGCGCTGGGGGTTCGCCGAACACTGATAATACTGATACTGCTTTTACGCACAAATTGTCACTTTCCGAATCGTTAGTTTTATCACTCGGAACTGGGTATTATTAATTCTCAGGGTGATAATGAGTGATAATTTTTTTTAGCAGTGTATAATGCTTACACCTTCCGGCTATTCTTGATGTGTCCTACGTTAATAAGGATTTACCACGGTAGATAAATCTCCCTAAGCGGAAATCTTCTACTAACACATAATAGCACTTAATATAGTATAATAGGTAGTTAACCCGCTTGGTTCTAGTCGAACAACTCGAAAAGAGTTTCAAGACTTAAAGAGTTACTATAGATTAACCAGCTTGAACAAGAAAAACTCTTGACGAAGAACACACGTTCACTAAGCAACGGCTTCCGATGAACTGCCTCGAAGTACACATGACAACGTACATATCTGACTGAAATTAGGGACTTCTGATTAGTCAATCGACTGTCTACGTGGTAGATTGGACAAAAGGTAGACACATTGCAGGCGAATCTTTGTATAAGTCTGCGAGAGCCTGCTTAGATTTTATCTAGAAATTGTATTACTCTTCAATTGATAAGCGTGAAAAATTGAGTTTTCAATTACTAAAAAAAAAACATTTAAAAAACAGCTGAGAACAACAGAGTATATAGAAAATGTAGCTATTTTCATAATTAATTCACTGTCCAAGTCTCATGCCGATCGGTCAACTCACGCGGACAATATAACAACGAAGGTTCACCACACGCGAATTAGCCCACTTATTCACGAACAAAGTACATGACATTGTAGAACAAAAATTTGCAAAGAATTTGGTATAACATAAGTCCTTATCCATCACTAAATACAAAACTTATAGCTATTTGACAAAAATTGCATAAATCAATTTAAAACATGTTAATGTCCATCATCCATGCTCTGATATTCTTATTCATAGATCATCATCCTGTGTTTTGTTGCAGTATATGTCACATAAAAGATTTTTAATTAATATATTTCTAACATTGAGCCTCAGAAATATTGTTAGGGTCGTCAAAAGACACTGCCTTAATATTTTAAAATTTATAAAAGTAGCCGAGAGGAAAAGTGCACGTACTGTTCATGCCCGAATCGGATGGTTTACTGGCATCTCTGGTTCAAATGGGGTGTTACAATGCTGGCGGCGTTCACATCTACTGAAATACAAATTTATAAAGGATTTCAGCGTGGTTTTCATTTCTCGAACGTAAAAATGTTGTCAGCAGTTGCTAAAAAACACATATTAATAACGTCGTACTCTTGTTTTTTTTTTTTAAATCTTAATTTACTGAAAATTCACGCATAATTCACGTAGTTTTTCCCGGTCAATGAAATTCACACATTCCCGGTTTTCCCGGTCAGTGGCCGCCCTGTTCGGAACAACATGGTATATGTAGTAAGTATTTAATAATATGTAGTAAGTATTTAATAAGACTATTTTTAACATACATTTTATCTTGCATAAAAATTGTACCTTTTCCTATCCACATATTTACTTATTTTGCCTTAGTGTATATATATTTTAATTTTTTTTTAAATTGTGATACTAAATTATTTTTTAGACCAGTTTAACAGTATACAACTACAAAAAATGACACGCTATCATAAACAAAATAACATTCAATGTTATGTATGTCTAATTAACTTCGTAACAACTTGCCTCAATGTAAAAACAGTTTCATAAAAAATATTTACCACTTTTAAAGAGGCTTTAATGTACACAAACAACTGGTCTGATTTTACTTGGAATCATGTGTACACTTACTTGTTATGGCTAGAGGCAAACACAGCTTTTGCCTGGAATATCCATTTTGCTGGTATTTTCAGTTTATGAATAAGGAACTGTTCTTCTTCTGAATTTTCATTCATGTCTACATGTCTACCTATAACATCCAACACAGCTGCTTCTCGCCTAAGAACAAAAAACACATTACATTCTACATGGAGTAGGTTATCCGGGAGAATACATGGAGAAACATGGAGTAGGATAATACAAGTGGTATCATGTCATAACAAAAAACTCTTCTAATATGTGTACGTATTAAATATAATATCAGATGAAAATCCAATTTATTAGACCAGACATTTTTACTTCAACAAATTGAATGACAATAAACTCAATTTATGATTCATCTGTTTCTGGAATAAATGCATTCTAATTTCTGATCTGAATTTCCAGTTTCCTATCTGATGAGGATGATTTCTAATCATTTCACCCTCTGGTTCCGGGCACCTAAACCTTGTTTCCTTTCCCTGTTGTAGGTCACTTTTAAATTTTCATAAATTTGATGAACTGTTGACATGCACATTCCTACCTGTATAACAACAAATATCACATCTTAAATGTTATTGTTGTCTTTATAGACGACTGTATGAGCAAAAGTGAGTTCTTTTCAACTTGACCATTTAGCATTTGTCTGTCCATTTACCTGTTTGAGGCATGTCTCATGATCACTTTTGAATGCATCAACAGATTTTTGTAATCCTTGCTACATGTGTCCATACCTTACAGGCCCATATTGTTTTTTAGATTGATCCTGCAAAAACAGGAGGGCAGGAAGCAAAAATGTAAGGGGTTTAACATTTTAAATATTATGGGCTCAAAAAAGGACCACTGATTTGAAAAAATCTTTTAATCTAGCTAGATATTAGGGTAAAGGGAATTTTAACCCAAATCAAAATGCAGCAATTACTATGAAGGTTTTTTGGATTTTAGGAGCACCATGGGCAAACTCAAAATTTTATGAAAATTGTAAGTCTCATTGTAGGAATAAGGAATTTTATTCAATGTACAAATTCAGTATATATAATGATTTCACATAATTAATAACTCTCAGCAGTCCATGCAAATTTTGGATTGCCTTCAAAAAATGTCTGAAAGGTGTATTTATATATATATAAAAAAAACATCAGTTATGTACATCTATGAAAAGCAATGAACACTGTACCGGTACAAACCTATGGGTATTTATAATTTTAATATTTTCAATTTTTATTCAACCAAATAAATGTTGGGAGTGGACTATAAAATTGAGACTGGTACGGCTCGGCACAGGAATGTGAAGTATGCAACTAGGGAGCGTATTCACTTACAAGTGCGTGCACAGTCGGCCAACATTCCCACAAATGTGGCATGTATGAATAAATTCCTCAGCGCTGTGTGCACAGAGAACAAAGACAGTCGACTACAAAACATCCAACCGGCCGGTTGAATACAATAGGCTCGCGAGCCAAACTTTCTAATAACCGTATAAAGAATGTGAGTAACGTATAAAGAAGAATGTTTTAACACAACTTAAACAGTAACATATCGTCAGTGTATCAAAATTAAATCGGGCAAACGCAATTCAGACAATTGAGTGAATAAATCCACCGAGTGCAACGTTATCGACAAGGACACATACAGAGAAGTAACAGTGCAAATTTCTTCTTAATTTTTTGCCATAATTATGTTAAATTTTATAAAGCGCTTAATCTCAAGAAAAGGGGAATTTAAATAATGTATGAATGAGAGTATGAGCAAATACTGGGTTGTCTTAAGAAAATAGAGATACAATAGTTTAAGTTGTCTCTTTAATATGTGTTTTCCTAGAAATGTGGTAATAAACAATGTTTTTGTATTTAAAAAAGAAAAATAAAGTAAAAAGAGTAGTAAGAGTGATGAGAAGAAAAATGAATAACAAATAATTTGAAAGAAAGAATATAAAAGAAATGTGGCATTTGTCTAATAAAAATTGAGTAAATTAAAAATTACAATGAGAGTCGAGTTCATTAATAAAACATAACCCTACATCACGTTTATAGGCCTCGAGTTCGTGTGAGTGATCCTGGACCGTATAAAGGTAAGAGTGTAGAAAGAGTAAATTATTTTATTAATAAATGGTTTATTGATTTCAAATAAAATGTAGCATTACAACACAGGCATATAGAGATGTCTATGAAAACACATATAAACTTGAAAGCTTGGACTAAATTATTTGACATTATAGTTATAAATTTAATTGAAAACCCTCAATCCAGTCGTTTAGAATTTCTAATCTTTATTGTATGATTATCTGCTTTACAATTGTTATTTTACTAAAAGAATTAAGAGTAATCACGGGTTTTATAATTTTTATAACTAAAAAATTATTTAATATCAAAATTTGCTATGTAATTCATTCAAAACAGCAAGACAGTTCTGCAGCTGAGGGAGCTTATTTTTCTTTTATACACTTTTCTGCCGTCTTTTATATGCTTTTCTGATATTAATCTATTTACAGTTCTTCTTACAAATAAAATAAAATATTGCTTAATCTTACCCAATTTTTTAGGTTTAGAGTATGTAATTGATAAAACTACTGTAAAATTTGAAGGTAAACATGTACAAATATATACAAAATTATATTATTACTACACTTTTTACAATTTATATAAGTAAAATGGCATTTTTGTTATGATATGATTTGAAATACACCAAGGTTATAAGAATGAACACAGATACTGAAGAGTTAGACATTTCAAGTATAGAAAACATTCGATATTATTCAATGGTCAAACATGGAACAAAACCTACTGTATACGAAAAACTGACAACTGTAAGTCCTGTGTACACCACCCGGAACAATGTTGTACTTCTGTTTTAATAAATATTAAATATGCCTGCTATCTAATCGAGTAATGTGAAATTTATAAGTTAGTGAATATTTATATGGAGTTCCATGTTGTCAAAAAGTGCGACAAGCAGGAGTTCAAACAATACATGACATCACGCTGCAATATTACACCACTTTCCAAAAAAAAACCTTCATGTCACAATAAAATGATGCGCACACCCAAAGGGTTACATAAGTGCAACTTTTCACACAAATAAAATATCTTTGTTGAATACAAAGTATACTTTACCACTCCCTTAAATAAAAATTTTACACATTACACATTGCAAGGAAAATGTGAGTACAATTATTAATCTATAAAACAAATAAACAACTCAAATCAAAAGCAATACTAGTAATAAAGTTACAACAGTGCTCACCTGATTGGATTGGCAATGTGAAGCAGCACAAAAACTGCCCAATGCCACATGCCATGTGCTTCTAACTGTGAAGCAAAACTGGTGTGAATGTGTGCAGTAGAAAATTCTGAGATGTGAGTGTATCCCAGGGATTCCAGTGTCTGCAGAATAAGCCAACTGAAACATTGTTGAAGTGACCAATGAGTACATTTTTGTACAACATATATACAAAATTCCATTTTACATGAATGTATTTTTTTTTAAATTTATACGTACATTACACATTCGTAAAACATCAGGAAACTGACAATAGACAAGTCAAAGTAATATACATCAATCTTAAAATAATAGTATGTACAGTACAGCGTTGACAATCCAAAATAATTGGGACTGGATGGTGGGTCAGATTTTCAAACACATAGGAGTCCTACTGCTGAATAACTGAAAATAAATAGTAAAGTGATGTCGTATACTAAATTAAGGTTACAAGAATGAAACTTTGAAGCTCAATAACCCCAAAAGAATTAATTTTGGTAACAAGATCATTTGAATAGGGAAAAAGTATGCATTATATTTTGAGACATAAAAAAGTAAAATCAAATAGATTCCTCAGGTCAGAAACAATTTAATTGCATTATTTAGTTTCCTGTTCTAATGGCAAAATACTGTAACAGTTAAACTAGGCCTTTGTACAACTTGTAAGATATGTGAAAATTGCATAGAAACCTAAGTCACATAATGCATATCACAGTGCCATTTAGCATCATGTTG
The DNA here is from genome assembly GCA_034769895.1 of Magicicada septendecula. NCBI lineage: Eukaryota > Metazoa > Arthropoda > Insecta > Hemiptera > Cicadidae > Magicicada > Magicicada septendecula. The sequence continues at coordinate 796,751,883 of CM068368.1, forward strand.
CTAAGTAAAAAAAATTTCAAATTTTTTGAGTATGTTTTTCAAATATTTTGAGTAGAGCTACTATTTCCTGCAGCTATGGCACTTATGTGAGAACACTGAAAACACAACAACCCTTTTATTCAACTCTGCTAAATGGGACTACCATAATTGCAGAGGGTACTACTGTACTGGCATGGGAGAAAGGCTTATACACATTAGTCGCATGTGTCAGTGATTATTCCAAAATCAAAAACATTCACTGCATAGTTCATGTGATGTAAAAACTGTTTTTTAGACTAATTTTATACTTCTTTTAGGGAAACACGCATACATATTTCACATTATTTCTATGACAACCATAACTGTAGCCTCTTAGGGACCACATATGTCAACCGTTTGTGGCATTTGGACACTGGAAAGTTGTTTGCTGGTGACGCATCAGTTTTACCCCTCTACTGTGAAAGTCTCTTCACAACAATATAGTAGAGACTGCACTACAACTCTATGCCCAGAAAATCCTTAAATTTTAATTCTTATAATTCCAGTCGTGAAAGGTATAACATATTACATAATTATATACATACACATACATAGAATATTACATTAGGCTTACATATTTATTAAACAGATTATATCTGCTTGTTACAAATCTTTTGTTCTCAAATTCAATGTCCCAATTTGACAAAAGTGAGTCCAAGTTGACATCTCTGTAGCCCGTAATGGGAAATACATGTAATTTTTATTCATGGAGTGCAGCATAGTGAAGCTAGATGAGTGTATGATAATCATTGGAAATATGTCCCTACATGACATATAACACAGGCAGTGTTTGTACGCAAAATGTACTCTTGCAGGTGGCCAAATTCCCACATGCTGTATGGACACTTGGCCATATGGACAAAAACAACTTTTGTTTTTTGTTTTATCTCATGTTTTTATTTACCTCAACAGTAAATGTTTTACCCATACTATAATAGGAATCATCTGTAGCTTAGCTGCACATATGTACACATAAAACTATAAAAATGGAATATTTGATTTTTTATTTAATTCTGTTTAATGATTACTTTTATGCTTACAATTGTTTATGTGGAACATGGAGAAATATAGTTAACTTTGTACTTAATTGATGAGTACAAGAGATCAGGGAAAATGTAAATGATGCACTTGCATTTTTCAGGTTTTTAAGTTTTTGTAAATAAAAATCCTCACGACTTTTATTATAATACTGTGAAGTTTAACAACTCTCAATCAAATATATTGGAACTTACCGTCTGCGGCTTTCCAGAAACAGCGTCTTTATACATTTACATGTTTCGGGACCCTTGTCCCATCATCAGAATTTAAAAGTAATTGTGTATCATTTCAATATGATACACTTGTGAAACACTTAAAATATTAAAATCTAATATAAAATAACTTAATATAACATATTATAATATTTACAACGAGTACGAAGGTTACCGATGTACATCGTATGAAAACCGACCGCGCACTAATCTATGTCTCGCTCCCACCACGACAGTAGCGCAAGGCAGTGTTGTACAATACATTTGATTTAAAGACCAATTTATCATTTAAAACATGCGGCTTGGTACCAATATTATTGTGTGCTTTATAAATTTCGTATTCTTCAAGAGCGTTCAAATATCGCCCTTTCTTACATATGTGAAGGGGTTTCAAATTAGTTTTAAAATTTGTGTAGCTATGATTTTCGGAAATGAGGTGTTCTGCAAATTTTGATTTGACACTGTCCAAACTGTGAAAATGTGTAGGCGGCCTATGTTCTAAAAATCTTTTTTAAAAAACCACGTCCTGTCTGGCCCACATAAAAAGCGTCGCAATCGTCACATATCAATTTGTAAACACCAGTTTTGTGTTCAAGGCTGGTGGTTCTGCGGACACGAAGATTATTCATAATACTATTAGTGGTCTTATAAGTGACCTTGATATTACTGGTTTTACCAAAAATTTACCCAAAGATCTGTGGCATAAGGTATGTGTACGGTGTTGCAATATATTTGCGTGTTGTATTTTCGCGTGTTTTACGTCCGATAATGTTGCTATGTCCTTTCTTATGTTTTCGAAGGATGTTATTCACCATATTGACATCATAACCATTAGCGACAGCAATGTGTTTAATGGTGTCCAACTCTTCACGGTATTCTTTATCACCGAGGGGCAAAGATAAAAGTCTGTAAATCATACTGTGGAAGGCAGCTAATTTTTGTGATAAAGGATGAAACGACTTAGCATGTATTACAATGTCAGTCGTTGTGGGTTTTCTATATATGTCAAATTGCAACTTTTTATTATTATTGTCCTTAGCAACAGTCAAATCTAGAAAATTCAGTTTACCTTGGTACTAAACATTTGGGATTTATTCCTTTTAAACATGAATACTGCAAGTCGTGCAAACTTAGTACGAACATTTCAAAATATTAAAGTCCAATTACACAAAACTATTTTACACATTAAGTTCAACAAATCGTGTTTGGAGAACAAGGTTATACCGAAGTATGCTATTATTAGACTTAAAGGTTCATCTATTGCTGAAGCAAAAACCAAAAAATACGCAGAAATTTATAGAGTTAAAGAAGAAATTAAATCTCTATACACTAAAAAGTCAAACTTAAATTATACATTATACAAGTTACATCTACAATTATTAGATAACACGCATCCAGCCGTACTGAATCATTATCTGGATTTTATAAACAATGACGTTAGGCGAATCGTATATATCAAATATATATCGTATAATATCAAATGCGTATAAAACAATCAGATAAACTACAAAGGTTGTTGAATGATCAGTTACCGACATCCAACAATATCAAATGTAAACACAAATTTCATACGCGGTTACAGAATTTAACGTCCCTTGTTTTAAATACTGATGAAACTGATTTATTGAGTAAAGGTTTGAATTATAATCTTCCTGTACACAAATCGAGTCTTGATCGTAAGCAAATTATTGCAGAAATTATCAATGCAGAGACTGTTGTTAAGGCAATGGTTGATCAGAAGGATCAAGACCAGACACGTTTCTTAATAAACGAAAAATTTAATAAAATCATTAAAAATCGGTATAATAATGTTCATTCCTCTATTCCTTTAACAAATAATAATTATAATAAAGAACGGAAAATTTTAATAGGATTAAAACAAAAATTATCTGACAATAAAGCTCTTGTCACTAAAGCTGACAAAGGCAATACTGTGGTTATTATGGACAGTGAAGATTATAACAATAAAATACAAAATTTCATTATTAACAACAGCATTGATTTACTAAATTCGGACCCAACAGAAAATTATGTAAAACAATTAAATCAATGTATAAACAGATGCACCCATTTGTTTGATGAACAAACAAGATCTTTAAAACCAATAAATTCAAAAGCACCCGTTTTAACAGGATTACCCAAACTCCACAAGGATGCTATCCCCTTGAGACCGTTAGTAAATTTCACTACTGCTCCGGGGTATAAAACAGCTAAAAAGTTAGTCACCATAATAAAACACAATATACATATAATTAATGATCATAGTCTGATTAATGGAGTTGACTTTGTGAATAAAGTTAAAAATTTAATAGTTGAACCGACCCACAAACTTATTTCCTTTGATATTGTGGATTTGTATACGAATATACCAGTAGCGGAGACCTTGCGTATACTTAGGACTAACCTTATTAATACTAATAAATTGGATATTAATAATATAAATGAATTGATGCACATTTTGGAGTTAGTTCTTGATCAAAATTACTTTACCCACAATAATCAATTTTTCAGACAACAAAATGGGTTAGCAATGGGTTCTCCACTTTCAGGTCTTCTTGCAGATATATACCTAAATAATTTCGAAAATTCATTCATTCTTACTAATAACAAACACAGGAGTAACATAATATTTTACGGCAGGTATGTTGATGATACCTTTTTAATATACAAAGGTACACAAAGACAAATTGATAATTTACATAATCATTTGAATAATATCAATAACAAAATGCGGTTCACGCTTGAAAGTGAAGAAAATGGTAAACTGAATTTTCTAGATTTGACTGTTGCTAAGGACAATAATAATAAAAAGTTGCAATTTGACATATATAGAAAACCAACAACGACTGACATTGTAATACATGCTAAGTCGTTTCATCCTTTATCACAAAAATTAGCTGCCTTCCACAGTATGATTTACAGACTTTTATCTTTGCCCCTCGGTGATAAAGAATACCGTGAAGAGTTGGACACCATTAAACACATTGCTGTCGCTAATGGTTATGATGTCAATATGGTGAATAACATCCTTCGAAAACATAAGAAAGGACATAGCAACATTATCGGACGTAAAACACGCGAAAATACAACACGCAAATATATTGCAACACCGTACACATACCTTATGCCACAGATCTTTGGGTCAATTTTTGGTAAAACCAGTAATATCAAGGTCACTTATAAGACCACTAATAGTATTATGAATAATCTTCGTGTCCGCAGAACCACCAGCCTTGAACACAAAACTGGTGTTTACAAATTGATATGTGACGATTGCGACGCTTTTTATGTGGGCCAGACAGGACGTGGTTTTTTAAAAAAGATTTTTAGAACATAGGCCCCCTACACATTTTCACAGTTTGTACAGTGTCAAGTCAAAATTTGCAGAACACCTCATTTCCGAAAATCATAGCTACACAAATTTTAAAACTAATTTGAAACCCCTTCACATATGTAAGAAAGGGCGATATTTGAACGCTCTTGAAGAATACGAAATTTATAAAGCACACAATAATATTGGTACCAAGCCGCATGTTTTAAATGATAAATTGGTCTTTAAATCAAATGTATTGTACAACACTGCCTTGTGCTACTGTCGTGGTGGGAGCGAGACATAGATTAGTGCGCGGTCGGTTTTCATACGATGTACATCGGTAACCTTCGTACTCGTTGTAAATATTATAATATGTTATATTAAGTTATTTTATATTAGATTTTAATATTTTAAGTGTTTGACAAGTGTATCATATTTAAATGATACACAATTACTTTTAAATTCTGATAATGGGACAAGGGTCCCGAAACATGTAAATGTATAAAGACGCTGTTTCTGGAAAGCCGCAGACGGTAAGTTCCAATATATTTGATTGAACAACACGTGGCTTGGTACTAAACATTTGGGATTTATTCCTTTTAAACATTAACAACTCTGTTTTTTGTTAACTAATGTTTTTATTTTTCTCAGCAGTAAATGTTTAACCCATACTATACTGAGGAATCATCTGTAGCTTAACTGGCATAATGTGTTAGTTGAGCCACTAAGGATATCATATAGTAATACATATAACACATTTGGTTCTGGGGAAAATTAAACAAAAGTATATGCATGCATACACATACTCTTTCCGTTCTTAGTTCAATCCTGATGTAAACAAACCCACATGGCAAATCTGAAATGCTATTAGTCAGGGCAGGGGCGTCCCCCCCAAGGCCCAATGCGCAAATCCCCCAAAAGTTTCAGCCCCCCACTAATAATGACCCAATGAGTGCAAGCCGTTCATGGGGGGGGTCTGGGGAGTATCTTGGGACTCGTCTGGGGGTTTCGCACTTGAAGTTGATGGTACATCTATGTCCTCAGTTGTAGGGTCATCGTTAGCAATGTCACCAGTTACGTTCGATCTAAAAAAATACGATTTTAGAACTCTCTCGTCCCCAAAGTTATTATTTTATTATTTTTAATGCTTGCCGTATTAGTGGAAATAACAGAACAACAAATATAATAAAATGTTACCGGTAGTATAAAAATGCTAATACGCCCGAATAAAAATTACGCAATAAAGCGATTCCTTTGTATCTTATATAAAGTTGTTTCTATTTTGGCCTATTCAAACGGTAACTAAACGAGACAAAAATAATTATATTTTACATACCTGGAATCTAAACTATGATGTTGACTGGTACTGGGGCCAGCAGAAGATTCAGGATCAGTGTATTTCACCCACGGGCCGTCACCGGACTTCGCTTCAACCATTTTAAAACTAATGTTTAGGTTATGTCTAAATTTATAGGCGTGTTTCTTCTTGCAATGTTCTAACCACATGTCTTTTCGATGAGTTGTGTTACACATAACCTCCATACACTTATACTTAAACGATTGTTTAAGTTTTTTTGGCATTTTGACAACTATCACGAAACATGAGATTACATTCCAACCCCAACTCACACAAACAAAGCACCGCACTACAGAGTGAAACTCACGGGCAGACTGCCGGCACGCGCGGCTGGTCGGACCAGTGATAAGAACCGAGGACCCGCCCCCTTTACTCCACTGCCCGCCGGTCTACAAGCTTAGCACACGCACACATTTTTACATTCACGATTTATTATTCACGGACCCTCTGACTTATTGACAGGATGTTGCTGCAGGCTGCCAGGGTCAGTTTTCTAAATTCCAAAACAAAATTTACTACTAGTTGTACTGGTAGAGACATTTATGCCGCCAGTTCGTTAAAACAATCATAAAGATATGCAATTGCTTTAGTTTTTTACTAATAGCTTAGTTTGTTCCACAAACACGGTAAAAATTTCTATCAATGTTGGATTTAAAATGTTATTCTTGAAACCCCCCCAAAATCCTTAAAATACACCCGAAAAATCCCCCCCAAAAATTCTCAATGCGCAACTTGCACTATGATCCCCCCCTGTGGGCACCTCTGGGTCAGGGGCATTGACACTGTTCACACAGTAATGTATTACACGGACGTGCAGAATGTCTGTATAGTCATGTGAGAGTTATCTTGTCACTTAAATCAGGCCATGTCGTTTTAAGACTTCCTCCTTATCACTGTATTCTGGATCGTATTGAATTAATATGGAGCAAATTGAAAGGATATGTTGCCAGTCACAACACAACATTAGCTGCTTGATATAAAACAATTTATTGAGAAGGGGGTAAATGAAACAACAGCGGGCAAGTGGAGTCATTATATGGAACATATAATCAAGGAAGATGATGAGCTATGGGAAGTAGCCCACATTACCGACGTCCTTGTGAACAATGAACAATCTTATCAATAATAACGCTGACGCTGGAAGGCACTGAATTACTCTGACAGCAACTGATAGTATTGTTATGACGATCTATTTGATCGTCTGTAACGGTACAAACCGATGAGACTATACAATTTAAAGCTTCTATTTAACCAGAGTATATTTTTGTGTCACCGACTATAGCTCCGTGTGAGGTACGAAATGGTACAGGAATGCAGACTATCAGCAAGGGTGTGTATTCATGCGTACGCGCGCACGTGTGGGCCAACTTTCCCAGCGTGAAAGACACGTACACACATTCCAGAGCTGAACATGTGATGGGAACAAAGGATCACAGAGTGCGAGCTCACGGCAACGCCTAACACCTGGCGGGTAGGCAACCAAACGCACACACACAGTCAGTCGTCGCAGAGCAGGGCAGTTCGCTACAACTAATTACAAGGTACAGTCGCAAATAACGCAGCCTCGGAATTTCGGTAGACCAACGTGAATTGAGTAGCCGAGGTCTACCGAAATTGGAACAATTCATAAAGAAACAAACCCGGAAAGAAAGTGACAGTAAAGTCGACATAATACGTAAACATGAAGTATACGAACAATGTTTAGTGATGGAGTGAAAGTGCGGTAAGGAAGATGGCGGGAGTTAGTGGATAACTCGGGCAGGTACAATATAGAGAACAATCAGTTTGATCTGAAATAAAATAAATATTAAAGAGCTCATAAATAAAAAGGGGGGGGGGCTAAAGCAATGTAAAAAGAACCGGGGAAAATAAAACAAAAGTACTGGTTTAGTAGTAGGGGTTAGTATAGTAAATACTAGGTAATAGAAAGAAGTGATTAAATTTTATTAAATAAATAAGATTTGTTTCACAAGAATAAATATGTGTTAGAGTAATTATTACGCCGTAGAACCCAGCAACCACTTTTACAGGTAGTGAGTTCATGCAAAAAACCCTGGACCCAACCAAGGTAAGAATTAAAACACAGAAAGGGGAAATTAAAATTTTTTTCGGTGTTTTAATTGTTTTCAAATAATAATTAAAGAATGGTAACTTCACAATGGCGCCTCGAACACGGACAATTTGTATTAATTTATTGTATACGAATTGTACCTACTTGCGAATGTAAAAGTGAGATTGCTGGAGGTTAAGTTGTATTACGTATAGATTTACGTACATGTGATAAGGTTACGTTTTGGTAGCGTCAAGGTTGTGTTTACTTTTATGCATTGCTAACGATTTTAGGTAGTGGGTATTTGTAGTTAATGTGAATAATTATTGTAGTTTTATAAACGGGTATGATATAAAAATTTCATAAGCATGGCTGATGTAAGAGAAACCGAAGAAAAAGGGCGTTTATTGGCTGATGTAATCAATCTTCTGAAAACAACGTATGATAATATGAATACTAGATTTGCTGCATTAATTAAACGTATTGACGAAAGCAATGAGAAATGGAAAGAGATAGACGTAAATTAAAAGAGAATACAGAAGTCGAAATAAAAAACAGGTAAGTGGTAATAATGTTGTTAATTATAATGGGGAGATAAATATGAATAATAATGAAGAAACAATCAACGAGGTAAGTGGTAATTATAGTAATGAGTTTAATATTGAAGTAAAAAGCAATAACAGTGAGGTAGTTGAAAAGGAGATATCTATGTGTGATACATTAAGTAAAGGGGTGAATAATAATAGTGGCGATGAAGTTTTAGTGGAAATAGAGAGTAGTAATAAGATAGTGGTTGATGAGAGGTTAGGTTGGCGAAGGGCAAATTTTCCCCGTGATTTAAATGGAGTAAGGACTCCATTAGCGTATTATGAGGACAAAGTTTCCTCCAGTAATTATGTGAGAGACGAGGTGTCTCTAAGTAGGTCCCCTTTTTATCATGAGTTCCCTGGAAGAGCCAGGAGGTGTTATGATAACGTTGCGTTGCCTTTTGTGTGGAGAGAGAGAGAGAGTAAAATGGGGTTGTGTAAGCAATTGTGAGAGTGAGAGATATAGAATTATTCACACACACACACACACACACACACACACACACACACACACACGCACGCACGCACGCACGCACGCACGCACGCACAGAGAGAGAGAGAGAGAGAGAGAGAGAGAGAGAGAGATTGTGTTATTTAATGTTATTCAAAGTTACGAAGAACTATTAGAGAAAATAAAGAGAGAGATAGAATTAGTAATATTGTAGACTTACCTTGTTGTGAGAATGGTGCAGAAATAAATGATGATAACGTTGATAATTATATTGAATACTTACCTGTACATAGACGTGGGATATTAATAATAGATGATTTTGAAAATAAAGAGGTTAAAATGCTTAAGGGTGATAGACAATAATACAGACGGTGACAAGACCAGAATTATGGATGTAGACAGGTTATATGATTTAATAATGAGGGATAATCCAGTAGATTATTATGTGGGTATAACGGAACAATGTGAAATAGTAAATAATTATAATAATAATAATAATAATAATAATAATAATAACAAAATGAAAGTAATTAAAAGTGAATTATGTTATAAAAACATAATATTGCTGTTTGATGACGGAGGGTAAAGAGTATTGTTAATGGACATTTAAATATGTGAGTGTAGTGGTTTTGAAATGGACTGAATTATGAAATGATTTGTGGTAAATAATAACAGATAACAATGTGGATTGTATATACTTTTGTATTGATGTTAAATGTAATTGTGTAATAGATTATGTTGTATTTTGTATTTTTGGTGAACAATGTATGTATGAAATAGGAATTGATTTTAATAGCAATAATAATGTTTTATCAGACTAAATAAATAACGAGAATAATTATGAAGTTAATAATGCAAATGAATGGTAACTGTTTTGGAATAAGGTGATTAAAGTAACTTTGTGTTTTAGAAACTGATTGAATTAAATAAATTGGAGATTAATTATTTTAAAATGTGGGACAGAGGAATTTTGGAGATGAATTTAAATGATTTTCTGAGAGTTAGATTTTATAATAAATAGCAAATGATGAAGCATACCATGTGTTTACGTATTGAGTTATATTGTTATGTTAAGGTATCAGAAGGTACATATGGTTATGTACAATATATTTGTTGTAATGAATGTTTATATTTTTGAGTTTATGACAGTAATCATGTTTTTATTTGATTAAATGATTGACCATACGTAGGTAGGAATTTTATAATGAAATGGAAGTAAAGTAAAATGTTTTAATAATGAATTTAAATGAGTTTAAAAGGTTTTAAATTACGTGATTAAATTAAAAATTAATTTGAGGTAATTATGAAGTTTCATAAGATTAACTTGATGTGAAATGTAAAAGATGGAGTTTGGGTGATAATTATTTCAGTAAGGCAGTTAAGTCAGTCAGAGTTAACTTTAAATGGGTGTTAGACAAAATAAGAATTTTGGAATAAAAGTAATACAGAAACGGGTCAGTAGTAGGGACACAGTAGTGAGAGTGATTGTATGTAGAGAAAGCGAGAGTGATGAAAGTGGAGAGTAAATAGGCGAGAGCAGGGTACATATATTTTGTAGTGAGGGTGGAGGTGTAAGGAGTCCTCAACGCAAGGCGTTGTGGCGGGAGGAAACGTTTTAAAGAGTTATGGGTTATGGGTTACCTGGAAGGGCCAGGAACTGATAAGGGAATGAGCTGGTAGTGCGGAAACACACATCCTATGTACAAAGAGGGTACCAGGTATTTTGTTCTAAGATGAGAATGATATAAGTAGAGTAGATAAAGTGTTGAAGGGGGTTATTATTGAGAGATTGGTGTCACCCTATGTAAATCCGTTAGTGGTTGTTAGAAGGACGAAGGTGGGTAAGGTTATATCTAAATACCCATTCAATAAATCAAATCATTGTGAATGACTGAGAATCACCCGAACAAATTAATGATGAAAATGCTTAACAGAAATTCATAGTTGAAATGTAATAATAAAATGTAACAAGTGAAAGATTTAATAGAATTTGAAATTAAAGTAAAACGGTAAGGTGTGCAATTTTTTGTCAAATTTGAATTTGAAATATGATGTAAAATGAATGTTACTAATAAATTTGAATTTTTGGTAGAATGTAATGGTACAATAAATAATAAATAATTAAAGGTTTATATATATATATATATATATATATTGTATAATAACGGTTTACCTTTCCTGTTAATTATTATTGAATAGTGTGTAGCGAACCGTTTTGTACTTATTATTCGACCTTTTTTCTCGCCGTTAGACGTTCGTATTTCTCTCTCTTCTAGCTCCAGCGGTTGGTCGTCAATTTGTAATATAGACGTGTGTACGGCTACCGTTTTACTCTGTAAAATGTGGATAATGTACAATTTGTGTGTAATGGGTGTAACGTGTCTTCTCTATCCGTAGTTCAAATGCGCGCAACTTCCGCAGATTTCGTCCGTTGCGAACGTACGAATAACCAGGTCTTGATGTTCTTACCTGATGTTCACTAGGGGTATGAAAATCCCGGTGGCGCCAAATTGTTTTCTTAAAACAATTAAAATAAAGTTCAAAGGTGTATGACCAGCGCAGCTCAGGCGGTTTGAATAATTCAAATATTTCCGCCAGCTAGGCCCACTGGAGCGCACAGCAGTTCGATGCGTGGGCTGTGTAAATCGTTAGTCGTCTGCTAAAATGTACATAAAATATTGTGCACCTCCTAATGAAATTATAACACCGTCGTTACACTCAATACTTACACATTTTTTATTAGTGATTGTTATTCATTTAATACAAATTATTCTAATACAAATGCTCCGGTTGTTTATATGAGACAATTACAGGGTTTGACAAATCGATATTTGAATTGATAACCAGACGTTTAATAATGGCGTCTGTTGTAAATAGTACATCAGTTATTAATGTTTGTTTGTCACAGGTTCTTGAGGTTACGTTAAAAGGATTACAAATGTTTAAAACAATAAAAATACACACCCTTACATCAAGTAAACTTAACTAACATATTGTGTAGGTATAATTTGTTTAGCGCAGTGTAGTAAAAGTGTTTACAACTTATGGATCATTAACAACAGTTTATATTGGTTAGTTTATAAATTGTCAGTGACTTAGTATTCTTTTTAATCTTTGAAAGTAATTAATTTCAGTTCAGTGAGATTTCGACCTTTAGTGAGAAATAATTAACGTGAGTTTATTTATATATTTTGGGTAATTTAATAATTTAATAGGTACTTATCACTTCCGTAGTTATGGCGAATTCATACGATCTGTTATTCATGGGTTATACTACAATCTTCTTTAATTTGCTTGGTTCAGGACATCAGGCATCTTTTCCAGTTTAATTGGTAGTAATTTATTTTCTTTTTTCGTTAATTTGGCCTCAACTTCAATAATTTGGTTCCAGTCTTATTGTCTTATGTCTTGGTATACACTTAGGAGTAACTTCTTCTGATATTTTCTATGTTTTAATTGACAATTTTGGTCACTCGAAAATTAGCGTCTATACCATTAAAGCGTCATGCATTCAGTAAAAAAATCTAACGGTATTTTTGCTTGTTACTCCACAGTTTCCATGGTAACATAATTATTCTCCCTGGTCGATCTCAAAATAAACACATTGTTATCAAACTTTGAATTTTTTGTTTAATTTGAATAAATATTTTATAATGGCTATATTTACTTGGGGATAATTTCAATGGTTGTAATCTTTACATAGATGTTCCTATTTTCTTTCAAAGATTAGTTTGATATCTTACAAGATTGGTCTAAGCCATGTACTAATGTTTTAGTCCAAAATTGATAATACTATGTTAATACATAATTTACTTATTTCTAAGTTTTAATATAATTCTGCCATGTTCCCTTTCGTTACACATAATTATTATATTTTGCCTATTAATTCTTATAAAGGTATTGCTATTATTTTCTTTATAAATTCCTTACTTACTTAAAACATACTAACATATTACTGTAAAACTATTTCTTCTGGTATTTATTGCCTTAAACATTAAGCCAATAACTTCTTTCTTTAAATTAACAAATGAACAAATTTGGTGAGTGTTATACCTACACCATCTCTTTTATAACAGTAATCACCCTGGTGATTTTTATACTGAGATAATATTTTTTCTGTTTTTTACATTCACAATTATTCTGTCTTTCAGTCTAATATACTTAACTTAATTGCTCATTTAACATGTGCTTATGTTTTGGGTTTGTCACACTTGTTTAACTCTTTTTTCTTAAGATTACATGCTGTTTATTTTATTACACTTATCACTTCACTGTTCATCTTTGTCACTCCCTACCTATCTCTAATTACCCTTATATTTCTCACGATCTCACTATTATTACAAAGTTTTTGTATCTAATGAGTTCATGTCTCTTTTGTTAACTTCAGACTGTCACATATCATTTTATAATATTCAACCAACATGGTATTGTAAATACATCTTTCAAATAAAACATAACTTTGTATACATTGTCATTAAAGTGATAAAAATTGGTCTGAAATGTCATAATTAATAATAATAACAACAATTTAATAATGTTAAAATATATTGTGTTAATTGAAACATACTACATCTGTAGCAACAGCAATAATATTAGCAAATAAATAAACTCTCCAAAACCTTATACTTTCAAACACATAATGCTGAAATAACATACATACTGCTGAAATAATCCTAGTAAAAGTTCCAAAGTATATAGTAGGCTATACAATTTGTTCTCTGATTGAATCACGCACACATTTCTATTCCCTGTCTGTATGAGTGTAATTTTAAACATAACAGCTGACACATCACCTATAGATAAGGATATACATACAATCATATCTACACATGGTTTTTTATGTATAACAATTGCTGAGATACTGTCATTTACAAGTTACCACTAATAAAAATTTAAACATAAATTATTAATAATAATAAAAAATTATGCTCTTTTAAAACAATCTTATGAGTTAATTGTTATGGCCATGTAATCTTTTTTTTTTTTCTTTTTTTCTTCACTGTCTTCTTGTCTCGCTTTACTTTGGTTAATATCTGGCCAATCTCTGGGGTTGGGTCAATGTCAGTTGTCTGTCAGTCTAGTTCGTATTTTCTTGTTTTGTAACCACCTTTGGTTGTATTCTTCCTCCTTCACTATTGATTATATTTACTACTTTCATTCTCGTTATCATTTATCTATCAAAATATATTGTTTCTTGGCATTTTTTACATACTTATTAATATCAAATGTGATCAGGGTTTGGCAATGTTATATAATGCCCTTCCACCAAAATTGATCATTTTATAAAACGGGATTCTAAGTTTGATGAAATTATCAATTGTATCGTATCATTTTTTTTTTTTTTCAAATTCTCCTGCTTCTCATTCATTTTTTATAATTAATTCTGTATCCTTTAATTCCATTCTTCTTAGTCTTTTCTTCATTATCTTCTCATATTGCGAACTGGCTTATTGAATTTTTATTATAACTTATTCCCTATAAATCTTATTTTCCATCAAAACTACTCTTATACTGATATCAGGGGAACATCATCCCTGCTCAGTAAAATGATTGCTGGTTCATTCAACAGACAATCTCAATTAATAATTCTTAAATATAGTCAACTCGTGACTCAAAATAATAATAATAATAATCATAATCATAATATTTGTTGGGAATCTTTTACTTTTATACTTCATTGTTGCTCAGTTCGAGTCATATATTGTTTCATCTTTCTTTATAGATACTATTTGATACTATTCGAAGCATTGTTTTTTATTGATACAATTCACATTTTTATTCATTTTTATTTCCTCTTTGTTTCATCTCCTCTCACATTATAACTCTTAGAACGTTTATTTTATTTATATCGTTTTGTGATCATTGGTTTGGGTAATTTTACTTCCCCTCTTTCTAAATAGTTGTGGAAGCTGATCATTTTGATTGATATTTTTTTTTCATAATTTTTTAGATATCATAGTAAGTTATTGCTTCTTACTAGTTAGGAATTTTTTGTAGCTTATTCCTTCATAGTATGTCATGCTTTTCATGCCTCATTTTTTGGCTAAACATTATGGTAATTTAATCTTATTTTGTAGGAATGTTTTGTAACTACACTCCTCTATTGTTAATTTTTATTTAAATATTGTAGTAAGTTGGTTGCTCTTACTTTATATGAATGCCTTGTAACTTTTATCTCTCCATTTTTACTTGTTCTAAAATATTATCGAGATATTTGGGTAAGCTTTTCTTACATATCTTTTTTGATTTTAAAAATTTTTTATTCATCATAATGGTTTCTCTAATGCTTAGTGTAAGCTGTACTTACGAATGTTTTGGAATTTTGACATTCTTTAGAGATCTTTTCTTTATGACATTGGCAGACTTGTTTGTTTGTCACTTTATTTTTTTTTTTTCTTTATTTAAAGTATTTTTGTTGGTTTTTTACTTTAAATTGTTTTTTACAGTTATTGTTGATTGTCATAATATTTCTTAATTGAGGCTTGATTGTATACCCCCTTTATTTTCTTGGTGACAGGGTGAGTGATCTCGTAAGTGTTATTGCCCTTGTCTTTTGTTATAGTGTATGGTCCCACGTATAATAATAGTAACTTTCTAGTGATGCCTTCTATGGAGCTGGGTAATTCTCTGTTTTTTAAAAGTACCCTTTCTCCTACATCGTACTTAATAGTCTTTTCTGGTTCTTAGCGTACTTATTCTTTTGTTGCTCTACCTTTTCGGCTATTCTGTTGTAGAATCTTTTTTTCTCGAATTGATATTCGGTGTTGGTGGGGAATTGGATCATATCAGTTATCTCTCTAGGCGGTGGCCGCTCAAACATCATTGTGTATGGGGTAGCTTCCGTAAAGTCGTGGTAAGCTAAGTTTATAAATTCTTCAGTGGATTTGATTATTCTTCTTTCTTCTTTCTTCAGTAGCTTTGGTTGTTCTTCTTTCTTCTTTAGTTTTGATTATTCTTCGATCAAATCGTCCCTTATATTTTTCAAATAATTAGTACATATTATGGTGATCTTCTTGTCATGTGTTGTCTTATATTCCCCAAGAGATTGGTCCAGTGATGGGCTGTTCACAGTTTTCACTGGCCTTAAGCGTTTAAATGAGGGTTGACCTCATTGCCCCCAACATCAGTAGTGTTTGATGGTTGGTTAGCGTTCGGCTCCTGTTGATTATTCCGGTTATCCACGCTGTGCCTGTGATCTTCTTCGAATGGGTGACTTCTCGTATCGGGTACCTGGTTATAGTGCGTTCGCCGATAGTTAGATGAGGGATAGTTTCTTCTTGGGCTCCTTTGTCTTTGCCCCCTTATGTAATTTACCTGTGGCCGGTATCCTGGATTATTGTTCTGATTACTGTTGTTTCCAGGGCGATAATTGTTGTTGTAACCATTCGACGGGAAATTACCCCTGTGGTTGTTCCTGAAGTTGTTATTATTATGGTTTCCACTTCTGTTAAAATTTCTGGGCGCGTTATTGCCCCGTGTGTTCCCTTGGTAATTGTTAGGGTTATTTACCGGTGGCTTATTATCTCCCTGTTGATTCTGTGACAATTGTCCCTCATTGGTTCTATTATTTCTGAAACTGTACCCTCTATTTTTCCTGTACTGCCACTCATGTTCATGGCTTTCCAGTAAGCTAGCCATATCTTGGATGGTCTTTACCTGGCTGTACATCCGTGCCTTTTGGATGGCGTCGTCGTAGTGGTAAGATAACTGTATTACCAGACACTCTTCAGGTATACGTGGCTCCAAATTCCTGGCCATGCAGATTTTTCCCAAGAAGTAGGAGGTAAGGGATTGTCCATTCTGGTTTTCATACCTTCCATTGCTCAGGTTATTGCGGACCATATTCTGAGTTGATTCAGGCCAGTATTTAGCCTTGAACTGAGTCTTAAAGTCTTGAAGGTTTTGGATGTCTGGTCGAGTGGCAGTCCACCAGTTGTCGTATGTCTCCTTGAACATTTCGCCCAACATCCCTCTTATTGTAGTCCATCGAGTCTCTCGATTCTTGATGATTAACTCTTCTACCCTCTTCAAGAATTCAATAGGGTTTCTTTTATAATTACGGAAATTAATAGTATCTCTGTTGTCTGTGTTCATGACATGATTATTATTACATGGTCGGTCACGCCAGGCATCCACTTCTTCCCGTAATGACTCTTCTATTCTGCGCATTTCGTCAATCCTCTGTTGGTTTTTGTCTACTTTGCTATCTACTTTATTTAAGTTACTGTAAACTCCTTCCATTCGTTCTCCCAAGTCTGTTCGTACAGCTGCTACCTCTTTCTGGTTTTCTTCCCGGACTTGGTGTATGTCCTGGTCTATCTGGGTACATCTTCTGACTGTTTCTTCATGACCTTCCTCAATTCTTCTCTTATTTTCTCCTTCGAGACGGTTCATTTTATCGAGTACTTCCTTGCGGACTCCAGAAACATTTTCGTTGGTCTTCTCTAGCTTCTCCGTTTCCTCTAATTTGTCATTGATTTCCGTAACCTGCTGTTTTGCTTCTTCTCGGTACTCCATTAATTGGTGTGCCATCTGTAGCTTCATTTCTTCTTTATTTTTCTCGTGGTCCTCCTTCAGCTGTTCCTTCAAATCTTCATTTCTTTGCTGAATTTCCTCCAGTAATCGTTGTTGTAGTGTTTCATTATTTTGGTTGACTGTTTTCCTCAATTCTTCCTTTCCCAACTCACTATTTTTTCATTGATCTGTTTCAAATTGTCACTGGTTTCTTTCTTCATGCCGTCGAATTTATTGTTCAACTCCTTCAAACTCTCCTCATTCTTGTCGAATTTATTGTTCATCTCCTTCAAACTCTCCTCATTCTTGTCGAATTTATTGTTCATCTCCTTCAAACTCTCCTCATTCTTGTCTAATTTTCCATTAATCAACTCCCATAATTTTTGTAAATCCATTCCTCCTCTGGCTTCCTCCCTATCTCCAGCCTGTGTTTCCATTTCTTCGTCTTGGCTTGGTTCTGTTGTGGTTATTACTGTCTCCACTTCTTCAATCGGTGTTCCTTCCTCTTCTTCCCCTCTGTTTTCTTCCATCTCCTTCTCCTTTGCCAATTTTTTCGACAATCCTCTGGTGTGCATATTGTAACCTTTCGTAATCGCCGCTAGAATTTATAGGGTTTAATTGTATAATTTCTTTATTATTCTAGCCCTACTAGTTGGCGCGCCACTTTGTATAATAACGAGACGTCCGCCTCGTTTAAGCCCCGCGATGGAAGCCACTTTGTATAATAACGGTTTACCTTTCCTGTTAATTATTATTGAATAGTGTGTAGCGAACCGTTTTGTACTTATTATTCGACCTTTTTTCTCGCCGTTAGAAGTTCGTATTTCTCTCTCTTCTAGCTCCAGCGGTTGGTCGTCAATTTGTAATATAGACGTGTGTACGGCTACCGTTTTACTCTGTAAAATGTGGATAATGTACAATTTGTGTGTAATGGGTGTAACGTGTCTTCTCTATCCGTAGTTCAAATGCGTGCAACTTCCGCAGATTTCGTCCGTTGCGAACGTACGAATAACCAGGTCTTGATGTTCTTACCTGATGTTCACTAGGGGTATGAAAATCCCGGTGGCGCCAAATTGTTTTCTTAAAACAATTAAAATAAAGTTCAAAGGTGTATGACCAGCGCAGCTCAGGCGGTTTGAATAATTCAAATATTTCCGCCAGCTAGGCCCACTGGAGCGCACAGCAGTTCGATGCGTGGGCTGTGTAAATCGTTAGTCGTCTGCTAAAATGTACATAAAATATTGTGCACCTCCTAATGAAATTATAACACCGTCGTTACACTCAATACTTACACATTTTTTATTAGTGATTGTTATTCATTTAATACAAATTATTCTAATACAAATGCTCCGGTTGTTTATATGAGACAATTACAGGGTTTGACAAATTGATATTTGAATTGATAACCAGACGTTTAATAATGGCGTCTGTTGTAAATAGTACATCAGTTATTAATGTTTGTTTGTCACAGGTTCTTGAGGTTACGTTAAAAGGATTACAAATGTTTAAAACAATAAAAATACACACCCTTACATCAAGTAAACTTAACTAACATATTGTGTAGGTATAATTTGTTTAGCGCAGTGTAGTAAAAGTGTTTACAAGTTATGGATCATTAACAACAGTTTATATTGGTTAGTTTATAAATTGTCAGTGACTTAGTATTCTTTTTAATCTTTGAAAGTAATTAATTTCAGTTCAGTGAGATTTCGACCTTTAGTGAGAAATAATTAACGTGAGTTTATTTATATATTTTGGGTAATTTAATAGGTACTTATCACTTCCGTAGTTATGGCGAATTCATACGATCTGTTATTCATGGGTTATACTACAATCTTCTTTAATTTGCTTGGTTCAGGACATCAGGCATCTTTTCCAGTTTAATTGGTAGTAATTTATTTTCTTTTTTCGTTAATTTGGCCTCAACTTCAATAATATGGTTCCAGTCTTATTGTCTTATGTCTTGGTATACACTTAGGAGTAACTTCTTCTGATATTTTCTATGTTTTAATTGACAATTTTGGTCACTCGAAAATTAGCGTCTATACCATTAAAGCGTCATGCATTCAGTAAAAAAATCTAACGGTATTTTTGCTTGTTACTCCACAGTTTCCATGGTAACATAATTATTCTCCCTGGTCGATCTCAAAATAAACACATTGTTATCAAACTTTGAATTTTTTGTTTAATTTGAATAAATATTTTATAATGGCTATATTTACTTGGGGATAATTTCAATGGTTGTAATCTTTACATAGATGTTCCTATTTTCTTTCAAAGATTAGTTTGATATCTTACAAGATTGGTCTAAGCCATGTATTAATGTTTTAGTCCAAAATTGATAATACTATGTTAATACATAATTTACTTATTTCTAAGTTTTAATATAATTCTGCCATGTTCCCTTTCGTTACACATAATTATTATATTTTGCCTATTAATTCTTATAAAGGTATTGCTATTATTTTCTTTATAAATTCCTTACTTACTTAAAACATACTAACATATTACTGTAAAACTATTTCTTCTGGTATTTATTGCCTTAAACATTAAGCCAATAACTTCTTTCTTTAAATTAACAAATGAACAAATTTGGTGAGTGTTATACCTACACCATCTCTTTTATAACAGTAATCACCCTGGTGATTTTTATACTGAGATAATATTTTTTCTGTTTTTTACATTCACAATTATTCTGTCTTTCAGTCTAATATACTTAACTTAATTGCTCATTTAACATGTGCTTATGTTTTGGGTTTGTCACACTTGTTTAACTCTTTTTTCTTAAGATTACATGCTGTTTATTTTATTACACTTATCACTTCACTGTTCATCTTTGTCACTCCCTACCTATCTCTAATTACCCTTATATTTCTCACGATCTCACTATTATTACAAAGTTTTTGTATCTAATGAGTTCATGTCTCTTTTGTTAACTTCAGACTGTCACATATCATTTTATAATATTCAACCAACATGGTATTGTAAATACATCTTTCAAATAAAACATAACTTTGTATACATTGTCATTAAAGTGATAAAAATTGGTCTGAAATGTCATAATTAATAATAATAACAACAATTTAATAATGTTAAAATATATTGTGTTAATTGAAACATACTACATCTGTAGCAACAGCAATAATATTAGCGAATAAATAAACTCTCCAAAACCTTATACTTTCAAACACATAATGCTGAAATAACATACATACTGCTGAAATAATCCTAGTAAAAGTTCCAAAGTATATAGTAGGCTATACAATTTGTTCTCTGATTGAATCACGCACACATTTCTATTCCCTGTCTGTATGAGTGTAATTTTAAACATAACAGCTGACACATCACCTATAGATAAGGATATACATACAATCATATCTACACATGGTTTTTTATGTATAACAATTGCTGAGATACTGTCATTTACAAGTTACCACTAATAAAAATTTAAACATAAATTATTAATAATAATAAAAAATTATGCTCTTTTAAAACAATCTTATGAGTTAATTGTTATGGCCATGTAATCTTTTTTTTTTCTTTTTTTCTTCACTGTCTTCTTGTCTCGCTTTACTTTGGTTAATATCTGGCCAATCTCTGGGGTTGGGTCAATGTCAGTTGTCTGTCAGTCTAGTTCGTATTTTCTTGTTTTGTAACCACCTTTGGTTGTATTCTTCCTCCTTCACTATTGATTATATTTACTACTTTCATTCTCGTTATCATTTATCTATCAAAATATATTGTTTCTTGGCATTTTTTACATACTTATTAATATCAAATGTGATCAGGGTTTGGCAATGTTATATAATGCCCTTCCACCAAAATTGATCATTTTATAAAACGGGATTCTAAGTTTGATGAAATTATCAATTGTATCGTATCATTTTTTTTTTTTTCAAATTCTCCTGCTTCTCATTCATTTTTTATAATTAATTCTGTATCCTTTAATTCCATTCTTCTTAGTCTTTTCTTCATTATCTTCTCATATTGCGAACTGGCTTATTGAATTTTTATTATAACTTATTCCCTATAAATCTTATTTTCCATCAAAACTACTCTTATACTGATATCAGGGGAACATCATCCCTGCTCAGTAAAATGATTGCTGGTTCATTCAACAGACAATCTCAATTAATAATTCTTAAATATAGTCAACTCGTGACTCAAAATAATAATAATAATAATCATAATCATAATATTTGTTGGGAATCTTTTACTTTTATACTTCATTGTTGCTCAGTTCGAGTCATATATTGTTTCATCTTTCTTTATAGATACTATTTGATACTATTCGAAGCATTGTTTTTTATTGATACAATTCACATTTTTATTCATTTTTATTTCCTCTTTGTTTCATCTCCTCTCACATTATAACTCTTAGAACGTTTATTTTATTTATATCGTTTTGTGATCATTGGTTTGGGTAATTTTACTTCCCCTCTTTCTAAATAGTTGTGGAAGCTGATCATTTTGATTGATATTTTTTTTTCATAATTTTTTAGATATCATAGTAAGTTATTGCTTCTTACTAGTTAGGAATTTTTTGTAGCTTATTCCTTCATAGTATGTCATGCTTTTCATGCCTCATTTTTTGGCTAAACATTATGGTAATTTAATCTTATTTTGTAGGAATGTTTTGTAACTACACTCCTCTATTGTTAATTTTTATTTAAATATTGTAGTAAGTTGGTTGCTCTTACTTTATATGAATGCCTTGTAACTTTTATCTCTCCATTTTTACTTGTTCTAAAATATTATCGAGATATTTGGGTAAGCTTTTCTTACATATCTTTTTTGATTTTAAAAATTTTTTATTCATCATAATGGTTTCTCTAATGCTTAGTGTAAGCTGTACTTACGAATGTTTTGGAATTTTGACATTCTTTAGAGATCTTTTCTTTATGACATTGGCAGACTTGTTTGTTTGTCACTTTATTTTTTTTTTTTCTTTATTTAAAGTATTTTTGTTGGTTTTTTACTTTAAATTGTTTTTTACAGTTATTGTTGATTGTCATAATATTTCTTAATTGAGGCTTGATTGTATACCCCCTTTATTTTCTTGGTGACAGGGTGAGTGATCTCGTAAGTGTTATTGCCCTTGTCTTTTGTTATAGTGTATGGTCCCACGTATAATAATAGTAACTTTCTAGTGATGCCTTCTATGGAGCTGGGTAATTCTCTGTTTTTTAAAAGTACCCTTTCTCCTACATCGTACTTAATAGTCTTTTTCTGGTTCTTAGCGTACTTATTCTTTTGTTGCTCTACCTTTTCGGCTATTCTGTTGTAGAATCTTTTTTTCTCGAATTGATATTCGGTGTTGGTGGGGAATTGGATCATATCAGTTATCTCTCTAGGCGGTGGCCGCTCAAACATCATTGTGTATGGGTAGCTTCCGTAAAGTCGTGGTAAGCTAAGTTTATAAATTCTTCAGTGGATTTGATTATTCTTCTTTCTTCTTTCTTCAGTAGCTTTGGTTGTTCTTCTTTCTTCCTTAGTTTTGATTATTCTTCGATCAAATCGTCCCTTATATTTTTCAAATAATTAGTACATATTATGGTGATCTTCTTGTCATGTGTTGTCTTATATTCCCCAAGAGATTGGTCCAGTGATGGGCTGTTCACAGTTTTCACTGGCCTTAAGCGTTTAAATGAGGGTTGACCTCATTGCCCCCAACATCAGTAGTGTTTGATGGTTGGTTAGCGTTCGGCTCCTGTTGATTATTCCGGTTATCCACGCTGTGCCTGTGATCTTCTTCGAATGGGTGACTTCTCGTATCGGGTACCTGGTTATAGTGCGTTCGCCGATAGTTAGATGAGGGATAGTTTCTTCTTGGGCTCCTTTGTCTTTGCCCCCTTATGTAATTTACCTGTGGCCGGTATCCTGGATTATTGTTCTGATTACTGTTGTTTCCAGGGCGATAATTGTTGTTGTAACCATTCGACGGGAAATTACCCCTGTGGTTGTTCCTGAAGTTGTTATTATTATGGTTTCCACTTCTGTTAAAATTTCTGGGCGCGTTATTGCCCCGTGTGTTCCCTTGGTAATTGTTAGGGTTATTTACCGGTGGCTTATTATCTCCCTGTTGATTCTGTGACAATTGTCCCTCATTGGTTCTATTTTTTCTGAAACTGTACCCTCTATTTTTCCTGTACTGCCACTCATGTTCATGGCTTTCCAGTAAGCTAGCCATATCTTGGATGGTCTTTACCTGGCTGTACATCCGTGCCTTTTGGATGGCGTCGTCGTAGTGGTAAGATAACTGTATTACCAGACACTCTTCAGGTATACGTGGCTCCAAATTCCTGGCCATGCAGATTTTTCCCAAGAAGTAGGAGGTAAGGGATTGTCCATTCTGGTTTTCATACCTTCCATTGCTCAGGTTATTGCGGACCATATTCTGAGTTGATTCAGGCCAGTATTTAGCCTTGAACTGAGTCTTAAAGTCTTGAAGGTTTTGGATGTCTGGTCGAGTGGCAGTCCACCAGTTGTCGTATGTCTCCTTGAACATTTCGCCCAACATCCCTCTTATTGTAGTCCATCGAGTCTCTCGATTCTTGATGATTAACTCTTCTACCCTCTTCAAGAATTCAATAGGGTTTCTTTTATAATTACGGAAATTAATAGTATCTCTGTTGTCTGTGTTCATGACATGATTATTATTACATGGTCGGTCACGCCAGGCATCCACTTCTTCCCGTAATGACTCTTCTATTCTGCGCATTTCGTCAATCCTCTGTTGGTTTTTGTCTACTTTGCTATCTACTTTATTTAAGTTACTGTAAACTCCTTCCATTCGTTCTCCCAAGTCTGTTCGTACAGCTGCTACCTCTTTCTGGTTTTCTTCCCGGACTTGGTGTATGTCCTGGTCTATCTGGGTACATCTTCTGACTGTTTCTTCATGACCTTCCTCAATTCTTCTCTTATTTTCTCCTTCGAGACGGTTCATTTTATCGAGTACTTCCTTGCGGACTCCAGAAACATTTTCGTTGGTCTTCTCTAGCTTCTCCAACGTTTCCTCTAATTTGTCATTGATTTCCGTAACCTGCTGTTTTGCTTCTTCTCGGTACTCCATTAATTGGTGTGCCATCTGTAGCTTCATTTCTTCTTTATTTTTCTCGTGGTCCTCCTTCAGCTGTTCCTTCAAATCTTCATTTCTTTGCTGAATTTCCTCCAGTAATCGTTGTTGTAGTGTTTCATTATTTTGGTTGACTGTTTTCCTCAATTCTTCCTTTCCCAACTCACTATTTTTTCATTGATCTGTTTCAAATTGTCACTGGTTTCTTTCTTCATGCCGTCGAATTTATTGTTCATCTCCTTCAAACTCTCCTCATTCTTGTCGAATTTATTGTTCATCTCCTTCAAACTCTCCTCATTCTTGTCGAATTTATTGTTCATCTCCTTCAAACTCTCCTCATTCTTGTCTAATTTTCCATTAATCAACTCCCATAATTTTTGTAAATCCATTCCTCCTCTGGCTTCCTCCCTATCTCCAGCCTGTGTTTCCATTTCTTCGTCTTGGCTTGGTTCTGTTGTGGTTATTACTGTCTCCACTTCTTCAATCGGTGTTCCTTCCTCTTCTTCCCCTCTGTTTTCTTCCATCTCCTTCTCCTTTGCCAATTTTTTCGACAATCCTCTGGTGTGCATATTGTAACCTTTCGTAATCGCCGCTAGAATTTATAGGGTTTAATTGTATAATTTCTTTATTATTCTAGCCCTACTAGTTGGCGCGCCACTTTGTATAATAACGAGACGTCCGCCTCGTTTAAGCCCCGCGATGGAAGCCACTTTGTATAATAACGGTTTACCTTTCCTGTTAATTATTATTGAATAGTGGTGTAGCGAACCGTTTTGTACTTATTATTCGACCTTTTTTCTCGCCGTTAGAAGTTCGTATTTCTCTCTCTTCTAGCTCCAGCGGTTGGTCGTCAATTTGTAATATAGACGTGTGTACGGCTACCGTTTTACTCTGTAAAATGTGGATAATGTACAATTTGTGTGTAATGGGTGTAACGTGTCTTCTCTATCCGTAGTTCAAATGCGTGCAACTTCCGCAGATTTCGTCCGTTGCGAACGTACGAATAACCAGGTCTTGATGTTCTTACCTGATGTTCACTAGGGGTATGAAAATCCCGGTGGCGCCAAATTGTTTTCTTAAAACAATTAAAATAAAGTTCAAAGGTGTATGACCAGCGCAGCTCAGGCGGTTTGAATAATTCAAATATTTCCGCCAGCTAGGCCCACTGGAGCGCACAGCAGTTCGATGCGTGGGCTGTGTAAATCGTTAGTCGTCTGCTAAAATGTACATAAAATATTGTGCACCTCCTAATGAAATTATAACACCGTCGTTACACTCAATACTTACACATTTTTTATTAGTGATTGTTATTCATTTAATACAAATTATTCTAATACAAATGCTCCGGTTGTTTATATGAGACAATTACAGGGTTTGACAAATTGATATTTGAATTGATAACCAGACGTTTAATAATGGCGTCTGTTGTAAATAGTACATCAGTTATTAATGTTTGTTTGTCACAGGTTCTTGAGGTTACGTTAAAAGGATTACAAATGTTTAAAACAATAAAAATACACACCCTTACATCAAGTAAACTTAACTAACATATTGTGTAGGTATAATTTGTTTAGCGCAGTGTAGTAAAAGTGTTTACAAGTTATGGATCATTAACAACAGTTTATATTGGTTAGTTTATAAATTGTCAGTGACTTAGTATTCTTTTTAATCTTTGAAAGTAATTAATTTCAGTTCAGTGAGATTTCGACCTTTAGTGAGAAATAATTAACGTGAGTTTATTTATATATTTTGGGTAATTTAATAGGTACTTATCACTTCCGTAGTTATGGCGAATTCATACGATCTGTTATTCATGGGTTATACTACAATCTTCTTTAATTTGCTTGGTTCAGGACATCAGGCATCTTTTCCAGTTTAATTGGTAGTAATTTATTTTCTTTTTTCGTTAATTTGGCCTCAACTTCAATAATATGGTTCCAGTCTTATTGTCTTATGTCTTGGTATACACTTAGGAGTAACTTCTTCTGATATTTTCTATGTTTTAATTGACAATTTTGGTCACTCGAAAATTAGCGTCTATACCATTAAAGCGTCATGCATTCAGTAAAAAAATCTAACGGTATTTTTGCTTGTTACTCCACAGTTTCCATGGTAACATAATTATTCTCCCTGGTCGATCTCAAAATAAACACATTGTTATCAAACTTTGAATTTTTTGTTTAATTTGAATAAATATTTTATAATGGCTATATTTACTTGGGGATAATTTCAATGGTTGTAATCTTTACATAGATGTTCCTATTTTCTTTCAAAGATTAGTTTGATATCTTACAAGATTGGTCTAAGCCATGTACTAATGTTTTAGTCCAAAATTGATAATACTATGTTAATACATAATTTACTTATTTCTAAGTTTTAATATAATTCTGCCATGTTCCCTTTCGTTACACATAATTATTATATTTTGCCTATTAATTCTTATAAAGGTATTGCTATTATTTTCTTTATAAATTCCTTACTTACTTAAAACATACTAACATATTACTGTAAAACTATTTCTTCTGGTATTTATTGCCTTAAACATTAAGCCAATAACTTCTTTCTTTAAATTAACAAATGAACAAATTTGGTGAGTGTTATACCTACACCATCTCTTTTATAACAGTAATCACCCTGGTGATTTTTATACTGAGATAATATTTTTTCTGTTTTTTACATTCACAATTATTCTGTCTTTCAGTCTAATATACTTAACTTAATTGCTCATTTAACATGTGCTTATGTTTTGGGTTTGTCACACTTGTTTAACTCTTTTTTCTTAAGATTACATGCTGTTTATTTTATTACACTTATCACTTCACTGTTCATCTTTGTCACTCCCTACCTATCTCTAATTACCCTTATATTTCTCACGATCTCACTATTATTACAAAGTTTTTGTATCTAATGAGTTCATGTCTCTTTTGTTAACTTCAGACTGTCACATATCATTTTATAATATTCAACCAACATGGTATTGTAAATACATCTTTCAAATAAAACATAACTTTGTATACATTGTCATTAAAGTGATAAAAATTGGTCTGAAATGTCATAATTAATAATAATAACAACAATTTAATAATGTTAAAATATATTGTGTTAATTGAAACATACTACATCTGTAGCAACAGCAATAATATTAGCGAATAAATAAACTCTCCAAAACCTTATACTTTCAAACACATAATGCTGAAATAACATACATACTGCTGAAATAATCCTAGTAAAAGTTCCAAAGTATATAGTAGGCTATACAATTTGTTCTCTGATTGAATCACGCACACATTTCTATTCCCTGTCTGTATGAGTGTAATTTTAAACATAACAGCTGACACATCACCTATAGATAAGGATATACATACAATCATATCTACACATGGTTTTTTATGTATAACAATTGCTGAGATACTGTCATTTACAAGTTACCACTAATAAAAATTTAAACATAAATTATTAATAATAATAAAAAATTATGCTCTTTTAAAACAATCTTATGAGTTAATTGTTATGGCCATGTAATCTTTTTTTTTTCTTTTTTTCTTCACTGTCTTCTTGTCTCGCTTTACTTTGGTTAATATCTGGCCAATCTCTGGGGTTGGGTCAATGTCAGTTGTCTGTCAGTCTAGTTCGTATTTTCTTGTTTTGTAACCACCTTTGGTTGTATTCTTCCTCCTTCACTATTGATTATATTTACTACTTTCATTCTCGTTATCATTTATCTATCAAAATATATTGTTTCTTGGCATTTTTTACATACTTATTAATATCAAATGTGATCAGGGTTTGGCAATGTTATATAATGCCCTTCCACCAAAATTGATCATTTTATAAAACGGGATTCTAAGTTTGATGAAATTATCAATTGTATCGTATCATTTTTTTTTTTTTCAAATTCTCCTGCTTCTCATTCATTTTTTATAATTAATTCTGTATCCTTTAATTCCATTCTTCTTAGTCTTTTCTTCATTATCTTCTCATATTGCGAACTGGCTTATTGAATTTTTATTATAACTTATTCCCTATAAATCTTATTTTCCATCAAAACTACTCTTATACTGATATCAGGGGAACATCATCCCTGCTCAGTAAAATGATTGCTGGTTCATTCAACAGACAATCTCAATTAATAATTCTTAAATATAGTCAACTCGTGACTCAAAATAATAATAATAATAATCATAATCATAATATTTGTTGGGAATCTTTTACTTTTATACTTCATTGTTGCTCAGTTCGAGTCATATATTGTTTCATCTTTCTTTATAGATACTATTTGATACTATTCGAAGCATTGTTTTTTATTGATACAATTCACATTTTTATTCATTTTTATTTCCTCTTTGTTTCATCTCCTCTCACATTATAACTCTTAGAACGTTTATTTTATTTATATCGTTTTGTGATCATTGGTTTGGGTAATTTTACTTCCCCTCTTTCTAAATAGTTGTGGAAGCTGATCATTTTGATTGATATTTTTTTTTCATAATTTTTTAGATATCATAGTAAGTTATTGCTTCTTACTAGTTAGGAATTTTTTGTAGCTTATTCCTTCATAGTATGTCATGCTTTTCATGCCTCATTTTTTGGCTAAACATTATGGTAATTTAATCTTATTTTGTAGGAATGTTTTGTAACTACACTCCTCTATTGTTAATTTTTATTTAAATATTGTAGTAAGTTGGTTGCTCTTACTTTATATGAATGCCTTGTAACTTTTATCTCTCCATTTTTACTTGTTCTAAAATATTATCGAGATATTTGGGTAAGCTTTTCTTACATATCTTTTTTGATTTTAAAAATTTTTTATTCATCATAATGGTTTCTCTAATGCTTAGTGTAAGCTGTACTTACGAATGTTTTGGAATTTTGACATTCTTTAGAGATCTTTTCTTTATGACATTGGCAGACTTGTTTGTTTGTCACTTTATTTTTTTTTTTTCTTTATTTAAAGTATTTTTGTTGGTTTTTTACTTTAAATTGTTTTTTACAGTTATTGTTGATTGTCATAATATTTCTTAATTGAGGCTTGATTGTATACCCCCTTTATTTTCTTGGTGACAGGGTGAGTGATCTCGTAAGTGTTATTGCCCTTGTCTTTTGTTATAGTGTATGGTCCCACGTATAATAATAGTAACTTTCTAGTGATGCCTTCTATGGAGCTGGGTAATTCTCTGTTTTTTAAAAGTACCCTTTCTCCTACATCGTACTTAATAGTCTTTTTCTGGTTCTTAGCGTACTTATTCTTTTGTTGCTCTACCTTTTCGGCTATTCTGTTGTAGAATCTTTTTTTCTCGAATTGATATTCGGTGTTGGTGGGGAATTGGATCATATCAGTTATCTCTCTAGGCGGTGGCCGCTCAAACATCATTGTGTATGGGTAGCTTCCGTAAAGTCGTGGTAAGCTAAGTTTATAAATTCTTCAGTGGATTTGATTATTCTTCTTTCTTCTTTCTTCAGTAGCTTTGGTTGTTCTTCTTTCTTCCTTAGTTTTGATTATTCTTCGATCAAATCGTCCCTTATATTTTTCAAATAATTAGTACATATTATGGTGATCTTCTTGTCATGTGTTGTCTTATATTCCCCAAGAGATTGGTCCAGTGATGGGCTGTTCACAGTTTTCACTGGCCTTAAGCGTTTAAATGAGGGTTGACCTCATTGCCCCCAACATCAGTAGTGTTTGATGGTTGGTTAGCGTTCGGCTCCTGTTGATTATTCCGGTTATCCACGCTGTGCCTGTGATCTTCTTCGAATGGGTGACTTCTCGTATCGGGTACCTGGTTATAGTGCGTTCGCCGATAGTTAGATGAGGGATAGTTTCTTCTTGGGCTCCTTTGTCTTTGCCCCCTTATGTAATTTACCTGTGGCCGGTATCCTGGATTATTGTTCTGATTACTGTTGTTTCCAGGGCGATAATTGTTGTTGTAACCATTCGACGGGAAATTACCCCTGTGGTTGTTCCTGAAGTTGTTATTATTATGGTTTCCACTTCTGTTAAAATTTCTGGGCGCGTTATTGCCCCGTGTGTTCCCTTGGTAATTGTTAGGGTTATTTACCGGTGGCTTATTATCTCCCTGTTGATTCTGTGACAATTGTCCCTCATTGGTTCTATTTTTTCTGAAACTGTACCCTCTATTTTTCCTGTACTGCCACTCATGTTCATGGCTTTCCAGTAAGCTAGCCATATCTTGGATGGTCTTTACCTGGCTGTACATCCGTGCCTTTTGGATGGCGTCGTCGTAGTGGTAAGATAACTGTATTACCAGACACTCTTCAGGTATACGTGGCTCCAAATTCCTGGCCATGCAGATTTTTCCCAAGAAGTAGGAGGTAAGGGATTGTCCATTCTGGTTTTCATACCTTCCATTGCTCAGGTTATTGCGGACCATATTCTGAGTTGATTCAGACCAGTATTTAGCCTTGAACTGAGTCTTAAAGTCTTGAAGGTTTTGGATGTCTGGTCGAGTGGCAGTCCACCAGTTGTCGTATGTCTCCTTGAACATTTCGCCCAACATCCCTCTTATTGTAGTCCATCGAGTCTCTCGATTCTTGATGATTAACTCTTCTACCCTCTTCAAGAATTCAATAGGGTTTCTTTTATAATTACGGAAATTAATAGTATCTCTGTTGTCTGTGTTCATGACATGATTATTATTACATGGTCGGTCACGCCAGGCATCCACTTCTTCCCGTAATGACTCTTCTATTCTGCGCATTTCGTCAATCCTCTGTTGGTTTTTGTCTACTTTGCTATCTACTTTATTTAAGTTACTGTAAACTCCTTCCATTCGTTCTCCCAAGTCTGTTCGTACAGCTGCTACCTCTTTCTGGTTTTCTTCCCGGACTTGGTGTATGTCCTGGTCTATCTGGGTACATCTTCTGACTGTTTCTTCATGACCTTCCTCAATTCTTCTCTTATTTTCTCCTTCGAGACGGTTCATTTTATCGAGTACTTCCTTGCGGACTCCAGAAACATTTTCGTTGGTCTTCTCTAGCTTCTCCAACGTTTCCTCTAATTTGTCATTGATTTCCGTAACCTGCTGTTTTGCTTCTTCTCGGTACTCCATTAATTGGTGTGCCATCTGTAGCTTCATTTCTTCTTTATTTTTCTCGTGGTCCTCCTTCAGCTGTTCCTTCAAATCTTCATTTCTTTGCTGAATTTCCTCCAGTAATCGTTGTTGTAGTGTTTCATTATTTTGGTTGACTGTTTTCCTCAATTCTTCCTTAGTACTCACTATTTTTTCATTGATCTGTTTCAAATTGTCACTGGTTTCTTTCTTCATGCCGTCGAATTTATTGTTCATCTCCTTCAAACTCTCCTCATTCTTGTCGAATTTATTGTTCATCTCCTTCAAACTCTCCTCATTCTTGTCTAATTTTCCATTAATCAACTCCCATAATTTTTGTAAATCCATTCCTCCTCTGGCTTCCTCCCTATCTCCAGCCTGTGTTTCCATTTCTTCGTCTTGGCTTGGTTCTGTTGTGGTTATTACTGTCTCCACTTCTTCAATCGGTGTTCCTTCCTCTTCTTCCCCTCTGTTTTCTTCCATCTCCTTCTCCTTTGCCAATTTTTTCGACAATCCTCTGGTGTGCATATTGTAACCTTTCGTAATCGCCGCTAGAATTTATAGGGTTTAATTGTATAATTTCTTTATTATTCTAGCCCTACTAGTTGGCGCGCCACTTTGTATAATAACGAGACGTCCGCCTCGTTTAAGCCCCGCGATGGAAGCCACTTTGTATAATAACGGTTTACCTTTCCTGTTAATTATTATTGAATAGTGGTGTAGCGAACCGTTTTGTACTTATTATTCGACCTTTTTTCTCGCCGTTAGAAGTTCGTATTTCTCTCTCTTCTAGCTCCAGCGGTTGGTCGTCAATTTGTAATATAGACGTGTGTACGGCTACCGTTTTACTCTGTAAAATGTGGATAATGTACAATTTGTGTGTAATGGGTGTAACGTGTCTTCTCTATCCGTAGTTCAAATGCGTGCAACTTCCGCAGATTTCGTCCGTTGCGAACGTACGAATAACCAGGTCTTGATGTTCTTACCTGATGTTCACTAGGGGTATGAAAATCCCGGTGGCGCCAAATTGTTTTCTTAAAACAATTAAAATAAAGTTCAAAGGTGTATGACCAGCGCAGCTCAGGCGGTTTGAATAATTCAAATATTTCCGCCAGCTAGGCCCACTGGAGCGCACAGCAGTTCGATGCGTGGGCTGTGTAAATCGTTAGTCGTCTGCTAAAATGTACATAAAATATTGTGCACCTCCTAATGAAATTATAACACCGTCGTTACACTCAATACTTACACATTTTTTATTAGTGATTGTTATTCATTTAATACAAATTATTCTAATACAAATGCTCCGGTTGTTTATATGAGACAATTACAGGGTTTGACAAATTGATATTTGAATTGATAACCAGACGTTTAATAATGGCGTCTGTTGTAAATAGTACATCAGTTATTAATGTTTGTTTGTCACAGGTTCTTGAGGTTACGTTAAAAGGATTACAAATGTTTAAAACAATAAAAATACACACCCTTACATCAAGTAAACTTAACTAACATATTGTGTAGGTATAATTTGTTTAGCGCAGTGTAGTAAAAGTGTTTACAAGTTATGGATCATTAACAACAGTTTATATTGGTTAGTTTATAAATTGTCAGTGACTTAGTATTCTTTTTAATCTTTGAAAGTAATTAATTTCAGTTCAGTGAGATTTCGACCTTTAGTGAGAAATAATTAACGTGAGTTTATTTATATATTTTGGGTAATTTAATAGGTACTTATCACTTCCGTAGTTATGGCGAATTCATACGATCTGTTATTCATGGGTTATACTACAATCTTCTTTAATTTGCTTGGTTCAGGACATCAGGCATCTTTTCCAGTTTAATTGGTAGTAATTTATTTTCTTTTTTCGTTAATTTGGCCTCAACTTCAATAATATGGTTCCAGTCTTATTGTCTTATGTCTTGGTATACACTTAGGAGTAACTTCTTCTGATATTTTCTATGTTTTAATTGACAATTTTGGTCACTCGAAAATTAGCGTCTATACCATTAAAGTGTCATGCATTCAGTAAAAAAATCTAACGGTATTTTTGCTTGTTACTCCACAGTTTCCATGGTAACGTAATTATTCTCCCTGGTCGATCTCAAAATAAACACATTGTTATCAAACTTTGAATTTTTTGTTTAATTTGAATAAATATTTTATAATGGCTATATTTACTTGGGGATAATTTCAATGGTTGTAATCTTTACATAGATGTTCCTATTTTCTTTCAAAGATTAGTTTGATATCTTACAAGATTGGTCTAAGCCATGTATTAATGTTTTAGTCCAAAATTGATAATACTATGTTAATACATAATTTACTTATTTCTAA
The DNA here is from genome assembly GCA_034769895.1 of Magicicada septendecula. NCBI lineage: Eukaryota > Metazoa > Arthropoda > Insecta > Hemiptera > Cicadidae > Magicicada > Magicicada septendecula. Next base: position 796,785,897 of record CM068368.1, read on the forward strand.
GTTTTAATATAATTCTGCCATGTTCCCTTTCGTTACACATAATTATTATATTTTGCCTATTAATTCTTATAAAGGTATTGCTATTATTTTCTTTATAAATTCCTTACTTACTTAAAACATACTAACATATTACTGTAAAACTATTTCTTCTGGTATTTATTGCCTTAAACATTAAGCCAATAACTTCTTTCTTTAAATTAACAAATGAACAAATTTGGTGAGTGTTATACCTACACCATCTCTTTTATAACAGTAATCACCCTGGTGATTTTTATACTGAGATAATATTTTTTCTGTTTTTTACATTCACAATTATTCTGTCTTTCAGTCTAATATACTTAACTTAATTGCTCATTTAACATGTGCTTATGTTTTGGGTTTGTCACACTTGTTTAACTCTTTTTTCTTAAGATTATATGCTGTTTATTTTATTACACTTATCACTTCACTGTTCATCTTTGTCACTCCCTACCTATCTCTAATTACCCTTATATTTCTCACGATCTCACTATTATTACAAAGTTTTTGTATCTAATGAGTTCATGTCTCTTTTGTTAACTTCAGACTGTCACATATCATTTTATAATATTCAACCAACATGGTATTGTAAATACATCTTTCAAATAAAACATAACTTTGTATACATTGTCATTAAAGTGATAAAAATTGGTCTGAAATGTCATAATTAATAATAATAACAACAATTTAATAATGTTAAAATATATTGTGTTAATTGAAACATACTACATCTGTAGCAACAGCAATAATATTAGCGAATAAATAAACTCTCCAAAACCTTATACTTTCAAACACATAATGCTGAAATAACATACATACTGCTGAAATAATCCTAGTAAAAGTTCCAAAGTATATAGTAGGCTATACAATTTGTTCTCTGATTGAATCACGCACACATTTCTATTCCCTGTCTGTATGAGTGTAATTTTAAACATAACAGCTGACACATCACCTATAGATAAGGATATACATACAATCATATCTACACATGGTTTTTTATGTATAACAATTGCTGAGATACTGTCATTTACAAGTTACCACTAATAAAAATTTAAACATAAATTATTAATAATAATAAAAAATTATGCTCTTTTAAAACAATCTTATGAGTTAATTGTTATGGCCATGTAATCTTTTTTTTTTCTTTTTTTCTTCACTGTCTTCTTGTCTCGCTTTACTTTGGTTAATATCTGGCCAATCTCTGGGGTTGGGTCAATGTCAGTTGTCTGTCAGTCTAGTTCGTATTTTCTTGTTTTGTAACCACCTTTGGTTGTATTCTTCCTCCTTCACTATTGATTATATTTACTACTTTCATTCTCGTTATCATTTATCTATCAAAATATATTGTTTCTTGGCATTTTTTACATACTTATTAATATCAAATGTGATCAGGGTTTGGCAATGTTATAATATATATATATATATATATATATATATATATATATAAAAAGAGTTAATAGAAAGTTCAAGTTGTAATGTTTATAATTTTCTATACAAATTATTTAAAGGTGAATTGTTTAGTTTAATGTAGCAATGTTAATGTTCAAGGTTAATGTCTATTATGTTGATTATGTATGTGTGTAGGAATCTAAACATGTAATTGTATTGTGTGCTATATATTTTAAATGTGATTCCCCATTTTCGGGCGGTCACGGCCTCACCGAACCCTGACTGTAGAATTGGCTCAGCTTTGACTAGCTATGGTCAGGGAACATTGCGTCACGTGCTGCCTAAGTCTGGCCATAGCTTGTTATTGTTATCGTTGTAAGAGGTGAATTTAGAAATTAACGGGGGGGGACAGGAGAATCAACAGAACTAGGGAACAGCGGCTAACCATCGAATGGGATGGTAGACCGTTAAAGGGCATATCACTAATTTTTAGTAGGTTTACTGGTGTCCTTGGACAGCAGTAATGCCAAATGTTTTGTAACACTGAAGCAAGAACGGTGTAGGCAGCGTCTACACCCTAAAAAATTTCAGTTCTTGTGGAGGCAACTGGGCGCTACAGTCCAGGGGGGGCCATAGTGTGTGTGGAAGGAGGTTTTTAAATTGTCAATAAATAATGTCTTATTGGAAAAAAATAAAATAAAATTGATGATTATTGTAAAGGTGCTGAGAATAGTGAAGTAGTGGAGTAGATTGTTTGCTTATCTGTGTACTGATTGTATTGTATAGTTTGCTGTTTTTATACCATCAGACCTTGTATTGTGTACAGATGTTAATAGTAATCTCCCTTGGTAACTAAAATCAAAATGGAATTTTAATTGGAGTTGGTAAATGAAGTTGAATTATTTTGGAGTTTAAATTTTTTATTTTTGTTTGTTGTGTCTAACCTAAAGTGTATAGGTTACAAAAGTAAAAATAATATGGAATATATAATACAGACAAATGTAATATGTTCAGGTTAAGGATACATGTGTTAAGAAATATTGTTTATTTAAGTAGTTCATTGAGATAAAACCAGTACTTTGCTAAAGGCAAACCAGTACGACTAAGGAGAAACAAGTCAGTTAAGGATGTGGTATGTTGAAAAACCAGCAATTGATATTTTTTATTGAATGTTACAGAGTTTGGTGATACAGTGGAACCCCTCAAATCCGAACTAATTGGGGCTGTAGCCTGTTCGGATTAGCCGAAAAATCTGCACACATAGTACTCAACACTAGTTACGGTGTACGCGCCGCCCAGTAATGTTGCGTAGGGGTGAGACGAAGCCGCCGGAGGTTGCTGACCTTGACTGCCCGTGAATCACTGTTGCTGTCAGGTGGAAGTGAGCTAAAAATAGCCCAGTCCTACTACAATAGGTCTAGAAATCTTTGTATTCCAGTTACTCCTCTGGCGTTTGTTGTCCTGCGCGTTTGTCTGCTGTTACTGTTTCCATCCAGTGTACATAGTTTGTTCGAGTTTTCGTTTAAGGTTTATTGTTTTTGAATTTGAAGTGAGCAGTGTAGATCGGGTTTTTTAGTTTTCTTAAGTTATGGCAAGCAAACGAAAACATAGTTCTTGTACTTTAAAAGAAAAACTCGAAGTGTTAATGTGACTAGACAAAGGGGAAAGTTTGACGAAGTTGGCTGTTGAATTTGGTGTTGGTAAGGCAACAATCAGTGACTGGAAAAAGAATCGTGCGAAAATTGAACAGTTTTGCAGTGCAACAAGTGAAAAAACTTTGAAACAACGCCATCACGCAAAAGTTTCTGTAAATGAAGAAATTGACGAAGCAGTGTTTTTGTGGTTTACACAAGAGAGGCAGAAAGGAGTTCCTATTAGTGGTCCATTAATTCAAGAAAAAGCATTGCGGCTGAACAAACTAATGGACGGAGATCTGGCATTTACTGCTAGCAATGGGTGGTTGGATTGATGGAAGAGAAGGCATGGAATCAGACAACTGACGATAAGCGGAGAGAAGTTATCAGCTGATAATAATGCTGCAAAAGAATATTTAGATGAATTCGCCGATTTGATTTCGTCGGAAAATTACTCGCCCCAGCAAGTGTATAATGCGGACGAGACTGGATTGAATTTTAAAGCACTTCCCACTAAAAGTCTTGCTTCTAAAGAGGAATCTTCTGTGCCAGGCTTTAAAATGAACAAACAGCGTCTCACAGTTTTGGCCTGCAGTAACGCCGCGGGAACAAACAATCTACCATTAATGGTGATTGGAAAATCTGCCAAGCCACGAGCCCTTAAAAATATGAACATGAATTCTCTCCCTGTTTATTACAGAAATCAGACTAAGGCGTGGATGACTGGTAATCTTTTTAAGGAGTGGTTTGAAAAGAAATTTGTTCCTTCGGTAACAAGATTTAATGAAGAAAATGGACTGCCACCTCGAGCTCTACTTTTGATAGACAACGCTCCGTCACATCCTTCAGGCATGAAGTTGGTGTGCAGAGACATAAAAGCAATTTTTCTACCACCCAACGTGACATCGCTGCTGCAGCCTATGGATCAAGGTTGTTATATTGCTAATAAAATATAACTTTACACTTAGCCAATAATTGTATTTAATTTCAAATGTCGGGCGCCATCTTGTGATATATTAAAACGTGAAATTTTACTTACCTTTAAGGGCAGGAATTCGGTTAAGCGAACTAGAATAGCGGAAAGTGTTATCTGAAATAATGACACTTTGTTATATTGTTTACCATACGACATTACCTTTTAATATTGTTTAATTACACCACATGTGATCCGTGCGAAATATGCACGCTACTATATGATAGATCGCGCCATGAGATGCAGTTCCTCTATACAAGTTAAAAATTTCCCCTCAAACATTTCAATAGCCCTCCAAAATACATAATATTAAAATGTTATTTATAAAAACAAATTGCTTTTAATTGATATTAAAGTGGATGCGTTACGAAATATATTGCAGTGAGTCCTTAGCACGTGGCGATTATCAGGTTAAAATTTGTTTTAGGTATGTTTGATCTCAACCCTGGTTAATTGATTGTAACAGTAATGATATAATTATGTTTTATATTAATCTAGTAATGATCCTACTAAATTAACTAAGCCAAGATGGGGCGTAAGTCAGTAATTTTCTGAAATCTGTGTACATCACGGACTTGTTAAAAGTTGCTAATTCCTGTAAGTGCGTCATGAAAACTTTGCATAACTGTTAATTAAAATTATCATTATTATGGAGTGACTATATTTGGACATATTATATATTAAAATATTCAGTGGGGTTATTTTTGAAGCGATTTACTACATTCAATGGGGTTCTTTACTTAGTCAATTTTCGGAGGTTATAAACTGAACAGGCCATGCAATGTCAGCGGGTAAATGTGGTAGTGTGTTTTATGAACTTATGAGTAATCCCAGATATAATTGTGCAGGGTTTCTGATGTAGACGGGAATCTGCCCCGCTCTGGAAGGACGGCTGAACAACTGCCTCAGATGCTGTAATTTCAATCATTTTCGTCAGCTGTGTCAGCCGGAAGCATGGACTAGATACACCCAACGGAACCCTCATACTCCACGCTAATAACCAGGTAAAATTTAACCATATTAAACTAAATCTTGTGGCCGATAAACTCTGTGAGACTTTCATGTAGACGCTCCAGTTTGGACAGTTATTTCCGGACAATGGGTGGCATATATTATTTGTAATTGTAAGGCTTACGCCTCCTCTATCACTGTTATGTCTATCTCGTTCTGAGAGTGTAAACTTGGCCAGGGTCACGCACCACCCGGGTCGAGGGGAGTTCGGTAGATAGAGTTTAATCTAAATCAGTTTCTGTTTTAAGCATGTTGGGATAGTTATGTTAACGGATCTTTTGGTTCATGTGGGCTCATGTATTTTATTATTCATTCATGATCTGGGAGATGTTTTTTTAACCCGTGGTCGACTCCCGCTGGAGCCGTCCACTGCAGGTCTGTATGTGTCAGATCTTGCTAGATCTCGCCCGATGCCTGACCCGGCCGGTAGTTAAGTTTTTTTGGAACACTGTGAGCTGGTTTTAATACCTTCATGACTTAGATTCCGTTTTACAAAATTCTGTTCCACTGTTTAGCTAATTTTGTACACTTTAAATTTACCATTGTCACAGTTTGTATTTTACCATAGTAAATTTTGTAACGATAATTTTTATGGCTCACTATAACAATTAATTAACCATTAAACAACACAAGATTAATCAGATTCAGTTATCAATATTCAGGGTGGTCACGTTCCACTATTTTTACAAATTCTGTTTTGAAAGTAAAAGGAAATATAAAATGCAGTTAGGCAACCGGACATCCATGTTAACCTTGTGATGCTGCTCTTCATTTTTGTAATTAACGGGATTCAAATTGATAATTAGACATCGGCTTGGGATTTGTGCGCAGGCCGCAGGGCTTACATAAAACATTCAGTTACTACTTATCTTATTAAAACTTGGGGCATGGCTGCTCCACTCCGGGGATATTTTAATTGAGGTTTTGGGGGGGTTTAGTCACCTATTGATTGAACATTAAAGGGGGCCGGATACTCGGTCAGAATAAAGGGGGGGGTTAAGGGTGTTGAACAAGATGCTCATATGCGCTGATAACCGGGGTGAACATGTGATGGGTTATGTATCTGTAAACGTTTGTTGATGTTAATTATATGTGTGTGTTAGTTTTACATGATTGTTACATTGTCATATTGATCATGCACGTGTATATTTCTGTATATTTATGTCTTGTTATGAAATGTGATTACTTACAGGCCGAGATTGTGTGCCATTTTATAATTATATTATTGTCATTTATGTAACATTCCACGATTTGCTAGTCAATGATTATTCAGATATTAATACTCATTCAATACTTAGTGCTGTTAATAGTTTATTATTCCTTGTTCAACTTTTGGCAAGGCATATATTCATGGAATTATATTTAACAATCAAAAGACTTAGTTATCTTGCCTTTAGGGGCTCATATGTTGTACTAGCCGAGCACAATAAATATTGTTGTTACCTCAAGATCAGTGTTTCATTTGCAAGTCCCATCATACTGGACCCAGCACAATTTTAGCTTCTCTAGGCTCTAGCCTAGTTTTAGATGACTTGTGGCTTCTCTTTCAAAAAAAATAAATAAGGAAATATAGAATTAAATATAAATAAAAGTAAATGAAAGGCATAAAAAGGAAAGAGGGGTTACAGTACTTAGCTGCAAATTTGGGTTGATGACATCGCACTACTTGAATCCTTCGATTGCACGTGCAAAATCTGACCGTCACATCGTCTTAGGGCACACACTCTCGATGTAGTGTCCCCCCTCGGATTACACTTCTGCCAGTTTCTTTTATCACGGTTTCACTCGGCCGATGACATCAACTCAAGATTTAGTTACGGTACCACCGTTATTATGTTATTAACAGTTATTAACCCACTTTTGGTGGTGTAAAATTTAAATAAATGCACTTAGTGAATACGCCGGCCGGCTCGGTTCACTGTCTGGACGAAAACGACACAGTTTCTTTGTTAAACATTGCGGAGGTGGGGCAAAAATACGTCACTGGCCCTTTGTTCAAACGCCAAGCCTCGTCGAATACACTGCGCCTCGCATTCCTTAGTTCTGACGTAATTGGGCTTGGTTGTTTACTTGTTATCTGTGACAAACAGTTTTTTGCGACATTTGTAGCTTTCCAGCGAATTCGACAGAAATCCTGTTAACTCAAATGTGTGTTGTTTAAAATATTCTATAGTTTATTCACCAAAACTTTATAGGGATTAAGAAATAAAATTATTATTATTAAGAAATAAATGGTTAGAGAATAAAAATACAATATTTATGGTTTTTGAGACCATAGGTTTACAAAATTATTATGGTACCAGAATTGTACCGTCACAAGGTGTGCTACAGAACATAAAACTAAGCTACAGAAAAATGCTTCCGCAAACTCTTATTGAAGAAGATTGTTCTCTTTCTATTCTTGAGAAGGTAATGAAGATAACAATTAAAGATGTGATTTACTGGGTTGCAGAATCCTGGAACAATACCAGTAAAAATTTACTACAGAGATCTTGGACGAAGCTTTGGCCCAGCCTAGAATTTGTGGAAACACCACTTACAACACGAGATGATGAAACTGAGCTCCTTCATCTCTTTCAAAAAGTACCAGGATGTGAGGATGCTGAAAAAGGTTGTCTGGAGGAGTGGGCAGCACTAGACGACAATGAAGAATGCACCGAGCATGACATAGTGTCTGTGGTCCAGGATCAACATGACAATGTATCAGGTAGCGATAGCGAGGGAGAAGATGCCTCAACAAATGTGACTCATTCTGATGCTGCCGTTGCTCTCGACATCGTGTTGCGCTACGTAGAACAACACGCAGCCGCTACATCCAATGATGTCATGTTTATGCGACGCTGGCGCAACATCGCATCCTCGGGAAGGTTTATGTCACTTCGCCAGATGAAGATCACTGATTTTAAGTGAAAAAATGTAGTGTAGTGTTTGTGTGTGTTTCTTTTGTGTTTTTCCTTGGTCATTCAGCTCTGATGTTAATGAAATGCTGTATGACGTTGTTGTTTTTATACAGTGTTAATTACAATATTTTTTACATTTCAATCCTGTTTTATGTAAGCAGCAATACTTGTACATACTTTATTAATTTTTCAATGATTCTTTACGTAAAATTAGGTTACATATGATAGTTTTATGTAATAATAAATGTGTTTCTTATGTCTTTGTGTTTTTTCAAATGTTGTTTTTCTTCAAAATCATGTTCGGATTTCCCGGTATTTTGGATTTCTGGAGTCTACTGTACTGTGGCGTGTGCCTGTCTGACTTTATGGTGTTGGGATCTTGAGAGGGAAGTCCAGTACAGTCATTCAGGTGCAGCCGCAGTCACCAGACTAGGGGAATAAGTTACCCATGATTTTAGTAAGGATTTAAGGGGGGTTGTTGGCGCCATATCCTTGCTGGTCCTCTTAGGTTTTTAGCAATGAGAGTTTTTCTGTTTCGACAGAAAACGTCTCATTGGGGGGGGGTATTGTAACGGTACAAACCGATGAGACTATACAATTTAAAGCTTTTCTTTAACCAGAGTATATTTTTGTGTCACCGACTATAGCTCCGTGTGAGGTACAAAATGGTACAGGAATGCAGACTATCAGCAAGGGTGCGTATTCATGCGTACGCGCGCACGTGTGGGCCAACTTTCCCAGCGTGAAAGACATGTACATACATTCCAGAGCCGAACATGTGATGGGAACAAAGGATCACAGAGTGTGAGCTCACGGCAACGCCTAACACCTGGCGGGTAGGCAACCAAACGCACACACACACAGTCAGTCGTCGCAGAGCATGGCAGTTCACTACAACTAATTACAAGGTACAGTCGCAAATAATGCAGCCTTGGAATTTCGGTAGACCGACATGAATTGAGTAGCCGAGGTCTACCGAAATTGGAACAATTCATAAAGAAACAAACCCGGAAAGAAAGTGACAGTAAAGTCGACATAATACGTAAACGTGAAGTATACGAACAATGTTTAGTGATGGAGTGAAAGTGCGGTAAGGAAGATGGCGGGAGTTAGTGGATAACTCGGGCAGGTACAATATAGAGAACAATCAGTTTGATCTGAAATAAAATAAATATTAAAGAGCTCATAAATAAAATGGGGGGGTAAAGCAATGTAAAAAGAACCGGGGAAAATAAAACCAAAGTACTGGTTTAGTAGTAGGGGTTAGTATAGTAAATACTAGGTAACAGAAGTTAATAGAAAGAAGTGATTAAATTTTATTAAATAAATAAGATTTGTTTCACAAGAATAAATATGTGTTAGAGTAATTATTATGCCGTAGAACCCAGCAACCACTTTTACAGGTCGTGAGTTCGTGCAAAAAACCCTGGACCCAACCAAGGTAAGAATTAAAACATAGAAAGGGGAAAGTTAAATTTTTTGGGTGGTTTAATCGTTTTCAAATAATAATTAAAAAATGGTAACTTCACAAGTCGTCGGTACAGTGGAAAACAACAAAATACATACAAGACACCAATTAAGTCACTAATCACCAGCTTTAATTTTTACAGTTAAACAGTTCCTAATTAACAACACAGTCTCTACAACAAATCAAATGAAAATTGTTCACACGCAATAAAATGTCCACTAAAATTAAACACAATTGTATTAGAATTATACCGTCTGATTATAAAACACCACTCTTAACTAATAACCACTTGAAAGTGCACAGTAATATTGCTACTATAACTCTCGAACCGCACTGTCAGTATATCGCACTAATACTAAACTGAACGTCGTTGAGTACTGGTATTTATACCGCCCAAATTACTAGATCATTCCATAATGTGCGATAGCGCCAGTATAGTTACGACGTAATTACTTGCAGCCTTGACACAGTCCATGCGCCCGAGCGAAGTCTGGCACAGTCTAGAAAATGCGTCAACAAGCACGTACGCCACACATGTTACATTCTGGATCACTCTGGAAAAGTCGATAAACACGTAGATTGGTCTGTGATGTCATAACACTGTCCCCTCCTTAAGCCTGTTCGTCCCAAACTGGCAAACTGTCTCTGAAGTAGTACTTAGCCAGGCGATCTAGGTGGACGACCTTGAACTTTCACTGCCTTTCCTGTTGAATCCGATAAACATCGTTGATTCTTTTTTTCACAGTGTAGGGTCCTTCCCAGTTAGACTGAAGCTTAGGTGAGCAACCACGACGGCGCTTTGGGTTGAACAACCAGACCTGATCTCCTTCTTGGAAACCCACACTATTGCTGCGAATGACATACCGAGTTTTCATTTTATCACTGGCAATCTTTAGCTAAATATATGAAAAATATATTATACTAACCGTCTGCGACTTCTCATATATTTGATGTCCCTTCTTATTACGACATGTTTCGAGACTCTTGTCCCATTGTCAAGCATAAAATTTGTAGCACATATCACATATGTTTGTCAAACGTTAAAAACCATGTCAGACGGTTAGTATAATATATTTTTCATATATTTAACGGAAACGTGGCTTGGTACTAAAACAGGTTTATTCCTACTATAATAATCATTAGCTGTCCTCTTACCAAGCGATTCATTTCTCGCAGTTGGTTTTCTAATTGCAAAAATAGTTCTGTGGCTTTTGGGACAGAGTCTCAGGTGATCCGAACAATAAGTCCCCAGGAAGACGAATTTTCCTCCCAAACACCAATTTTGCTGGAGTCATGCCGGTTGTGTCGTGTACTGATGATCTATATGCCATGAGGAGTAGTGGTATACGTTGGTCCCAGTCTATTTGGTTCTCGTCAATAACCTTCGAAAGATGCTGCTCAAGTGTCCTATTGAATCTCTCAACCATCCCGTCCAACTGAGGATGCAGAGGCGTTGTCCTGGTCTCTCAAATTCCGAGTAGACGGCATAATTCTTTAAACACTCCTGATTCAAAATTTCTCCCTTGATGCGAATGGATTTCCATAGGGGCTCCATAATGGCAACAGAAGTTGTGAACTAACTGCTTTGCCACAGTGGTAACCTCCTGATTTGGAATTGCATAGGCTTCCACCCACTTAGTAAAGTAGTCACCTACAACCATGCTGTACCGGTTTCCATCATCAGTAACTGGGAATGGTCCAGCAATGTCTATGGCAATTCTCTCGAAAGGCAGTCCAACGTTATATTGTCTCATTTTTCCCCTGCTTCTGGTTTGTGCGCCCTTGCTTGCAGCATATATTTCATACGTCCGAACCCATTCCTCTATGTTGTGGCAAAGATGAAGCCAATAGAATCGCTTCCGTATTTTGTCAAGGGTTTTGTTAACGCCAAGATGGCCTCCAGTGTTCCATCATGGATCTCCTTCAAAATAGACTGCACTTTACTTTGGGGAACTATCAACTGCATGACCACGTCTCGTCCATCTGCACTTTCCCAAGCCCTTTTCAGCAGTTTGTTTTCTAAGACGAGAGATTCCCATTGTGCCCAGTAGTCCTTCAGCACTTTGGAACCATGGTAGATATCTTGCCAATCCGGGCGGCAACCTTCCTCTTTTGCTGTCAAGATTGGTCCAATGTCTTCATCAGTCATCTGTTCTTGTCGACAGTCTTGTGTTGTCCAGCCGTCAGCCAGGGAATCTACTGTGATGACTTGAACATGTTCGCTTGAGTTTTGTTCTTCCTGTCTGTGGCAATGTCGGCAGTCCTCCGGGCACGGTCTTCGTGATAAGCCATCTGCATTACCATACAGGCGCCCCTGTCAATGTTGTACCTTGAAGTTGTACTCTTGCAGATGTTCAAGCCACCTTGCCAACTGTCCTTCCGGATTTTAAAATCTTTAAAGAGCCATGCAAGCGTGGCACGGTCGGTACGTAGTGAAAACTCTCTTCCATAGAGGTATTTATGGAAGTGCTCTAACGCTTGGACGATTGCCAGCAACTCTCTCCGTGTGACGCAATAATTTATCTCCGGTTTAGAAAGTGTCTTGCTGTAATACGCTATTACTCGTTCTTCACCATTTTAAACTTGAGACAAAACTGCTCCTAGACCAGTATTGCTTGTGTCTCTACCCACAATGTAGTTCCTTTCAGAATCTGGGAAAGCGAGAATTGGCTGCGAACATAATGCAATTTTCAAAGTCCTAAATGCTTAATCACACTCCCTCGACCACTGGAAGTTTCGTTTATTTTCAGTTAGCTCATGTAGTGGTTTAGCAATAGTAGCGAAGCCTTTCACAAAACGTCTGTAATATGAGCATAACCCAAGGAAACTCCGAACTTCGTGTTTAGTCTTCAGCACTGGCCAGTCTCTTATGGTGTCTACTTTATTAGGATCCATGCTAACACCTGCTGCCGAAACCAGATGGCCCACATACTGTACTTCCTTCTGGAATAGAGAACATTTCTTCGGGCTCAGCTTCAATTGGGCACCGTGAATTCTAGTTAGAACCTCCTTAAGGCTTTCCAAATGGTCTTCGAAAGTCTTCCTGACGACTATGACATCGTCTAAATAAACAAAGTAAGTTTTCCATGTCAGGCCTCGGAGTACCAGGTCCATCAATTTTTCAAATGTTGCCGGTGCATTACAGAGTCCAAATGGCATGACGTTAAACTGGAATAAACCACTTGGGGTCGAGAAAGCGGTCTTTTCCTTGTCTTCTTGATGAAGACCCACTTGCCAATATCCACTCTTCAGGTCTAATGTGGAAAACTACTGTGCTCCGGACGTGTCGAGTGTATCGTCAATGCGAGGTAATGGATAGCAGTCTTTCTTTGTAACATCATTTAACCTCCGGTAGTCTACGCAGAAATGCAATCCACCATCCTTCTTCGCTACCAGCACTACAGGAGAAGACCAAGCACTTGACGAAGGTTCGATTACTCCCTCTGTCAACATGTCCGGTACTAACCGAGACATTTCCTCTTGTTTAGATAATGGAGGCCTTCGAGGAGGTTGGCGTATCAGTGTTGTGTCCCCGGTATTGATGTGATGTTGCACAAGAGAGGTTCTTTCCAGTGACTGTCCCCGAACTGCAAAACAATCTTTGAATTCATGTAAAAACTGTCAAGAGTTCTTTTACCTCACCACTTAAGAGGTCGTTGAAGATCTGTTCAATAATTCTTGCAGTTCCTCTGGTAATTTGGAATTATCCGAAGCACTGGATCTTCGTTGCATAATTCCGGCTACCCAGGCCACAGGAGTCAATTTGCCTAGGAGTGTATTGCTTTGTAAAGTGATAGCTTGATCCAAAATATTCGCCACTCTAATAGGTACATTTCCAGTTTCGTCAGGTTTTACTAAACTTCTGGCAATTAGTATGTCTGGTGTGCTGACTACTTGGGGTTCGAATATAGAGCACTGGTTGCCCCTAGTATCTACCTCGGTTCTAACCATGATAATCTTTTCAGAGTTAGGCAGAACAGTTATGGCCACTTGGTTTATGACGTCCATCGATTTTTCTGCTGTTGTCATTGTTGATAGCATTACCTCTTCACCTCCGATTCTCAAGACATTGTTTTTGAAGTCGACTATAAAGCCGTATGCGTTCATAACGTCCACACCAAGAATTGCTTCATCCACAATGTCTGCAACAAGTACTTGATAATTAAACTCAAGTCGACCGAGGCGTAGATGTATCTCCACTTTTCCATACACTTTTACAGGCCGTCCAGTAGCTGTTCGCAAGCTGCAAGAGCAGCAGATTGGCTTGAGATCTTTCACCACGTCGGGGCGCACAATAGAAACTGTTGCGCCTGTGTCAACTGTAATCAAGGGTTGGCCTTTCTGGAACAAATCCGGTAACTACCATGCTCCCGCTGTTTTTCTGAAGTGTAGAAATTGTGTATTGTCTAGGGGCTTCGCTCCTCCAGTTAGTCAGCACACGGCCCGTTGTACCGACTATTGCTCGTTTCCCTGCTGCTGAATTCTAACCCGACAATCTCGTTGTAGATGTCCAGGTTTCCCACATCTATAACACTTCGGTCTTCCATCCTTTCTTATTTTATTCCGTGGCGCCGACTGTAGAGTCTCTATTCCTTGTTCTTCTACCTCATCGTCTGTGCCGTTGCGATCTTTCAGCGCACACACTTTATGACTTGTCCAACCAGACGCTGATTTGGTGGCCTCAAATTGCAAAGCATGTACCAGTGCGTCCGCACTGTTCTGGTGTCTTGCGATTCGTAACACTTGCTGTAGTTCGTTATCTCGGACACCGGCAGTAAATGTCTGCAATGCAAAACTCATTCGAAAATCTTCTGGTGCTTCAGGATAGGCCAGTCTAATTAGTCTGTCGATACTTGCTTCAAACTCTTGAAGGCTCTCCCCGGCATGCTGTCGCCTTGCTCTCAACTGGGTGCAGTACACATCTCGCAAATGTTTATCACCATACCGTAATTCCAGAGCTTTTATCAATTCGGCATAGGTGTTTTGGCTGTCAGGTGGCACTTTCTGTAGTAGTTCTGCCGCGGGTCCTTTTAATGAGGAACGAGTGAAACTGCCTTGTCTTTCTCCGTCCAATTATTTGCGCACGCAGCAGCTTCGAATTGGCGTAAATACGTCGCCCAGTGCGTGCTTCCATCAAAGGTTGGGGCCTTGACATGAACTGTCCCAACTGCAGGCGAGGTAACCTTCTCTATTGACTTATTTTCTGGGTCTTTCTCCGTCTTTATCATTGGTACAGTCTGTTCACAAAGTTGTTTCGGCTGTAACTTCAGGAACTGCTCTCTTATGTTTGCCATTGAGATTTCTACTACAGAAATTTTATTTGACATTGTTTCTTCTATGTCAGATATTTTTGTGGACATCGATTCTTCAACACTCAAAACAGATTTCTCTACTTCAGCTATTTTTAATGTCATTGATTCTTGTACCTCCGATATTTTAGTAACTTGTTTTTTAAGCTCACCTCTTAGGAGACCCAACTCTGCAGCGGTTTGTTCTTGTGTCTGCTTTTGCTCCTGTATTAATGCTTTGATGTCTTCTGTTTCATGCTTCCGTTCCTCTGCCTCTAGCAGGAGGGTTTTCTGTCTCGCTTCAGCTTTCTCGTCTTGTCATTTTTCTGCTTCTTCCTGTGTCTGCCGCAGCAGTGTTTGTAAAGCTTCCATCATCTGACTGGGATCCATGTTTACTGATTAATTATGAAACACACTTGTCTTGTACAAAGTGTCCACTGTTTCCACTGTTAACCGTTTTATTCCAGTTCTGACACCACTGTTACGATGGTCTACTCGATTGTCGTAACAATGGAAAACAACAAAAAACATACAAGACACCAATTAAATCACCAGCTTTAATTTTTACAGTTAAACAGTTCCTAATTAACAACACAGTCTCTACAACAAATCAAATGAAAATTGTTCACACGCAATAAAATGTCCACTAAAATTAAACACAATTGTATTAGAATTATACCGTCTGATTATAAAACACCACTCTTAACTAATAACCACTTGAAAGTGCACAGTAATATGCTACTATAACTCTCGAACCGCACTGTCAGTATATCACACTAATACTAAACTGAACGTCGTTGAGTACTGGTATTTATACCGCCCAAATTACTAGATCATTCCATAATGTGCGACAGTGCCAGTATAGTTACGACGTAATTACTTGCAGCCTTGACACAGTCCGTGCGCCCGAGCGAAGTCTGGCACAGTCTATAAAATGCGTCAACAAGCACGTACGCCACACACGTTACATTCTGGATCACTCTGGAACATTCAATAAACACGTAGATTGTTCTGTGATGTTGTAACAGTATTCAGTACACTGGTAATGATCACAGCTTCTATTTTCGTTTTAAATAAACTTTACTTTTTTGTTTGTTGCGATATTTAAGTGGTTAAACCCTGTCTGTACTCCTTCTGTCAGTGACACGCCTCTAATTCAAGTAGCAAATAGCGTTTCAGATGTCCCACACCTGTTTGTTTACATCAGCATTAAGCTAAGAATGGAAACAGTATACACACACAGAGTTATCAGTAATGTAAAGCATAAAAGCTTAACCAAATTTAACCAAAACTGCTTTACATAAACTTGAAAAGTGCATGTTTTTGGTTGATTTGACATTAAATAAGAGAGAAAACAACATACGATACCTGAGTCT
Source organism: Magicicada septendecula (assembly GCA_034769895.1). Lineage (NCBI taxonomy): Eukaryota > Metazoa > Arthropoda > Insecta > Hemiptera > Cicadidae > Magicicada > Magicicada septendecula. Next base: position 796,801,954 of record CM068368.1, read on the forward strand.
ATAGTCAAGAGGATCACAAGTGTGTGTGGCAGGGTTAAGAAGACTCTCCATAGGGTATGAGTGAGTACTGTACAACTTAAGTAAATGGTAACACACATCATACAGTGGTTTCCCTCTACTTGACTCCCACTCTAAGCTAGCTTCTGTACTGTAACTTGGACTCGGTATGCAGGCATAGTTGTCAGATCCAGTAAACGCTGATTCATACTTCAATAATGCATCTGTGATGGATGCTACTGGCGAACACACATACCTAAAAACAAAAATTTACTTTAGTATAACTACAACACCATCTCACACACGTGGACAGTGGACACCAGAGGATTTTCAGAATATTAAAAAACATTACCAAAATGTAACTCTAAGTATTTACTTTTTTTATTACACAAAATAGCAAATACTCATACAATGGCATTTATAGTAATTCAACCTTTTTAATACAATATATTATTCAAATATATATTAATTTGATTTTATCTGGTAGTAAAAAATGTATTTCCTTTAAAATAGTGAGGGACTTCTGCAGCTAAAAGAGCTTGCTTACTAATACCATTTGAAGTAAATTCAATATTTTGTAAACCGAATTAAGAAATAAGGAAACTAGTAAGCTCCTCCCTGAGCTGCAGAACTTGCCCATTATGTTGAACGATATACAGTTATTATTAGATATATTGTTCTTTGCCATTTGTCCTACATTCCACATGGAAGTTTTGAAGTGCTGCTTGTCCATATTGTTTGGTATGCCTGCAATTGTTTTCTGTATTGCGATATTGAGATTGTTAATGTTCCTAGGTTTATGTATGGACTAATAACTACAGTAATTCCAGAGAAAACAGACACATACTGACAAGTAACACAACTAGAATGATGACAGAATAATCACTGTATAATCATAACTTTGTCTTGCCTAATCATAGGTTTTTGCCTCAGTGCCAGCACCACAAATAACTGTACTCTCAAAAATAAATCACTGTACAATTGTAACTGCATCTTGCCTAATCATAGGTTTTTGCCTACGTGCCAGCACCACAAATACTTGTACTTTCAAAAATCATCAGGTTCCTGAGGGTCATCCTGCACAAGGATAATCATTCAGTACAAATCGTGATAACCTCCACTTTTTGTTCTACAGGCTATAACTATTTGGTCTCACTTGTTTTAATAAAACTTCACATCACTAGTTAGATAAATTCTCTTGCAGAACAGTCAAAGTTGGAAAAGGGTAGCTGAAGAAACAAGAACACAAATTAACCTACCAGAGATTAAATGAAAGAAAATATAGAGTGATCCCATATTTTATAGGTCTAAGGAACTAAGAAATCTGAATAACCACTATATCACAAGGAATGTATATTTTTAATATTATTAGGGGTAAATATTTGTAGACAGGAAGAAGAATAAACAGAATCGCATTTCTGTTTTGTATTACTCAAGTCAACGATCATATCATGCATGTTAGTATCTCATAACCACTGTTAATTGAACAAACCAAAAATATGTACAACATGTTTAATGTTTATAAATAAGACATCTGGGTTTACTGAGATAAAAATGAACAAAAAATAAATTCACAAATGTCACATTATATAAACCAAATGCATACAAAATTAAGCTCACCAGTTAATTTATATTAGTAATCATCTATATTACTGTTCTTTCTTGTAACTTATGTGTCATGTTTATTTAAAATTATGTATCTGAAGATAAATTTACATCATCAACATTAACAACATCAATTATCAATCAAAGGTCATTGACATTTTGTTAAAACATCACAATTTTAAACTAAAAGATTACCACATAAATTCACATCACAATTAAAATCTGAACCATCCTATTATTACAAATCAACTGCTGTGTACATTTATCTTCCGAAATCATTACCTTGATTGCTCATGAGTATTTCAATATTTATGTCCATGTTTCATAGATACCATTATTAAATCTTTTCTTTCAAATTCTGTTTTAAATGCAGTTAACATGATGTAACAAAATGAAAAAGTATGCAAAACAGCGAGAAACATTATCTGTATACATGTAACTTAACACTAATCATAATGTCTTACCAAAAATGTATAGCAAATGCACGTTTCCAATCAAGGTCTTCACAAACATTGATAAAGGTGTTAGTGGCCTGAAACACTGGGACCCCAGCACATAGCATCATTAGTTTGAGTCTCTCAGTTTCTATCAAGACATCTGCTTGGGCATCTTTCCACTGTATTAACTGTTGTTCCATTAATGACCGAACTGAACTGCTGCCACTCAACTGCGATAACAGCAGTGCTGCATAATGGTCACCTTCACAAATAAAAAAAAGGATGGTTCAACAATTATCAACCCTGTATCATTTTCAAAAGCAAAACAACACCAAATACCAGAGGATGAGAAAAGCTCCAGAAACACAATAGTTAAAAACACTTGAATGAATTGAAACAACACACACACGCGCGCGCGCGGACAGATGCACCTCTTCATGACAAGATATACAAGCCACCAAAAAAAGTGTCGTCTTGTTTATTCTGAGTAAGAGAATGTAAACTGTACCACACCTAATGTCAAATGTGATTTTCAGCTGGTAATGATATTATGCCTAACTTATTTTTTTAATAATTTGGGGATAAAATATACTCATTTTTAGTACAATTAATCATTAAAAATGATAGCTTCACAATATCACTCTGGGTCCAAGGTTCGGTTCATCAAATATGCAGAATTCTGACCTGGGTGGCAACAAAAAATTATCAAAATTACCTGTATTAAGAACAAAGTTAAGCGTTTGCCTGATGTCAAATATAACATAAAAAGTAACCTGAGAAGTCAGATAAAAGCAACCCAACTTCATAATAATTAACTGGGTAATTATTTAAAAAAAAGTGTCTTGAATATAAACTGTTTCAGCAGCATATAAAAGAGTGGTCAAGTAGTGCAGTGTCAAATCAAATTTAGGGTTTTACTTGTTAGTTGTATTTTATTTGTTGTTTATTTAACAAACACATGTAATCGGATTTGAAATTATTGGAGAGTACCTATAAAAGAAGGTACTCGTATCCACCATTTTGTATCCACAAATCTGATGAAAGATAGTAAAGATAGATGGCCTTGTTTCAAGTTTGGTACTCTTCGTAATGTACTTTTAATTTTTTGGAATGTACCTCAAATTCATAAGGCTTCTCAGCTTTCAAAATAATCTTTGGGCAGACATTTCCATGGTGAAATATTTTCAAGGTGTATAAGACCTTGAGTATTACTGGGAATGTAATTGACAGTACCCACAAAGATACGGGAAGCCTCTCACTTTTAACGGCGATAGACATCACTTATATTCATACTTCTAAACTCAAGTCTAGTGTTACTTGTCTAGTACTCACCAGCAGACTGTGCTTGTTGGCAAGCTTCTTGGACACAGTGGCCTGTGAGTAATGTAAACACATTTGCAACACTGTCATCGACTGTAAGGTCCTGTTTGACTGAAGATGCTACAACGTTCGTCAGCCAATCACTCACAGCCTGTCTTCGCTCCATCATGGTTTTATGGCTTTCTGGTGGTTCTTAAAAATACAAGCAAACTATCTGTATTAATCCCACACAGGGGTCCTGAACCAAGTTTAAATTGAAGGTCAAAGCACCTTGGATATTTTTCTTTTGTTTGATTTCTGGATATATTTAATGTAACTTAAGATTATTTTTTAAAATTCCCCGGAGCTGTTTTTTCAAAACGTTAATTTTAACAGTTAAAAATAAGTTTTTTACGTATTTTTGAAGAAACATATATTTGCCTGCCTTAGCCAACACCATTGTAAATGTCAAAGATAATATAAAAAATAATGTTATAGAAACTGTAGTGTTCTGTAATAATTTAAAGGGATTAATTGAATATGTAAAAGGAAATAGGCAACTTGATCAAGTCCATTTGAAGTTTGGGATAGATGGTGGTGGAGGTTTCTTGAAAGTCTATCTTTCGGTTCAGTCAATTGACAAATTGAATTGTGAAAGTGACATTCCCCTTCGCCAGTCTTATAAGCAAGTGTTGCAGCTAAAACGTTTAAGGATTCTGGAGTAAAAATGAATTGTGAAAGTGACATTCCCCTTCGCCAGTCTTATAAGCAAGGTGTTGCAGCTAAAACGTTTAAGGATTCTGGAGTAAAAAAGTTATTTTTACTGGGGTTGGAGCCATGTACGCAAGAAAATTATGATAATATTTTAATGCTACGGTCACTTTTAGGTATCAACAAATTTAAACGAACTGTTACCAAGACTTGAAACTTGCAAATATGCTAACAGGTATTATGTCACACGTAAGCAGTTTTCCTTGCGCATGCTGTACTGCATTAAAAGACAAATTAAATGTATGTGGTGCATACAGAACAATTGGGGATTGTTTAGAAAATTATGATGCCTGGGAAAAAGCAGGAAGCAATAAAGGAAACGCTACAAACCATAAGAACTGCATATATCCTCAGATTATTTCAGGTAATGAAAACACTGAAATAATTTATGTAATACTGTCACCGAAACTACACTTAATGATTGGTGTAGTTAAGATTATTTAAACACACGTTAATCGAATTCAAGGAAGCTAGTTTGACTTGGGCCAAGACATGCTGTGTTACACAAGAGATAACTCACGGAACTCCTGCTTTTGCAGGCAATTCTTGCAAAACCCTCTTGGATACAGTGGACATGCTGCACGCAAACTGCAATATTGGTTGTTTGAAATATGTCAAGTGTTTAAAGGATTTTCAAGATGTTGTCAATTCTTGTTTGGCTACAGCTCTCAATCCAAAATTTGAAGATTACATAATTCAATTCCGTAAGAGTTACGTCAATTTGAAAATTAATACGGTATTACTCCGAAAGTTCATGCAGTGTTTTTTCATGTTGACCTTTTCTGTTCAAAAATGCACAAAAACATGGACTAAATACAAAGTTAGAAGTATTTTATGTTTTCTGTATATTAATATTAGTAAAATTTAATTATTACAGCTAAAAACATTATTTACACTCTACTTGTAATATAAATTTACATGCCTAATAATTGTATATATGTACTTTGTTCTGGAAATATTATTTATTTCAGTCAATTAAAATAATGAAACTAACAGTCCCCCCCCCCAAAAAAAAAGTCATTTTTACTTCCATGTTCCTTAAGGAAATGGAAGTATGGTGATGGCAAAAAAAATCGTGTTCGAGATTATTGCAGATTCTGATTGTACTACACTCAAAACATGAAAAAGTCATTTTTCGAAAAGTGTCTGTGTGTGTGTCTGTGTGTCTATAGATTTTTTTTCTATGGCAAACGATAACAGCCGCAAATTCAAACAAAATCAAATAATTTTTGCATGCAGCCCTGATTTGTAGAGTACTCGAGACCTATTGTTTTTAGTGAAGATCAGTTAAGGGAAAGGGGTAGTTTACCTGCATTTTTTTTTTAATCAAGGGTAATTATTTTCTATGGCAAACGATAACAGCCGCAAATTCAAACAAAATCAAATAATTTTTTGCATGCAGCCCTGATTTGTAGAGTACTCAAGACCTATTGTTTTTGGTGAAGATCGGTTAAGGGAAAGGGGTAGTTTACCTGCAACGTTTTTTGTTTTAACAAGGGTATTTTCTGTGGCAAACGATAACAGCCGCAAATTCAAACAGAATCAAATGATTATTTGCATATAGGCCTGAATTGTAGAGTTCTCAAGACCTTTTGTTTTTGGTGAAGATCGGTTATGGGAAAGGGGTAGTTTACCTGCAACGTTTTATGTTTTAACAAGGGTATTGTCTATGGCTGTTGAATAAACATTAAGTATCAGTTAAAAGTGATGTTTATGTAATATAAATAATGATTCGAATATTATATACTTTGTGATTATCTAAATGAAGTTATACGAGGGCTATCCAGAAAGTAACAGACGTTTTGACCGACCGCGGCGGTGGGCGGGGATAGAGCCGCCATCTTGGTGTCAGAACGTTCCTACACTCAGTACGCATCCAGCTGTGGTAGCGTGTGGTCTGTGCCCCTCTTACTTTGCTCTCTGTGACGTGTTAAAATGTGCGCTGCAATAGAAAATCCCGCCACTTGTGACGTGCGTTCTGTGATTAGGTTTTTGTTGGCAAAAAATCACAAACCAATTGAAATTTATCGCCAACTTTGTGATGTGTACGGAAAAGGAATAATGAATGAAAGCCGACTGAGGCAATGGTGCATTGATTTTAAAAATGGCCGTACCAATGTTCACGATGAGGACCGCAGTGGTAGACCTAGCCTTGTGACTGATGAACTGGTGATGAAAATCAACGACAAAATTCGTGAAGATCGTCGTTTCACGATTACGGAACTTTCGAAACATTTTCCCCAAATTTCACGGAGTTTGGTGCATGAAATTGTGGCGGAAAAGCTTGGTTACCACAAATTTTGTGCTAGGTGGATTCCGAAAATCCTAACGGAAGACCACAAAAAACAGAGACTGGCTGCAGCACTAACTTTCCTCGAAGATTACGACAAAAATGGTAACAAAGTTATTGATCGTATCGTAACTGGGGACGAGACTTGGGTGAAGCATGTCAATAGTGAAACAAAAAGGCAGTCGATAGAATGGGGACACACAAATTCTCCCAAGAAACCAAGGAAGTGTTTGCAAACGCTGTCAGCAAGAAAGATCATGGCTACTGTGTTTTGGGACTCTGAAGCAGTGATTCTCGTTGATTTTCTTGAACGTGGCACAACAATTAACTCAGAGAGGTATTGTGAAACACTGAGAAAGTTAAGGCGCGCGATACAAAACAAGCGTCGGGGAAAACTTAGTGCGAAGGTTTTGTTTTTTCACGACAACGCACGTCCACGCACAGCCAATCGTACCAGAGTGCTCTTCGATGGTTTTGGATGGGAGGTGTTCGATCATCCACCATACAGCCCGGATTTGGCGCTGAGCGACTATCACCTCTTCCCAGCGATGAAGACATGGCTCGCTACACAACGCTTTGATACTGACGCCGAACTACATGCTGGTGTAAACCAGTGGTTGAAATCGCAGGCGGCAGATTTCTACAGAGACGGTATTGAAAAACTTGTGCCACGGTATGATAAGTGCCTTAATTTGAATTGCGATTATGTAGAAAAATAGCTTAAGAGTGTACCTTTCAAATGTATATAATAAAATTTTGTTTTTTCATTTTGTAAATTTTTTATTTCAAAACGTGTTACTTTCTGGATAGCCCTCGTATGTTCACTAGTGCCAACTTGAAAAACGTAAGATGTAACTAGGTCATTGTAGTTGTTAGTGCGTGTGTATTGTGTGAGCACAGGTTATGCGTTTGTAATTTCTAATAAATCCCATTTATATTTAACTATCGCTCAGTTAATTGTCCACCACTATATATCTTTAACAGGTTATGGGCCCAGGTGCGCGCAAAGGGCAATATTTATGTGAAATTGAGCAGTGATAGTCCAAAATGTGTTTACGAGCAAATAGGTTATTCCGACCGCGTGGTAAAAGTGAAAATTAACCTCAACGCCATAAAAATGGAAAGTGATTCAATTCAGTGATAGTTTAAAACGTGTTTACGTGCAAATAAAAAGGTTATTCCGACCGCGTGTGTAAAAGTGAAAATTAACCTCTACGCCATAAACATGGAAAGTGAATTACTATGTATTAACAAGTTACAAGGTAGCGAGAACTTTTATGTATGGAAATTTCAGATTATAGTTATATTGAAATCCTACAGCTTATGGAATGTAGTCAAAGGTGTACAAGTTATGCCCACTATGTTAGATAATTATGCATCAGTAGCCGAGAAAAAAGAATATGAAAAGAAGAAATCTGATTTCGAAAAGGCAGACGGGACAGCTCAGAGAGTAATTGTGACAACAATGACTGAAAAAACCATGATTCATCTTGTGCATCTAGAAAATGCCAAAGAAATGTGGGAAAAACTTGTGTCTGTGGATGAGCAAAAATGCGAAGCATCTCTGCACATTATTCAGCAGCAGTGGCACTCATTTGTCAAGGATTTAGCTGATGATATGGCCACACACATTTCAAAGATTGAAGATTTAGCCTATCGACTTAAAAGCATGGGTGAAACTGTTGATGACAAGATGATAGTGTCGAAAATTCTGCTTACGTTGCCAAAGAGTTTTAGTCATTTTCTGTGTGCATGGGAGTCAACAGCTGAGGCTGATCGTACAAAAACGAACCTCATTAATAGATTAAGAGTTGAAGAAATGCGAGTGAATGATACTGAAAAGACTGAAAGTAAAGCTTTTGTGTCAAAATCTCAATATAAAGGCAAAGGTGCAAAACAGGGTATGTATAAAAACAATTCTAATAATATGTCTAAACCAAAAGGCGATTGTTTTGTTTGTGGCAAGCCAGGCCATTGGGCTCGAAATTGTAGATTCAGAAAATACAATAATAAAAGTGATAAAAATGACACAAGCAAAAAACGTGATACAACACAGGGAACTGCACTTATAAGTGAGGCCTTAGCATCTATTTTACAAGGGTCTAAAAGGGCTGACATGTGGTATAAAGATTCAGGTGCAACTGACCACATGACACATCATCGAGATTGGTTTGTAGATTATAAACCATTAAATCAAGAAATCTTGGTGCGTATTAGAAATGGTGATTTTCTAAAAGCCAATGGAAAAGGCAATATAAACGTGAATACATTTGATGGTGAAAAATGGAATAAAAATCATTTAGCAGATGTATTATACGTTCCAGGTCTTAGTTACAATCTTTTCTCGAGCTGTGTTGCTTTAGACAAAGGTCTAAAACAAATTGCAGATAATAAAGTGAGCAAATTTTTGAAAAATGGTCAAGTCATAGCTATGGGGTTACGCAAAAGACATAGTTTATTCGAGATGCAATTTGAAATTGAGCCTCCGAGCAAAAAACATGAAGAATTGAACACTAACTGTGCTAATATTACAGATACTTTAGAAATATGGCATCAAAAACTAGTGCATCAAAACTATCCTAGAGTTAAAAAGGTACTTGAACATTTTGGTGTTAAAGTTAAAAACAACGACATATGTTTTTGTAATGCATGTGCAATTGGAAAAGCTCATCGCCTACCCTTTCCAATGAGTACTTCCGAAACCAGTGCTATTGGTGAGATCATTCATGCAGATTTGTATGGTCCAATGTCACAAAATTCTTTAGGTGAATCAAGATACTTTCTCCTCCTAAAAGATGATTTTTCTCATTATAGACATGTGTATTTTATTAATGCAAAGTCTGAAGCTCTTGCTTGCATGACTGACTTTGTTAAAAAAAAAAACCCAGAAAAACACTGTTATAATGGGATAAAAATCATGAGGACTGACAACGGATTGGAATTTGACTGTGAAAATGTTTCCAAGTTGCTCAGTAACCATGGAATCACGCACCAGCGTTCAGTGGCATATACACCACAACAAAATGGATCAGCCGAGAGGGAGAACAGAACAGTAGTTGAAGCAGCACGTACTATTCTGCACGCAAGAAAGTTCAAACAGACTTTTTGGGCTGAAGCGGTCAATACAGTGGTGTATGTATTAAATCGCACAAGTACAAGTTCAGTAAAGGATTTCACTCCTTATGAACTTTGGCATGGTCGAAAACCAAATTTAAAAGATCTACATATATTTGGAGAAAAAGTGTACTCACACATTCCGAAGATCAAAAGGAAGAAGTGGGACGCTAAATCTGAAAAGGGATATTTTATTGGATATGAAGACCATATTAAAGGATTTCGAGTTTGGTTTCCTCACAAAAAACAAGTAAATGTAGTACGTGACGTCATTTTCATGAATACATTTGAAAGTGAAGAAGAAAATGATGAAAACAGGGAAGAATACATATCATTATTCTTACCCGATGAAAAGAAAGATAAAGTTCCTGAAGTTGTTCAAAATAACTTTTTTGTTGAAGAACATGATATCGTTCAAAATGATATAACTTCTGAGGATCAAGTGCAATCTGAAGAATCTGAAATAGCTGGTACTGAGAATGACCAGACTACAAACTACAGAAGCAGACTGCGCCAATCATCGACAATCAAACCTCCAGCGAGATATGCTGATTATGTTAACATTGAGGACTGTTTTATTGCAGAAGGTACTGAACCTCTCAATTACCAAGAAGCTGTAAACAGTGATGATGCTGAAAACTGGAGTATTGCTATGAATGAAGAAATCGAATCTTCTTAAAAATCACGTATGGGATCTAGTTGAACCACCACCTGGGGCCAATGTCATGGGAAATCGCTGGGTCTTCAAGATTAAAAAGGATCCAAATGGAAATGTTCAAAAGTACAAGGCAAGACTAGTTGCCAAAGGCTTTGATCAAAAGGCTGGAATTGATTTCAAGGAAACTTTTCAACAAAACTGAAAACTTCTTTTCAGTAGTAAGATTTGATTCAATTCGAATGATTTTATCTATTGCAGTAAAAGAAAACCTCAACTGAAGCAGTTTGATATCAAAACTGCTTTTCTAAATGGTGAGATTGAAGAGAATGTATATATGAAGCAACCAGGTTTTTCAAATGGAACAAATCAAGTCTGCAAGCTGCTTCGGAGCATATACGGACTCAAACAATCCTCCAGATGTTGGAACCAGAGGTTTACCAAATTTCTAAAGAAGTACAGACTTGAACCTACCAAGGCAGATCCATGTATCTTCACTAGCACGAATAAAGATCGAAAGCTGATTTTGGCCGTCTACATTGATGATGGACTAATTGCGGCTAAAAAACAAGACGATATCAACAATCTCATCCATGGGTTAAAAAAGGAATTTGAGGTTACTGATGACCAGGCAAATATGTTTCTTGGGTTGCAGATTGAAAGACACCAGGATGGATCAATATTCCTCCATCAATTTGCGTATGCAGAAAAGGTAATCAAAAGGTTTAGGATGCAAATCCAGTGACAATCCCTGCAGATCCTCATGAAGAGACATGCACTGATGCTCATAAAAATCTGAACACTGGAATAGTCAACGCGCCTTATGCAGAAGCTGTTGGAAGCTTGCTTTACCTATCAAATGGTACCAGGCCAGATTTGTCTTTTGCTGTTAATAAGGCAAGTCGCTATCTTCAAAAACCTACCAAGCTTCATTGGAATGCTGTGAAACGAATCCTCAAATACCTAAAGGGAATTCTGGACTACGGTCTAAAGTTCGAAGCAGATATTAAAACTCATTTGCAAGTCTATAGTGATGCAGACTTTGCTAGAGAAATTGAAACTCGCAAGTCTACTTCTGGATATTTAATCAAACTAGGATCGAGTGTACTTACCTGGAGTTCTCAACGACAAGCCACAACAGCATTGTCTACAACCGATGCTGAATATATGGCAGCATGCCAAGCTGTTAAAGACATAATGTGGCTAAGGAAACTTATGAACGACTTATGCATCTTGAAAAGCACAAAAACAACTCTGTACATGGACAATAAAAGTGTAATTCAACTGATCAAGAATCCAGTCTTTCACAAAAGGACTAAGAACATTGACGTCCAATACCATTATATAAGAGAAAGGTTTGAAGAGAAGGTCTTCAATCTAGAGTATGTAAACACCAAGGATCAGACAGCAGATATCCTCACCAAGCCACTTCCACGTCCAGTTTTTGAGTTACATCAGTTAATCATTTGTAAAAGTTTTAAATAATTTTTATGCAGAGACTTTTTATATATATTACATAAACAAGGGAAGTGTTGAATAAACATTAAGTATCAGTTAAAAGTGATGTTTATGAAATATAAATAATGATTCGAATATTATATACTTTGTGATTATCTAAATGAAGTTATATGTTCACTAGTGCCAACTTGAAAAACGTAAGATGTAACTAGGTCATTGTAGTTGTTAGTGCGTGTGTAATGTGTGAGCACAGGTTATGCATTTGTAATTTCTAATAAATCCCATTTATATTTAACTATCGCTCAGTTAATTGTCCACCACTATATATTTTTAACAATGGCAAACGATAACAGCCGCAAATTCAAACAGAATCAAATAATTTTTGCATACAGCCCTGATTTGTAGAGTACTCAAGGCCTATTGTTTTTGGTGAAGATCGGTTAAGGGAAAGGGGTAGTTTACCTGCAACGTTTTATACTTTAACTAGGGTATTTTCTATGGCAAACGATAAGAGCCACAAATTCAAACAGAATCAAATCATTTTTTGCATACAGCCCTGAACTGTAGAGTACTCAAGACCTATTGTTTTTGGTGAAGATCGGATAAGGGAAAAGAGTAGTTTACATGCAACGTTTTTTTATCAGGGGTAATTTGTTTCTATGGCAAATGATAACAGCCGCAAATACAAACAGAATCAAATAATGTTTTGCATACAGCCCGGAATAGTAGAGTTCTCAAGACTTGTTGGTTTTGGTGAAGATAGGTTAAGGGAAAGGGGTAGTTTACCTGCAACGTTTTTTTATCAAGGGTAATTTGTTTCTATGGCAAACGATAACAGCCGCAAATTCAAACAGAATCAAATAATGTTTTGCATACCTTTTTGAATTAAAGAGAACTCAAGGTCTGTTGATTTTGTTGAAGATCGGTTAAGGGAAAGGGGTAGTTTACCAGCAACATTTTATGTCTTAAGAAGGGTAATTTTTTTGACGAAAGATAACTGCCGTAAATTCAAAGAGAATCAAATAATTTTTTGCATAGTTTCCTGAATTGTAGAGAACTCAAGGCCTACTGATTTTGGTGAAGATCGGTTAAGGGAAAGGGGTAATTTACCAGCAACATTTTATGTTGTAAAAAGAGAAACGTTTCCATGATGAACGATAACTGCCGCACATTCAAACAGAATCAAATATTTTTTTGCATGCATCCCTGCATTCTAGAGGACTGAAGGTCTATTGATTTTGGTGAAGATCGGTTAAGAGATAGGGGTACTTTATCTGCAACGTTTTATGTTCTAACTAGAGTAAAGTACTTAATTTTGATAAATAAAGTATCCTGATAAGAAGCTCATAATAATCCACTGTAGAAACGTAGATAAAATATCTATAAATGAAGAGGTTAGGTGAATGGGGTGGGGGTAATTTTCTATAAATGAAAATTATAGTTGAAGGGAGAGGGGAGAATTTTGTATATGTGTACTACGTTATCGGCAACAAAGAAGTAGTTCTTTGTTAAAATTCCTTCCTGGGCTGTTTAGCTTTAGTCCAATGTTTTCTGAAAAAACAGACTTTTTCAGCACTGCCATCGACTGCCATCATCAGTGAAAATCGAGTGCGAAAACGTGAGGTGGTATACGTTAGTGACCACAGTACTGTGGTTAAGGCTGAAGCAATAAGTAGAAAGAAGTAGTTTCTATGGAAATATTTCATTTCGAATATGATTTTAAATATAAATCTTAAAACATGGAAGTCATGTATGGTTCTCCATACTGATATTTTTGTTATTGAACATTACACACAATAACTTTTGATTGTGAGTGAATCTAGTTTAACGATTTTTAGTGCCTTTTGTGAGAAATATTATACAAATATATAATTTTTTCAAAAACACCTGAAAAACTTATTTTTAACTGTTAAAATTAACACTCTGAAAAAACGGCTCGGGGGATTTTTAAAACAGTCTTAAGTTACATTTAATAAATCCAGAAATCAAACAAAAGAAAAAAAATCCGAGGTGATTTGACCTTCGATTTAAACTTGGTTCAGGACCCCTGTGCCCAGTGACAATACAGTATGAAGTTTTCAAATTATATAGTGGCAGAAACCACTAAACCAAAGAATATAAGATCATTATTTTTGTAACAAACAAGTTACTGGGTACAAGATTTTTGTCAAAGAAAAGAAAACTAATCTTCCTGCTGCACATTAATACTCTTTTAACTTCTTCAGTCGAATACTCAAGAAAACAAATTTTTAAAATTCAAAATCAAACAACCGATTACAAATATACAGTGTAAGGGTACAATTGTTCCTTTCAAACAAATTACAAGTGTCACGAACGTCTAAATTATTTGTCGGGCAAATTCCTGTTTGATAGCTATGCTATGTACTTCCTGTTGTCCCATTAATGATGAAATCTACTGCTTTTACTTCCATATTCCTTAAGGAAATGGAAGTATGGTGATGGCAAAAATATCGGTATGGAGAACCATACATGACTTCCATGTTCTAAGATTTATATTTAAAACCATATTCGAAATGAAATATTTCCATAGAAACTACGTCTTTCTACTTATTGCTTCCGCATTAACCATAGTACTGTGGTCACTAACGTATACCACCTCACGTTTTCGCACTCGATTTTCACCGATGATGGCAGTCGATGGCACTGCCGAAAAGTCTGGTTTTGCAGAAAACATTGGACTACGGCTAAAGAGCCCGGGAAGAAATTTTAATAAAAAACTACTTCTTTGTTGCCGATAACGTAGTACACATATAAAAAATTCTCCCCTCCACATTCAACTATAATTTTTAATTATAGAAAATTACCCCCACCCCGTTCACTTAACCTCTTCATTTATAGATATTTCATCTACGTTTCCACAGTGGATTATTATCAGCTTCTTATCAGGATACTTTATTTATAAAAATTAAGGACTTTACTCTTGTTAAATCATAAAATGTTTCAGGTAAACTACACCTTTCTCTTAACCGATCTTCTCCAAAATCAATAGACCTTGAGCTCTCTGCAACTCAGGAAAGGGTCCAAAAAATTATTTGATTTTCTTTGAATTTTCGGCAGTTATCGTTCGTCATAAAAAAATTACCCTTTTTAAAACATAAAACGTTGCTGATAAACTACCCCTTCCCTTAACCGATCTTCAACAAAATCAACAGACCTTGAGTTCTCTTTAGTTCAAAAAGGTATACAAAAACCTAGTTGATTCTGTTTGAATTTACGGCAGTTATCGTTCGTCATATAAAAAATTACCCTTGTTAAAACATAAAATGTTGCTGGTAAACTACCCCTTTCCCTTAACCGATCTTCACCAACACCAATAGGTATTGAGAACTCTACAAAACAGGGCTGTATGCAAAACATCATTTGATTCTGTTTGAATTTGCGGCTGTTATCGTTTACCATAGAAAAAAATTACCCTTGATAAAAAACCGTTGCAGGTAAACTACCCCTTTCCCTTAACTGATCTTCACTAAAAACGACAGGTCTTGAGTACTCTACAACTCAGGCCTGTATACAAACAATTATTTGATTCTGTTTGAATTTGCGGCTCTTATCGTTTGCCATAGAAAACACCCTTGATAAAACATAAAACGTTGCCGGTAAACTACCCTATTCCATTAACCGATCTTCACCAAAAACAATAGGTCTTGAGAATTCTACAATTCAGGGCTGTATGCAAAACATTATTTGATTCTCTTTGAATTTATGGCAGTATCGTTCGACATAGAAAAATACCCTTGTTAAAACATAAAACGTTGCAGGTAAATTACCCCTTTCCCTTAACCGATCTTCAACAAAATCAACAGACCTTGAGTTCTGTATAATTCAAAAAGGTATGCAGAAGAGTAGTTGGATCTGTTTTAATGTACGGCAGTTATCGTTCGTCATAAAAAAAATTACCCTTGATAAAACATAAAATGTTGCAGGTAAACTACCGTATTCCCTTAACCGATCTTCACCAAAACTAACAGGTCTTGAGAACTCAACAAAACAGGGCTGTTAGCAAAAACCTATTTGATTCTGTTTGAATTTGCGGCTGCTATCGTTTGCCATAGAAAAAAAAATCCACACACACACACACACACACACACACACACACACACACACACACACACACACACACACACACACACACACACACACACACACACACACACACACACACACACACACACACACACACACACACACACATTTCAAAAAACGACTTTTTTTCATGTTTTGAGTGTAGTACAATCAGAATCTGCAATAATCTCAAACACGATTTTTTTTGCCATCACCATACTTCCTTTTTCCTTAAGAAACATGGAAGTAAAATATCGGTATGTAGAACCATACAGGACTTCCATGTTCTAAGATTTATATTTAAAATCATATTCGAAATGAAATATTTCCATAGAAACCACTTCTTTCTACTTATTGCTTCAGCCTTAAACCACAGTACTGTGGTCACTAACGTATAACACCTCACGTTTTCACTCGATTTGCACTGAGATGAAAGTCGATGGCACTGCCGAAAAGTTTGGTTTTGCAGAAATCATTGCACTACGGCTAAACAGCCCGGGAAGGAATTTTAAAAAAGAACTACTTCTTTGTTACCGATAACGTAGTACACATACAAAATTCTGCCCTCCCCCTTCAACTATAATTTTCATTTATCGAAAATTACCCCCACCCCGTTCACCTAACCTCTTCATTTATAGATATTTCATCTACGTTTCTACAGTGGATTATTATGAGCTTCTTATCAAGATACTTTATTTATCAAAATTAAGTACTTTACTCTTGTTAAAACATAAAACGTTGCAAGTAAACTACCCGTTTCTCTAAACCGATCTTCACCAAAATCAATAGACCTTCAATCCTCTACAATGCAGGGATGCATGCAAACAAATATTTGATTCTGTTTCAATTTGCGACAGCTATCGTTCGTCATGGAAACATTTCTCTTGTTACAACATAACATGTTTCAGGTAAACTACCCCTTTCCCATTACCGATCTTCACCAAAATCAACAGGCCTTGAGCTCTCTACAATTTAGGAAGGTATGCAAAAATATATTTGATTTTCTTTTAATTTACGGCAGTCATCATTCGTCATAGAAAAAATTGCCCTTGTTAAAACATAAAACGTTGCAGGTAAACTACCCCTTTCTCTAAACTGATCTTCACCAAAATCAACAGGCCATCAGTCCTCTACAATTCAGAGCTGTATGCAAAACATTATTTGATTCTGTTTGAATTTGCGACTGTTATCGTTTGCCATAGAAGAAATATTACCCTTGATAAAAAAACGTTGCTGGTAAACTACTCCTTTCCCTTAACCGATCTTCACCAAAAACGATAGGTCTTGAGAACTCTAAATTCAGGGCTGTATGCAAAATATTATATGATTTTGTTTGAATTTGCGGCTATTATCGTTTGCCATACAAAATACCCTTGATAAAACAAAAAACGTGGCAGGTAAACTACCCCTTTCCCTTAAACAATCTTCACCAAAAACAATAGGTCTTTAGTACTCAAGAAATCAGGGCTGTATGCAAAAACTTATTTGATTCTGTTTGAATTTGCGGCTTTTATCGTTTGCCATAGAAAATATCCTTTTAAGACATAAAACGTTGCAGGAAAACTACCCCTTTCCCTTAACCAATCTTCACAAACACCAATAGGTATTGAGAACTCTACAATACAGGGCTGTATGCAAAACATCATTTGATTCTGTTTGAATTTGCGGCTGTTATCGTTTACCACAGAAAAATATCGGTATGGAGAACCACACATGACTTCCATATTCTAAGATTTATATTTAAAATCATTTTCACCCTAACAGCCAGGCTGTGTCTTACCTGCCTTTTTATTGCTGTATTAAATGAAAAATATTATATTACATTAAAATGAAAAAATTATAATTTTATTGCCTGGCAACAAAATTATTTTATTTTTAACAATTACCATTGTTTCAAAAAGTTTAAATACATTTTCAAGTACTTTACTCTTGTTAAAACGTAAAAGGTTGCAGGTAAACTACCCCTTCCCCTTAACCGATCTTCACCAAAATCGAAAGTCATCGAGACCTCTACAATTCAGGGACGTATGCAAAAAATTATTTGATTCTGTTTGAATTTGCGGCTGTTATCGTTTGCCATAGAAAATACGCTTGATAAAAAAACGTTGCAGATAAACTACCCCTTCCCCTTAACCGATCTTCACCAAAAACAATAGGTCCTGAGTACTCTACAAATCAGGGGTGTATGCAAAACATTATTTGATTCTGTTTGAATTTGCGGCTGTTATCGTTTGCCATAGAAAATACCCTTGTTAAAAAAACGTTGCAGGTAAACTACCCCTTTCCCTCAACCGAACTTCACCAAAAACAATAGGTCTTGAGAACTCTACAATTTAGGGCTGTATGCAAATAATCTTTTGATTCTGTTTGAATTTGCGGCTGTTATCGTTTGCCATAGGAAATACCCTTGTTAAAACATAAAACGTTACAGGTAAACTACCCCTTTCCCTTAACCGATCTTCACAAAAATCAACAGATCTTGAGAACTCTACAATTCAGGGCTGTATGCGAAACATTATTTGATTCTGTTTGAATTTGCGGCTGTTATCGTTTGCCAAACAAACAAAATTACCCTTGCTAAAAAAAAACCGTTGCAGGTAAACTACCCCTTTCCCTCAACCGATCTTCACCAAAAACAATAGGTCGTGAGTACTCTGCAAATCAGGCCTGTATGCAAAAAATTATTTGATTCTGTTTGAATTTGCGGCAGTTATCGTTTGCCATAGAAAAAAAATCTACAGACACACAGACAGACACTTTTCGGAAAACGACTTTTTTTCATGTTTTGAGTGTGGTAGAATCAGAATCTGCAATAATCTCGAACACGATTTTTTTTGCCATCACCATACTTCCATTCCTTAAGGAATATGGAAGTAAAATTACCCTTGATAAAAAACCGTTGCAGGTAAACTACCCCTCTCCCTCAACCGATCTTCACCAAAAACAATAGGTCTTGAGAACTCTACAATTCAGGGCTGTATGCAAAATATTAAATGATTCTGTTTGAATTTGCGTCTGTTATCATTTGCCATACAAAATACCATTGATAAAACAAAAAATGTGGCAGGTAAACTACCCCTTTCCCTTAAACGATCTTCACCAAAAATAATACGTCTTTAGTACTCAAGAAATCTGGGCTGCATGGAGAAACTTATTTGATTCTGTTTGATTTGCGGCTCTTATCGTTTGCCATACAAAATACCTTTTAAAACAAAAAACGTTGCAGCTAAACTACCCCTTTCCCTTAACCTATCTTCACCAACACCAATAGGTATTGAGAACTCTACAATACAGGGCTGTATGCAAAACATCATTTGATCCTGTTTGAATTAGCGGCTGTTATCGTTTACCATAGAAAAATATCGGTATGGAGAACCATACATGACTTCCATATTCTAAGATTTATATTTAAAATCATTTTCAGCCAAACAGCCAGGGTGTGTCTTACCTGCCTTTTTATTGCTGTATTAAATGAAAAATATTATATTACATTAAAATGAAAAAATTATAATTTTATTGCCTGGCAACAAAATTATTTTATTTTTAACAATTACCATTGTTTCAAAAAGTTTAAATAAATTTTCAAGTACTTTACACTTGTTAAAACGTATAAGGTTGCAGGTAAACTACCCCTTCCCCTTAACCGATCTTCACCAAAATCAAAAGTCATTGAGACCTCTACAATTCAGGGACGTATGCAAAAAATTATTTGATTCTGTTTGAATTTGCGGCTGTTATCGTTTGCCATAGAAAATACGCTTGATAAAAAAACGTTGCAGGTAAACTACCCCTTCCCCTTAACCGATCTTCACCAAAAACAATAGGTCTTGAGTACTCTACAAATCAGGACTGTATGCAAAACATTATTTGATTCTGTTTGAATTTGCGGCTGTTATCGTTTGCCATAGAAAATACCCTTGTTAAAAAAACGTTGCAGGTAAACTACCCCTTTCCCTCAACCGATCTTCACCAAAAACAATAGGTCTTGAGAAATCTACAATTCAGGGCTGTATGCGAAACATTATTTGATTCTGTTTGAATTTGCGGCTGTTATCGTTTGCAAAAAAAAAAAAATTTCCCTTGATAAAAAAAACCGTTGCAGGTAAACTACCCCTTCCCCTCAACCGATCTTCACCAAAAACAATAGGTCGCGAGTACTCTACAAATCAGGGCTGTATGCAAAAAATTATTTGATTCTGTTTGAATTTGCGGCAGTTGTCGTTTGCCATAGAAAATACGCATGATAAAAAACGTTGCTGGTAAACTACCCCTTCCCCTCAACCGATCTTCACCAAAAACAATAGGTCTTGAGTACTCTACAAATCAGGGCTGTATGCAGAAAATTATTTGATTCTGTTTGAATTTGCGGCTGTTATCGTTTGCCATAGAAAATACCCTTGTTAAAAAAACGTAGGTAAACTACCCCTTTCCCTTAACCGATCTTCACCAAAAACAAAAGGTATTGAGAACTCTACAATTTAGGGCTGTATGCAAATAATCTTTTCATTCTGTTTGAATTTGCGGCTGTTATCGTTTGCCATAGGAAATACCCTTGTTAAAACATAAAACGTTACAGGTAAACTACCCCTTTCCCTTAACCGATCTTCACCAAAAACAATAGGTCTTGAGAACTCTACAATTCAGGGCTGTATGCGAAACATTATTTGATTCTGTTTGAATTTGCGGCTGTTATCGTTTGCCAAACAAACAAAATTACCCTTGCTAAAAAAAAACCGTTGCAGGTAAACTACCCCTTTCCCTCAACCGATCTTCACCAAAAACAATAGGTCGCGAGAACTCTGCAAAACCGGGCTGTATGCAAAAAATTATTTGATTCTGTTTGAATTTGCGGCAGTTATCGTTTGCCATAGAAAAAAAATCTACAGACACACAGACAGACACACAGACACTTTTCGGAAAACGACTTTTTTTCATGTTTTGAGTGTAGTAGTATCAGAATCTGCAATAATCTCGAACACGATTTTTTTTGCCATCACCATACTTCCATTCCTTAAGGAATATGGAAGTAAAAATTACCCTTGACAAAAAACCGTTGCTGGTAAACTACCCCTTTCCCTTAACCGATCTTCTCAAAAAACGATAGGTCTTTAGTACTCTACAATTCAGGCCTCTATGCAAACAATTATTTGATTCTGTTTGAATTTGTGGCTCTTATCGTTTGCCATAGAAAACACCCTTGATAACACATAAAACGTTGCTAGTAAACTACCCTATTCCATTAACCGATCTTCACCAAAAACAATAGGTCTTGAGTACTCTACAAACCAGGGCTGTATGCAAAACATTATTTGATACTGTTTGAATTTGCGGCTGTTATCGTTTGCCATAGAAAATACCCTTGTTAAAAAAACGTTGCAGGTAAACTACCCCTTTCCCTCAACCGAACTTCACCAAAAACAATAGGTCTTGAGAACTCTACAATTTAGGGCTGTATGCAAATAATCTTTTGATTCTGTTTGAATTTGCGGCTGTTATCGTTTGCCATAGGAAATACCCTTGTTAAAACATAAAACGTTACAGGTAAACTACCCCTTTCCCTTAACCGATCTTCACCAAAATCAACAGATCTTGAGAACTCTACAATTCAGGGCTGTATGCGAAACATTATTTGATTCTGTTTGAATTTGCGGCTGTTATCGTTTGCCAAACAAACAAAACTGCCCTTGCTAAAAAAAAACTGTTGCAGGTAAACTACCCCTTTCCCTCAACCGATCTTCACCAAAAACAATAGGTCTTTAGTACTCTACAATTCAGGCCTGTATGCAAACAATTATTTGATTCTGTTTGAATTTGTGGCTCTTATCGTTTGCTGTAGAAAACACCCTTGATAAAACATAAAACGTTGCTAGTAAACTACCCTATTCCATTAACCGATCTTCACCAAAAACAATAGGTCTTGGGAACTCTACAATTCAGGTCTGTATGCAAAACATTATTTGATTCTCTTTGAATTTACGGCAGTTATCGTTCGTCATAGAAAAAATACCCTTGTTAAAACATAAAACGTTGCAGGTAAACTACCCCTTTCCCTTAACCAATCTTCACAAACACCAATAGGTATTGAGAACTCTACAATACAGGGCTGTATGCAAAACATAATTTGATTCTGTTTGAATTTGCGGCTCTTATCGTTTACCATAGAAAAATATCGGTATGGAGAACCATACATGACTTCCATATTCTAAGATTTATATTTAAAATCATTTTCAGCCAAACAGCCAGGCTGTGTCTTACCTGCCTTTTTATTGCTGTATTAAATGAAAAATATTATATTACATTAAAATGAAAAAATTATAATTTTATTGCCTGGCAACAAAATTATTTTATTTTTAACAATTACCATTGTTTCAAAAAGTTTAAATA
The DNA here is from genome assembly GCA_034769895.1 of Magicicada septendecula. Taxonomy (NCBI): domain Eukaryota; kingdom Metazoa; phylum Arthropoda; class Insecta; order Hemiptera; family Cicadidae; genus Magicicada; species Magicicada septendecula. The sequence goes on from CM068368.1 coordinate 796,824,047, forward strand.
AATTTTCAAGTACTTTACTCTTGTTAAAACGTAAAAGGTTGCAGGTAAACTACCCCTTCCCCTTAACCGATCTTCACCAAAATCGAAAGTCATTGAGACCTCTACAATTCAGGGACGTATGCAAAAAATTATTTGATTCTGTTTGAATTTGCGGCTGTTATCGTTTGCCATAGAAAATACGCTTGATAAAAAAACGTTGCAGGTAAACTACCCCTTCCCCTTAACCGATCTTCACCAAAAACAATAGGTCTTGAGTACTCTACAAATCAGGGCTGTATGCAAAACATTATTTGATTCTGTTTGAATTTGCGGCTGTTATCGTTTGCCATAGAAAATAAAACGTAAAAGGTTGCAGGTAAACTACCCCTTCCCCTTAACCGATCTTCACCAAAAACATAAGGTCTTGAGTACTCTACAAATCAGGACTGTATGCAAAACATTATTTGATTCTGTTTGAATTTGCGGCTGTTATCGTTTGCCATATAAAATACCCTTGTTAAAAAAACGTTGCAGGTAAACTACCCCTTTCCCTCAACCGATCTTCACCAAAAACAATAGGTCTTGAGAAATCTACAATTCAGGGCTGTATGCGAAACATTATTTGATTCTGTTTGAATTTGCGGCTGTTATCGTTTGCCAAAAAAAAAAAAATTTCCCTTGATAAAAAAAACCGTTGCAGGTAAACTACCCCTTCCCCTCAACCGATCTTCACCAAAAACAATAGGTCGCGAGTACTCTACAAATCAGGGCTGTATGCAAAAAATTATTTGATTCTGTTTGAATTTGCGGCAGTTGTCGTTTGCCATAGAAAATACGCATGATAAAAAACGTTGCTGGTAAACTACCCCTTCCCCTCAACCGATCTTCACCAAAAACAATAGGTCTTGAGTACTCTACAAATCAGGGCTGTATGCAGAAAATTATTTGATTCTGTTTGAATTTGCGGCTGTTATCGTTTGCCATAGAAAATACCCTTGTTAAAAAAACGTTGTAGGTAAACTACCCCTTTCCCTTAACCGATCTTCACCAAAAACAAAAGGTCTTGAGAACTCTACAATTTAGGGCTGTATGCAAATAATCTTTTCATTCTGTTTGAATTTGCGGCTGTTATCGTTTGCCATAGGAAATACCCTTGTTAAAACATAAAACGTTACAGGTAAACTACCCCTTTCCCTTAACCGATCTTCACCAAAAACAATAGGTCTTGAGAACTCTACAATTCAGGGCTGTATGCGAAACATTATTTGATTATGTTTGAATTTGCGGCTGTTATCGTTTGCCAAACAAACAAAATTTCCCTTGCTAAAAAAAAACCGTTGCAGGTAAACTACCCCTTTCCCTCAACCGATCTTCACCAAAAACAATAGGTCGCGAGAACTCTGCAAAACCGGGCTGTATGCAAAAAATTATTTGATTCTGTTTGAATTTGCGGCAGTTATCGTTTGCCATAGAAAAAAAATCTACAGACAGACAGACAGACACACAGACAGACACACAGACACTTTTCGGAAAACGACTTTTTTTCATGTTTTGAGTGTAGTAGAATCAGAATCTGCAATAATCTCGAACACGATTTTTTTTGCCATCACCATACTTCCATTCCTTAAGGAATATGGAAGTAAAATTACCCTTGATAAAAAACCGTTGCAGGTAAACTACCCATTTCCCTCAACCGATCTTCACCAAAAACAATAGGTCTTGAGAACTCTACAATTCAGGGCTGTATGCAAAATATTAAATGATTCTGTTTGAATTTGCGTCTGTTATCGTTTGCCATACAAAATACCATTGATAAAACAAAAAATGTGGCAGGTAAACTACCCCTTTCCCTTAAACGATCTTCACCAAAAACAATAGGTCTTTAGTACTCAAGAAATCAGGGCTGCATGCAGAAACTTATTTGATTCTGTTTGATTTGCGGCTCTTATCGTTTGCCATAGAAAATACCTTTTAAAACAAAAAACGTTGCAGGTAAACTACCCCTTTCCCTTAACCTATCTTCACCAACACCAATAGGTATTGAGAACTCTACAATACAGGGCTGTATGCAAAACATCATTTGATCCTGTTTGAATTTGCGGCTGTTATCGTTTACCATAGAAAAATATCGGTATGGAGAACCATACATGACTTCCATATTCTAAGATTTATATTTAAAATCATTTTCAGCCAAACAGCCAGGGTGTGTCTTACCTGCCTTTTTATTGCTGTATTAAATGAAAAATATTATATTACATTAAAATGAAAAAATTATAATTTTATTGCCTGGCAACAAAATTATTTTATTTTTAACAATTAACATTGTTTCAAAAAGTTTAAATAAATTTTCAAGTACTTTACACTTGTTAAAACGTATAAGGTTGCAGGTAAACTACCCCTTCCCCTTAACCGATCTTCACCAAAATCAAAAGTCATTGAGACCTCTACAATTCAGGGACGTATGCAAAAAATTATTTGATTCTGTTTGAATTTGCGGCTGTTATCGTTTGCCATAGAAAATACGCTTGATAAAAAAACGTTGCAGGTAAACTACCCCTTCCCCTTAACCGATCTTCACCAAAAACAATAGGTCTTGAGTACTCTACAAATCAGGACTGTATGCAAAACATTATTTGATTCTGTTTGAATTTGCGGCTGTTATCGTTTGCCATAGAAAATACCCTTGTTAAAAAAACGTTGCAGGTAAACTACCCCTTTCCCTCAACCGATCTTCACCAAAAACAATAGGTCTTGAGAAATCTACAATTCAGGGCTGTATGCGAAACATTATTTGATTCTGTTTGAATTTGCGGCTGTTATCGTTTGCAAAAAAAAAAAAATTTCCCTTGATAAAAAAAACCGTTGCAGGTAAACTACCCCTTCCCCTCAACCGATCTTCACCAAAAACAATAGGTCGCGAGTACTCTACAAATCAGGGCTGTATGCAAAAAATTATTTGATTCTGTTTGAATTTGCGGCAGTTGTCGTTTGCCATAGAAAATACGCATGATAAAAAACGTTGCTGGTAAACTACCCCTTCCCCTTAACCGATCTTCACCAAAAACAATAGGTCTTGAGTACTCTACAAATCAGGGCTGTATGCAGAAAATTATTTGATTCTGTTTGAATTTGCGGCTGTTATCGTTTGCCATAGAAAATACCCTTGTTAAAAAAACGTAGGTAAACTACCCCTTTCCCTTAACCGATCTTCACCAAAAACAAAAGGTATTGAGAACTCTACAATTTAGGGCTGTATGCAAATAATCTTTTCGTTCTGTTTGAATTTGCGGCTGTTATCGTTTGCCATAGGAAATACCCTTGTTAAAACATAAAACGTTACAGGTAAACTACCCCTTTCCCTTAACCGATCTTCACCAAAAACAATAGGTCTTGAGAACTCTACAATTCAGGGCTGTATGCGAAACATTATTTGATTCTGTTTGAATTTGCGGCTGTTATCGTTTGCCAAACAAACAAAATTACCCTTGCTAAAAAAAAACCGTTGCAGGTAAACTACCCCTTTCCCTCAACCGATCTTCACCAAAAACAATAGGTCGCGAGAACTCTGCAAAACCGGGCTGTATGCAAAAAATTATTTGATTCTGTTTGAATTTGCGGCAGTTATCGTTTGCCATAGAAAAAAAATCTACAGACACACAGACAGACACACAGACACTTTTCGGAAAACGACTTTTTTTCATGTTTTGAGTGTAGTAGTATCAGAATCTGCAATAATCTCGAACACGATTTTTTTTGCCATCACCATACTTCCATTCCTTAAGGAATATGGAAGTAAAAATTACCCTTGACAAAAAACCGTTGCTGGTAAACTACCCCTTTCCCTTAACCGATCTTCTCAAAAAACGATAGGTCTTTAGTACTCTACAATTCAGGCCTCTATGCAAACAATTATTTGATTCTGTTTGAATTTGTGGCTCTTATCGTTTGCCATAGAAAACACCCTTGATAACACATAAAACGTTGCTAGTAAACTACCCTATTCCATTAACCGATCTTCACCAAAAACAATAGGTCTTGAGTACTCTACAAACCAGGGCTGTATGCAAAACATTATTTGATACTGTTTGAATTTGCGGCTGTTATCGTTTGCCATAGAAAATACCCTTGTTAAAAAAACGTTGCAGGTAAACTACCCCTTTCCCTCAACCGAACTTCACCAAAAACAATAGGTCTTGAGAACTCTACAATTTAGGGCTGTATGCAAATAATCTTTTGATTCTGTTTGAATTTGCGGCTGTTATCGTTTGCCATAGGAAATACCCTTGTTAAAACATAAAACGTTACAGGTAAACTACCCCTTTCCCTTAACCGATCTTCACCAAAATCAACAGATCTTGAGAACTCTACAATTCAGGGCTGTATGCGAAACATTATTTGATTCTGTTTGAATTTGCGGCTGTTATCGTTTGCCAAACAAACAAAACTGCCCTTGCTAAAAAAAAACTGTTGCAGGTAAACTACCCCTTTCCCTCAACCGATCTTCACCAAAAACAATAGGTCTTTAGTACTCTACAATTCAGGCCTGTATGCAAACAATTATTTGATTCTGTTTGAATTTGTGGCTCTTATCGTTTGCTGTAGAAAACACCCTTGATAAAACATAAAACGTTGCTAGTAAACTACCCTATTCCATTAACCGATCTTCACCAAAAACAATAGGTCTTGAGAACTCTACAATTCAGGTCTGTATGCAAAACATTATTTGATTCTCTTTGAATTTACGGCAGTTATCGTTCGTCATAGAAAAAATACCCTTGTTAAAACATAAAACGTTGCAGGTAAACTACCCCTTTCCCTTAACCAATCTTCACAAACACCAATAGGTATTGAGAACTCTACAATACAGGGCTGTATGCAAAACATAATTTGATTCTGTTTGAATTTGCGGCTCTTATCGTTTACCATAGAAAAATATCGGTATGGAGAACCATACATGACTTCCATATTCTAAGATTTATATTTAAAATCATTTTCAGCCAAACAGCCAGGCTGTGTCTTACCTGCCTTTTTATTGCTGTATTAAATGAAAAATATTATATTACATTAAAATGAAAAAATTATAATTTTATTGCCTGGCAACAAAATTATTTTATTTTTAACAATTACCATTGTTTCAAAAAGTTTAAATAAATTTTCAAGTACTTTACTCTTGTTAAAACGTAAAAGGTTGCAGGTAAACTACCCCTTCCCCTTAACCGATCTTCACCAAAATCGAAAGTCATTGAGACCTCTACAATTCAGGGACGTATGCAAAAAATTATTTGATTCTGTTTGAATTTGCGGCTGTTATCGTTTGCCATAGAAAATACGCTTGATAAAAAAACGTTGCAGGTAAACTACCCCTTCCCCTTAACCGATCTTCACCAAAAACAATAGGTCTTGAGTACTCTACAAATCAGGGCTGTATGCAAAACATTATTTGATTCTGTTTGAATTTGCGGCTGTTATCGTTTGCCATAGAAAATAAAACGTAAAAGGTTGCAGGTAAACTACCCCTTCCCCTTAACCGATCTTCACCAAAAACATAAGGTCTTGAGTACTCTACAAATCAGGACTGTATGCAAAACATTATTTGATTCTGTTTGAATTTGCGGCTGTTATCGTTTGCCATATAAAATACCCTTGTTAAAAAAACGTTGCAGGTAAACTACCCCTTTCCCTCAACCGATCTTCACCAAAAACAATAGGTCTTGAGAAATCTACAATTCAGGGCTGTATGCGAAACATTATTTGATTCTGTTTGAATTTGCGGCTGTTATCGTTTGCCAAAAAAAAAAAAATTTCCCTTGATAAAAAAAACCGTTGCAGGTAAACTACCCCTTCCCCTCAACCGATCTTCACCAAAAACAATAGGTCGCGAGTACTCTACAAATCAGGGCTGTATGCAAAAAATTATTTGATTCTGTTTGAATTTGCGGCAGTTGTCGTTTGCCATAGAAAATACGCATGATAAAAAACGTTGCTGGTAAACTACCCCTTCCCCTCAACCGATCTTCACCAAAAACAATAGGTCTTGAGTACTCTACAAATCAGGGCTGTATGCAGAAAATTATTTGATTCTGTTTGAATTTGCGGCTGTTATCGTTTGCCATAGAAAATACCCTTGTTAAAAAAACGTTGTAGGTAAACTACCCCTTTCCCTTAACCGATCTTCACCAAAAACAAAAGGTCTTGAGAACTCTACAATTTAGGGCTGTATGCAAATAATCTTTTCATTCTGTTTGAATTTGCGGCTGTTATCGTTTGCCATAGGAAATACCCTTGTTAAAACATAAAACGTTACAGGTAAACTACCCCTTTCCCTTAACCGATCTTCACCAAAAACAATAGGTCTTGAGAACTCTACAATTCAGGGCTGTATGCGAAACATTATTTGATTCTGTTTGAATTTGCGGCTGTTATCGTTTGCCAAACAAACAAAATTTCCCTTGCTAAAAAAAAAACCGTTGCAGGTAAACTACCCCTTTCCCTCAACCGATCTTCACCAAAAACAATAGGTCGCGAGAACTCTGCAAAACCGGGCTGTATGCAAAAAATTATTTGATTCTGTTTGAATTTGCGGCAGTTATCGTTTGCCATAGAAAAAAAATCTACAGACAGACAGACAGACACACAGACAGACACACAGACACTTTTCGGAAAACGACTTTTTTTCATGTTTTGAGTGTAGTAGAATCAGAATCTGCAATAATCTCGAACACGATTTTTTTTGCCATCACCATACTTCCATTCCTTAAGGAATATGGAAGTAAAATTACCCTTGATAAAAAACCGTTGCAGGTAAACTACCCATTTCCCTCAACCGATCTTCACCAAAAACAATAGGTCTTGAGAACTCTACAATTCAGGGCTGTATGCAAAATATTAAATGATTCTGTTTGAATTTGCGTCTGTTATCGTTTGCCATACAAAATACCATTGATAAAACAAAAAATGTGGCAGGTAAACTACCCCTTTCCCTTAAACGATCTTCACCAAAAACAATAGGTCTTTAGTACTCAAGAAATCAGGGCTGCATGCAGAAACTTATTTGATTCTGTTTGATTTGCGGCTCTTATCGTTTGCCATAGAAAATACCTTTTAAAACAAAAAACGTTGCAGGTAAACTACCCCTTTCCCTTAACCTATCTTCACCAACACCAATAGGTATTGAGAACTCTACAATACAGGGCTGTATGCAAAACATCATTTGATCCTGTTTGAATTTGCGGCTGTTATCGTTTACCATAGAAAAATATCGGTATGGAGAACCATACATGACTTCCATATTCTAAGATTTATATTTAAAATCATTTTCACCCAAACAGCCAGGCTGTGTCTTACCTGCCTTTTTATTGCTGTATTAAATGAAAAATATTATATTACATTAAAATGAAAAAATTATAATTTTATTGCCTGGCAACAAAATTATTGTATTTTTAACAATTACCATTGTTTCAAAAAGTTTAAATAAATTTTCAAGTACTTTACTCTTGTTAAAACGTAAAAGGTTGCAGGTAAACTACCCCTTTCCCTTAACCGATCTTCACCAACACCAATAGATTTTGAGAACTCTACAATACAGGACTGTATGCAAAACATCATTTGATTCTGTTTGAATTTTAGCTGTTATCGTTTACCATAGAAAAAATTACCCTTGATAAAAAACCGTTGCAGGTAAACTACCCCTTTCCCTTAACCGATCTTCACCAAAAACGATAGGTCTTGAGAAATCTACAATTCAGGGCTGTATGCAAAATATTATATGATTCTGTTTGAATTTGCGGCTGTTATCGGAAATATTTCCATAGAAACTACGTCTTTCTACTTATTGCTTCAGCATTAACCACAGTACTGTGGTCACTAACGTATACCACCTCACGTTTTCGCACTCGATTTTCACCGATGATGGCAGTCGATGGCACTGCCGAAAAGTCTGGTTTTGCAGAAAACATTGGACTACGGCTAAAGAGCCCGGGAAGCAATTTTAACAAAAAACTACTTCTTTGTTGCCGATAAAGTAGTACACATATAAAAAATTCTCCCCTCCACCTTCAACTATAATTTTTAATAATAGAAAATTACCCCCACCCCGTTCACCTAACTTCTTCATTTATATATATTTCATCTACGTTTCTACAGTGGATTACTATGAGCTTCTTATCAGGATACTTTATTTATAAAAATTAAGTACTTTACTCTTGTTAAATCATAAAATGTTTCAGGTAAACTACCCCTTTCTCTTAACCGATCTTCTCCAAAATCAACAGACCTTCCGTTCTCTACAATTCAGCGAAGCATGCAAAAAAATATTTGATTCTGTTTGAATGTGCGGCAGTTATCATTCGTCATGGAAACATTTCTCTTGTTACAACATAAAATGTTGCAGGTAAACTACCCCTTTCCCTTAACCGATCTTCACCAAAATCAATAGACCTTGAGCTCTCTGCAACTCAGGGGGTGCAAAAAATTATTTGATTCTCATTGAATTTTCGGCAGTTATCGTTCGTCATAAAAAATTACCCTTTTTAAAACATAAAACGTTGCTGATAAACTACCCCTTCCCTTAACCGATCTTCAACAAAATCAACAGACCTTGAGTTCTCTTTAGTTCAAAAAGGTATGCAAAAACCTAGTTGATTCTGTTTGAATTACGGCAGTTGTCGTTCGTCATATAAAATATCGGTATGGAGAACCATACATGACTTCCATATTCTAAGATTTATATTTAAAATCATTTTCAGCCAAACAGCCAGGCTGTGTCTTACCTGCCTCTTTATTGCTGTATTAAATGAAAAATATTATATTACATTAAAATTAAAAAATTATAATTTTGTTGCCAGGCAATAATTTTATTTTTAACAATTACCATTGTTTCAAAAAGTTTAAATAAATTTTCAAGTACTTTACTCTTGTTAAAACGTAAAAGGTTGCAGGTAAACTACCCCTTCCCCTTAACCGATCTTCACCAAAATCGAAAGTCATTGAGACCTCTACAATTCAGGGACGTATGCAAAAAATTATTTGATTCTGTTTGAATTTGCGGCTGTTATCGTTTGCCATAGAAAATACGCTTGATAAAAAAACGTTGCAGGTAAACTACCCCTTCCCCTTAACCGATCTTCACCAAAAACAATAGGCCTTGAGTACTCTACAAATCAGGGCTGTATGCAAAACATTATTTGATTCTGTTTGAACTTGCGGCTGTTATCGTTTGCCATAGAAAATACCCTTGTTAAAAAAACATTGCAGGTAAACTACCCCTTTCCCTCAACCGATCTTCACCAAAAACAATAGGTCTTGAGAACTCTACAATTTAGGGCTGTATGCAAATAATCTTTTGATTCTGTTTGAATTTGCGGCTGTTATCGTTTGCCATAGGAAATACCCTTGTTAAAACATAAAATGTTACAGGTAAACTACCCCTTTCCATTAACCGATCTTCACCAAAAACAATAGGTCTTGAGTACTCTACAAACCAGGGCTGTATGCAAAACATTATTTGATTCTGTTTGAATTTGCGGCTGTTATCGTTTGCCATAGAAAATACCCTTGTTAAAAAAACGTTGCAGGTAAACTACCCCTTTCCCTCAACCGAACTTCACCAAAAACAATAGGTCTTGAGAACTCTACAATTTAGGGCTGTATGCAAATAATCTTTTGATTCTGTTTGAATTTGCGGCTGTTATCGTTTGCCATAGGAAATACCCTTGTTAAAACATAAAACGTTACAGGTAAACTACCCCTTTCCCTTAACCGATCTTCACCAAAATCAACAGAACTCTACAATTCAGGGCTGTATGCGAAACATTATTCGATTCTGTTTGAATTTGCGGCTGTTATCGTTTGCCAAACAAACAAAATTATCCTTGCTAAAAAAAAACCGTTGCAGGTAAACTACCCCTTTCCCTCAACCGATCTTCAACAAAAACAATAGGTCTTTAGTACTCTACAATTCAGGCCTGTATGCAAACAATTATTTGATTCTGTTTGAATTTGTGGCTCTTATCGTTTGCCATAGAAAACACCCTTGATAAAACATAAAACGTTGCTAGTAAACTACCCTATTCCATTAACCGATCTTCACCAAAAACAATAGGTCTTGAGAACTCTACAATTCAGGTCTGTATGCAAAACATTATTTGATTCTCTTTGAATTTACGGCAGTTATCGTTCGTCATAGAAAAAATACCCTTGTTAAAACATAAAACGTTGCAGGTAAACTACCCCTTTCCCTTAACCGATCTTTACCAAAAACAACAGATCTTGAGGACTCTACAATTTAGCGCTGTATGCGAAACATTATCTGATTCTGTTTGAATTTACGGCTGTTATCGTTTGCCAAACAAACAAAATTACCCTTGATAAAAAAAAAACCGTTGCAGGTAAACTACCCCTTTCCCTCAACCGATCTTCACCAAAAACAATAGGTCGCGAGTACTCTACAAATCAGGCCTGTATCAAAAAATTATTTGATTCTGTTTGAATTTGCGGCTGTTATCGTTTGCCATAGAAAAAAATCTATAGACAGACAGACACACACACAGACACTTTTTGAAAAACGACTTTTTTTCATGTTTTGAGTGTAGTACAATCAGAATCTGCAATAATCTCAAAACGATTTTTTTTGCCATCACCATACTTCCATTTCCTTAAGGAACATGGAAGTAAAATTACCCTTGATAAAAAACCGTTGCTGGTAAACTACCCCTTTCCCTTAACCGATCTTCTCCAAAAACGATAGGTCTTGAGAACTCTACAATTCAGGGCAGTATGCAAAATATTATATGATTCTGTTTGAATTTGTGGCTGTTATCATTTGCCTACAAAATACCATTGATAAAACAAAAAACGTGGCAGGTAAGCTACCCCTTTCCCTTAAACGATCTTCACCAAAAACAATAGGTCTTTAGTACTCAAGAAATCAGGGCTGCATGCAGAAACTTATTTGATTCTGTTTGATTTGCGGCTCTTATCGTTTGCCATAGAAAATACCCTTTTAAAACAAAAAACGTTGCAGGTAAACTACCCCTCTCCCTTAACCGATCTTCACAAACACCAATAGGTATTGAGAACTCTACAATACAAGGCTGTATGCAAAACATCATTTGAATATGTTTGAATTTGCGGCTGTTATCGTTTACCATAGAAAAAAATTACCCTTGATAAAAAACCGATGCTGGTAAACTACCCCTTTCCCTTAACCGATCTTCTCAAAAAACGATAGGTCTTTAGTACTCTACAATTCAGGCCTGTATGCAAACAATTATTTGATTCTGTTTGAATTTGTGGCTCTTATCGTTTGCCATAGAAAACACCCTTGATAAAACATAAAACGTTGCTAGTAAACTACCCTATTCCATTAACCGATCTTCACCAAAAACAATAGGTCTTGAGAACTCTACAATTCAGGTCTGTATGCAAAACATTATTTGATTCTCTTTGAATTTACAGCAGTTATCGTTCGTCATAGAAAAAATACCGTTGTTAAAACATAAAACGTTGCAGGTAAACTACCCCTTTCCCTTAACTGATCCTCAACAAAATCAACAGACCTTGAGTTCTGTATAATTCAAAAAGGTATGCAGAAGAGTAGTTGATTCTGTTTTAATGTACGGCAGTTAACGTTCGTCATATAAAAAATTATCCTTGATAAAACATAAAATGTTTCCGGTAAACTACCCTATTCCCTTAACCGATCTCCACCAAAACGAACAGGTCTTGAGAACTCTACATTTCAGGGCGGTATGCAAAATATTATATGATTCTGTTTGAATTTGCGGCTGTTATCGTTTGCCATATAAAATACCCTTGATAAAACAAAAAACGTGGCAGGTAAACTATCCCTTTCCCTTAACCGATCTTCACCAACACCAATAGGTATTGAGAACTCTGCAATACAGGGCTGTATGCAAAACATCATTTGATTCTGTTTGAATTTCCGGCTGTTATCGTTTACCATAGAAAATATCGGTATGGAGAACCATACATGACTTCCATATTCTAAGATTTATATTTAAATCTTAATATCGCCTGCCAAGCGCGATATATTTTCTCTTATACATGATTTACATTAAAATGAAAAAATTTTAATTTTATTGCTTGGCAACAAAATTATTTTATTTTTAACAATTACCATTGTTTGAAAAAGTTTAAATAAATTTTCAAGTACTTTACTCTTGTTAAAACGTAAAAGGTTGCAGGTAAACTACCCCTTCCCCTTAACCGATCTTCACCAAAATCGAAAGTCCTTGAGACCTCTACAATTCAGGGACGTATGCAAAAAATTATTTGATTCTGTTTGAATTTGCGGCTGTTATCGTTTGCCATAGAAAATACGCTTGATAAAAAAACGTTGCAGGTAAACTACCCCTTTCCCTAAACCGATCTTCACCAAAAACAATAGGTCTTGAGTACTCTACAAATCAGGGCTGTATGCAAAATATTATTTGATTCTGTTTGAATTTGCGGCTGTTATCGTTTGCCATAGAAAATACCCTTGTTAAAAAAACGCAGGTAAACTACCCCTTTCCCTCAACCGATCTTCACCAAAAACAATAGGTCTTGAGAACTCTACATTTCAGGGCTGTATGCAAAATATTATTTGATTCTGTTTTTTTCCGGCTGTTATCGTTTGCCATAGAAAATACGCTTGATAAAAACACGTTGCACGTAAACTACCCCTTCCCCTTAACCGATCTTCACCAAAAACAACAGGTCTTGAGTACTCTACAAATAAGGGCAGTATGCAAAACATTATTTGCTTCTGTTTGAATTTGCGGCTGTTATCGTTTGCCATAGAAAATACCCTTGTTAAAAAAATGTTGCAGGTAAACTACCCCTTTCCCTCAACCGATCTTCACCAAAAACAATAGGTCTTGAGAACTCTACAATTTAGGGCTGTATGCAAATAATCTTTTGATTCTGTTTGAATTTGCGGCTGTTATCGTTTGCCATAGGAAATACCCTTGTTAAAACATAAAATGTTACAGGTAAACTACCCCTTTCCTTTAACCGATCTTCACCAAAAACAATAGGTCTTGAGAACTCTACAATTGAGGGCTGTATACGAAACATTATTTAATTCTGTTTGAATTTGCAGCTGTTATCGTTTGCCAAAAAAAAAAATTTCCCTTGATAAAAAAAAAACCGTTGCAGGTAAACTACCCCTTTCCCTCAACCGATCTTCACCAAAAACAATAGGTCGCGAGTACTCTACAAATCAGGGCTGTATGCAAAAAATTATTTGATTCTGTTTGAATTTGCGGCAGTTATCGTTTGCCATAGAAAAAAAATCTACAGACAGACAGACACACAGACACTTTTCGGAAAACGACTTTTTTTCATGTTTTGAGTGTAGTAGAATCAGAATCTGCAATAATCTCGAACACGATTTTTTTTGCCATCACCATACTTCCATTCCTTAAGGAATATGGAAGTAATTACCCTTGATAAAAAAAAACCGTTGCAGGTAAACTACCCCTTTACCTCAACCGATCTTCACCAAAAACAATAGGTCGTGAGTACTCTACAAATCAGGGCTGTATGCAAAAAATTATTTGATTCTGTTTGAATTTGCGGCTGTTATCGTTTGCCATAAAAAATACCCTTGATAAAACAAAAAACGTGGCAGGTAAACTACCCCTTTCCCTTAACCGATCTTTACTAAAATCAACAGATCTTGAGAACTCTACAATTCAGCGCTGTACGCGAAACATTATTTGATTCTGTTTGAATTTGCGGCTGTTATCGTTTGCCATAGAAAAAAATCTACAGACACACAGACACTTTTCGAAAAATGACTTTTTTTCATGTTTTGAGTGTAGTACAATCATATTCTGCAATAATCTCGAATTTTTTTTGCCATCACCACACTTCCATTTCCTTAAGAAACATGGAAGTAAAAAATCATGTTCGAGATTATTGGAGATTCTGATTGTACTACACTCAAAACATGAAAAAAAGTCGTTTTACTTCCATATTCCTTAAGGAATGGAAGTATGGTGATGGCAAAAAAAATCGTGTTCGAGATTATTGCAGATTCTGATTCTACTACACTCAAAACATGAAAAAAAGTCGTTTTCCGAAAAGTGTCTGTGTGTCTGTCTGTCTGTGTGTCTGTCTGTCTATAGATTTTTTTTCTATGGCAAACGATAACTGCCGCAAATTCAAACAGAATCAAATAATTTTTTGCATGCAGCCCTGATTTGCAGAGTACTCGCGACCTATTGTTTTTGGTGAAGATCGGTTGAGGGAAAGGGGTAGTTTACCTGCAACGGTTTTTTTTTAGCAAGGGTAATTTTGTTTGTTTGGCAAACGATAACAGCTGCAAATTCAAACAGAATCAAATAATGTTTCGCATAAAGCCCTGAATTGTAGAGTTCTCAAGATCTTTTGATTTTGGTGAAGATCGGTTAAGGGAAAGGGGTAGTTTACCTGTAACGTTTTATGTTTTAACAAGGGTATTTCCTATGGCAAACGATAACAGCCGCAAATTCAAACAGAATCAAAAGATTATTTGCATACAGCCCTAAATTGTAGAGTTCTCAAGACCTTTTGTTTTTGGTGAAGTTCGGTTGAGGGAAAGGGGTAGTTTACCTGCAACATTTTTTTAACAAGGGTATTTTCTATGGCAAACGATAACAGCCGCAAATTCAAACAGAATCAAATAATGTTTAGCATACAGCCCTGATTTGTAGAGTACTCAAGACCTATTGTTTTTGGTAAAGATCGGTTAAGGGGAAGGGGTAGTTTACCTGTAACGTTTTATGTTTTAACAAGGGTATTTCCTATGGCAAACGATAACAGCCGCAAATTCAAACAGAATCAAAAGATTATTTGCATACAGCCCTAAATTGTAGAGTTCTAAAGACCTATTGTTTTTGGTGAAGATCGGTTGAGGGAAAGGGGTAGTTTACCTGCAACGTTTTTTAACAAGGGTATTTTCTATGGCAAACGATAACAGCCGCAAATTCAAACAGAATCAAATAATGTTTTGCATACAGCCCTGATTTGTACAGTACTCAAGACCTATTGTTTTTGGTGAAGATCGGTTAAGGGGAAGGGGTAGTTTACCTGCAACGTTTTTTTATCAAGCGTATTTTCTATGGCAAACGATAGCCGCAAATTCAAACAGAATCAAATAATTTTTTGCATACGTCCCTGAATTGTAGAGGTCTCAATGACTTTCGATTTTGGTGAAGATCGGTTAAGGGGAAGGGGTAGTTTACCTGCAACCTTTTACGTTTTAACAAGAGTAAATATCGGTATGGAGAACCATACATGACTTCCATATTCTAAGATTTATATTTAAAATCATTTTCAGCCAAACAGCCAGGCTGTGTCTTACCTGCCTTTTTATTGCTGTATTAAATGAAAAATATTATATTACATTAAAATGAAAAAATTATAATTTTATTGCCTGGCAACAAAATTATTTTATTTTTAACAATTACCATTGTTTCAAAAAGTTTAAATAAATTTTCAAGTACTTTACTCTTGTTAAAACGTAAAAGGTTGCAGGTAAACTACCCCTTCCCCTTAACCGATCTTCACCAAAATCGAAAGTCATTGAGACCTCTACAATTCAGGGACGTATGCAAAAAATTATTTGATTCTGTTTGAATTTGCGGCTGTTATCGTTTGCCATATAAAATACGCTTGATAAAAAAACGTTGCAGGTAAACTACCCCTTCCCCTTAACCGATCTTCACCAAAAACAATAGGTCTTGAGTACTCTACAAATCAGGGCTGTATGCAAAACATTATTTGATTCTGTTTGAATTTGCGGCTGTTATCGTTTGCCATAGAAAATAAAACGTAAAAGGTTGCAGGTAAACTACCCCTTCCCCTTAACCGATCTTCACCAAAAACAATAGGTCTTGAGTACTCTACAAATCAGGACTGTATGCAAAACATTATTTGATTCTGTTTGAATTTGCGGCTGTTATCGTTTGCCATATAAAATACCCTTGTTAAAAAAACGTTGCAGGTAAACTACCCCTTTCCCTCAACCGATCTTCACCAAAAACAATAGATCTTGAGAAATCTACAATTCAGGGCTGTATGCGAAACATTATTTGATTCTGTTTGAATTTGCGGCTGTTATCGTTTGCCAAAAAAAAAAAATTTCCCTTGATAAAAAAAACCGTTGCAGGTAAACTACCCCTTCCCCTCAACCGATCTTCACCAAAAACAATAGGTCGCGAGTACTCTACAAATCAGGGCTGTATGCAAAAAATTATTTGATTCTGTTTGAATTTGCGGCAGTTGTCGTTTGCCATAGAAAATACGCATGATAAAAAACGTTGCTGGTAAACTACCCCTTCCCCTCAACCGATCTTCACCAAAAACAATAGGTCTTGAGTACTCTACAAATCAGGGCTGTATGCAGAAAATTATTTGATTCTGTTTGAATTTGCGGCTGTTATCGTTTGCCATAGAAAATACCCTTGTTAAAAAAACGTTGTAGGTAAACTACCCCTTTCCCTTAACCGATCTTCACCAAAAACAAAAGGTATTGAGAACTCTACAATTTAGGGCTGTATGCAAATAATCTTTTCATTCTGTTTGAATTTGCGGCTGTTATCGTTTGCCATAGGAAATACCCTTGTTAAAACATAAAACGTTACAGGTAAACTACCCCTTTCCCTTAACCGATCTTCACCAAAAACAATAGGTCTTGAGAACTCTACAATTCAGGGCTGTATGCGAAACATTATTTGATTCTGTTTGAATTTGCGGCTGTTATCGTTTGCCAAACAAACAAAATTACCCTTGCTAAAAAAAAAACCGTTGCAGGTAAACTACCCCTTTCCCTCAACCGATCTTCACCAAAAACAATAGGTCGCGAGAACTCTGCAAAACCGGGCTGTATGCAAAAAATTATTTGATTCTGTTTGAATTTGCGGCAGTTATCGTTTGCCATAGAAAAAAAATCTACAGACAGACAGACACACAGACAGACAGACACACAGACAGACACACAGACACTTTTCGGAAAACGACTTTTTTTCATGTTTTGAGTGTAGTAGAATCAGAATCTGCAATAATCTCGAACACGATTTTTTTTGCCATCACCATACTTCCATTCCTTAAGGAATATGGAAGTAAAAGTACTTGAAAATTTATTTAAACTTTTTGAAACAATGGTAATTGTTAAAAATAAAATAATTTTGTTGCCAGGCAATAAAATTATAATTTTTTCATTTTAATGTAATATAATATTTTTCATTTAATACAGCAATAAAAAGGCAGGTAAGACACAGCCTGGCTGTTTGGCTGAAAATGATTTTAAATATAAATCTTAGAATATGGAAGTCATGTATGGTTCTCCATACCGATATTTTTGTTTGTTTGGCAAACGATAACAGCCGCAAATTCAAACAGAATCAAATAATGTTTCGCATACAGCCCTGAATTGTAGGGTTCTCAAGACCTGTTGATTTTGGTAAAGATCGGTTAAGGGAAAGGGGTAGTTTACCTGCCACGTTTTTTGTTTTATCAAGGGTATTTTTTATGGCAAACGATAACAGCCGCAAATTCAAACAGAATCAAATAATTTTTTGCATACAGCCCTGATTTGTAGAGTACTCACGACCTATTGTTTTTGGTGAAGATCGGTTGAGGTAAAGGGGTAGTTTACCTGCAACGGTTTTTTTTATCAAGGGTAATTACTTCCATATTCCTTAAGGAATGGAAGTATGGTGATGGCAAAAAAAATCGTGTTCGAGATTATTGCAGATTCTGATTCTACTACACTCAAAACATGAAAAAAAGTCGTTTTCCGAAAAGTGTCTGTGTGTGTGTCTGTCTGTAGATTTTTTTTCTATGGCAAACGATAACTGCCGCAAATTCAAACAGAATCAAATAATTTTTTGCATGCAGCCCTGATTTGCAGAGTACTCGCGACCTATTGTTTTTGGTGAAGATCGGTTGAGGGAAAGGGGTAGTTTACCTGCAACGGTTTTTTTTTTAGCAAGGGTAATTTTGTTTGTTTGGCAAACGATAACAGCCGCAAATTCAAACAGAATCAAATAATGTTTCGCATACAGCCCTGAATTGTAGAGTTCTCAAGATCTGTTGATTTTGGTGAAGATCGGTTAAGGGAAAGGGGTAGTTTACCTGTAACATTTTATGTTTTAACAAGGGTATTTCCTATGGCAAACGATAACAGCCGCAAATTCAAACAAAATCAAAAGATTATTTGCATACAGCCCTAAATTGTAGAGTTCTCAAGACCTATTGTTTTTGGTGAAGTTCGGTTGAGGGAAAGGGGTAGTTTACCTCAACGTTTTTTTAATAAGGGTATTTTCTATGGCAAACGATAACAGCCGCAAATTTAAACAGAATCAAATAATGTTTTGCATACAGCCCTGATTTGTAGAGTACTCAAGACCTATTGTTTTTGGTGAAGATCGGTTAAGGGAAAGGGGTAGTTTACCTGTAACGTTTTATGTTTTAACAAGGGTATTTCCTATGGCAAACGATAACAGCCGCAAATTCAAACAGAATCAAAAGATTATTTGCATACAGCCCTAAATTGTAGAGTTCTCAAGACCTATTGTTTTTGGTGAAGATCGGTTGAGGGAAAGGGGTAGTTTACCTGCAACGTTTTTTTAACAAGGGTATTTTCTATGGCAAACGATAACAGCCGCAAATTCAAACAGAATCAAATAATGTTTTGCATACAGCCCTGATTTGTAGAGTACTCAAGACCTGTTGTTTTTGGTGAAGATCGGTTAAGGGGAAGGGGTAGTTTACCTGCAACGTTTTTTTATCAAGCGTATTTTCTATGGCAAACGATAACAGCCGCAAATTCAGAATCAAATAATTTTTTGCATACGTCCCTGAATTGTAGAGGTCTCAATGACTTTCGATTTTGGTGAAGATCGGTTAAGGGGAAGGGGTAGTTTACCTGCAACCTTTTACGTTTTAACAAGAGTAAAGTACTTGAAAATTTATTTAAACTTTTTGAAACAATGGTAATTGTTAAAAATAAAATAATTTTGTTGCCAGGCAATAAAATTATAATTTTTTCATTTTAATGTAATATAATATTTTTCATTTAATACAGCAATAAAAAGGCAGGTAAGACACAGCCTGGCTGTTTGGGTGAAAATGATTTTAAATATAAATCTTAGAATATGGAAGTCATGTATGGTTCTCCATACCGATATTTTTGTTTGTTTGGCAAACGATAACAGCCGCAAATTCAAACAGAATCAAATAATGTTTCGCATACAGCCCTGAATTGTAGGGTTCTCAAGACCTGTTGATTTTGGTAAAGATCGGTTAAGGGAAAGGGGTAGTTTACCTGCCACGTTTTTTGTTTTATCAAGGGTATTTTTTATGGCAAACGATAACAGCCGCAAATTCAAACAGAATCATATAATATTTTGCATACAGCCCTGCATTGTAGAGTTCTCACGACCTATCATTTTTGTTGAAGATCGGTTAAGGGAAAGGGGTAGTTTACCTGCAACGGTTTTTTATCAAGGGTAAGTTTTTTCTATGGTAAACGATAACAGCCGGAAATTCAAACAGAATCAAATGATGTTTTGCATACACCCCTGTATTGTAGAGTTCTCAATACCTATTGGTGTTGGTGAAGATCGGTTAAGGGAAAGGGGTAGTTTACCAGCAACGTTTTATGTTTTAAAAGGGTATTTTCTACGGCAAACGATAAGAGCCGAAAATTCAAGCAGAATCAAATACGTTTTTGCATACAACCCTCATTTGTTGAGTACTAAAGACCTATTGTGTTTGGTGAAGATCGGTTAAGGGAAAGGGGTAGTTTACCTGCCACGTTTTTTGTTTTATCAAGGGTATTTTATATGGCAAACGATAACAGCCGCAAATTCAAACAGAATCATATAATATTTTGCATACAGCCCTGAAATGTAGAGTTCTCAAGACCTGTTGGTTTTGGTGAAGATCGGTTAAGAGAATAGGGTAGTTTACCTGCAACATTTTGTTTTATCAAGGGTAATTTTTTTTATGACGAATGATAACTGCCGTACATTAAAACAGAATCAACTACTCTTACTCTTCTGCATACCTTTTTGAATTATACAGAGCTCAAGGTCTGTTGATTTTGTTGAAGATCGGTTAAGGGAAAGGGGTAGTTTACCTGCAACGTTTTATGTTTTAACAAGGGTATTTTTTCTATGATGAACGATAACTGCCGTAAATTCAAAGAGAATCAAATAATTGTTTGCATACAGGCCTGAATTGTAGAGTACTCAAGACCTGTCGGTTTTGGTGAAGATCGGTTAAGGGAAAGGGGTAGTTTACCAGCAACGGTTTTTTATCAAGGGTAATTTTTTTCTATGGTAAACGATAACAGCCGCAAATTCAATCAGAATCAAATGATGTTTTGTATACAGCCCTGTATTGTAGAGTTCTCAATACCTATTGGTGTTGGTGAAGATCGGTTAAGGGAAAGGGGTAGTTTACCTTCAACATTTTATGTTGTAACAAGAGAAATGTTTCCATGACGAACGATAACAGCTGCACATTCAAACAGAATCAAATATTTTTTTGCATGCATCCCTGAATTGTAGAGGACGGAAGGTCTATTGATTTTGGAGAAGATCGGTTAAGAGAAAGGGGTAGTTTACCTGAAACATTTTATGATTTAACAAGAGTAAAGTACTTAATTTTTATACATAAAGTATCCTGATAAGAAGCTCATAGTAATCCACTGTAGAAACGTAGATGAAATATCTATAAATGAAGAGGTTAAGTGAACGGGGTGGGGGTAATTTTCTATTATTAAAAATTATAGTTGAAGGTGGAGGGAAGAATTTTTTATATGTGTACTACGTTATCGGCAACAAAGCTTCCCGAGCTCTTTAGCTGCAGTCCAATGTTTTCTGCAAAACCAGACTTTTTGGCAGTGCCATCGACTGCCATCATCGGTGAAAATTGAGTGCGAAAACGTGAGGTGGTATACGTTAGTGACCACAGTACTGTGGTTAATGCTGAAGCAATAAGTAGAAAGACGTAGTTTCTACGGAAATATTTCATTTCGAATATGATTTTAAATATAAATCTTAGAACATGGAAGTCATGTATGGTTCTCCATACTGATTTTTTGAAAAGTGTCTGTGTGTGTGTCTGTAGATTTTTTTTCTATGGCAAACGTTAACAGCCGCAAATTCAAACAGAATCAAATAATTTTTTGCATACAGCCCTGATTTGTAGAGTACTCACGACCTATTGTTTTTGGTGAAGATCGGTTGAGGGAAAGGGGTAGTTTACCTACAACGGTTTTTTTTAACAAGGGGAATTTTTTCTATGACGAACGATAACTGCCGCATATTCAAATAGAATCAAATAATTATTTGCATACATCCCTGAATTGTAGTGGACTCAAGGCCTTTTGATTTTGGTGAAGATCGGTTAAGGGGAAGGGGTAGTTTACCTGTAACCTTTTACATTTTAACAACAGTAAAGTACCTGAAAATTCATTTAAACTTTTTCAAACAATGGTAATTGTTAAAAATAAAATTCCTTCCCGGGATATTTGGCCGTAGTCCAATGTTTTCTACAAAACCAGACATTTCGGCAATGCCATCGACTTCCATCATCAGTGAAAATCGAGTGCGATAACGTGAGGTGGTATACGTTAGTGACCACAGTACTGTGGTTAAGGCTGAAGCAGTAAGTAGAAAGAAGTTGTTTCTATGGTAATATTTCATTTCGAAAATGATTTTAAATATAAATCTTAGAATATGTAAGTCATGTATGGTTCTCCATACCGATATTTATGTTAGGGAAGAGAGAGAAAGCAAGAGGGACTAGATGTCAAGTGTGTAACCAATTTTCCAGCTTCTTTCAATATTGCCTTGTTTCACAAACCTTTGGAAGTTCCTTCCAAATGGGCTTACTTGAGTAAGTGTTAAAAGTATTTAATTGCTGTTTTACTAATATATGCACTTATTCTGTTAGTTGACACTTGTTACACATGAAAACACAAAGCTATGGTCCCATGATGATTGGCAATTTTGCTTTTGATTGACGTAAGAAATCATGTTTTATAATGCTTATAATAACTTAGGCCATGCTGATTGAGTGGCTTTCTGGTAATACATCTTTACACGTGTATTTTATAATTTTATCTTCTGTTTCCTTATATTCTGTTCTGATTAGTTGCTTTGTACTTGCAATCAAAAAATAAAAGATAATAATAAATTTTAAAAATACTGGAAACAGATTTCATGAACTGTCATTTATTTTGTTATGTGTTTACAATTTTATTTTTCAAACTACATATTCAAACTAAATTTTTGACTAAACAATTTTTTGCATATTTTGATGGTACACAAAGTTATCACAACATTTACTTCAAACATACACAAGCATCTACAGCATACAGAACAACACACATGAAAGTGTCACTGAACAAAATTTTAAGTTTTTTAAGATTTGCTATTGATCTTTCAATGGCCACTAGTTACCTAAAGGCCAAAAATCTATCAAGGGGACAATTCTTAATAATTAGTACATTCTGAAATAATAGATATTTCTTTTCTGTTTTTACATGTTTTGGAACACAAGATTGCCTATTTTAAAACGTAATTTACTTCAGAGTTGAAACAACATTTTTAATATAAGTAACATTTATAAAAATTCTACTACAATCTATAAATTATAACCAGAACACAGTTAAAATGTTTATAAAATACGCAAACAGATGTTGACACCAACCATGCTGTGGAAGGTCCACAAGGTTCCCCCACAGGGCGACACACAATTCCCAAACATGGCATGATTCGGTAAACAATGGGCTTATTTCTGACTGAGCAAGTCTCTGTGCTAGGCTGCAATGTGCATGTAAACTGTCAACTCCTGACTTTGGAGCAAACACTGGGCACTTGTTTGTTCCTCCATCCTGTATCGAGTGTTCCAGAGCTATCTCTAAATGTTCTTCGATACTTGCCTGTACAACAAATACAAATAATACAAACTCATAGCAGCAGTCATGAAAACTTTGATGTGGTTTTTCTATCAATTTAATGACACTCAATTTAAAATGTTTGTAAAAGATTTTGACAAAAATTATTATCTTCAAAACACATTTGATCATCATTCGAATTCAAAATTATTGAAACTGAAAGTTGCAATCTGTATTGGTGAGCACTATCACACAATCAACACATTGCCTGGTCTTTTATAACTGATGAAGTACAGGCCTCCTGAATCAGAAACAGATTCAAGCATGAGCATAGGCAGAATTTCATTTCGCATACGTTCAACAAAAATTGGAGGTGACAAATACTATGGTCACCCATCTCTTAACAATATATCTGTAGGTACATTTAATTATTATTGCTTATTTGGACCTATTTCAAAGAATCAGAAAAGGACATGGTTCGTATTATGTTTTCCAGCTAACTGAGATTTTGGGGAGGGGTTGAACCCCCCTCGGAGCGAAAAAACACAAGAGACCTTTTTTATTCCCCGTCCGAAGTAACTTGGGGAAAAATTATAAAACCAAAGCTTTGTGCAACCGGAAGCCCGAAAAACGAATTTTGTCTGACCGATTTTCATACGGGATATAAGGAAGCCTCGAGTGAAAAAACACAAGAGACCTTTTTTATTCCCCGTCCGAAGTAACTTGGGGAAAAATTATAAAACCAAAGCATTGTGCAAACGGAAGCCCGAAAAAACGAATTTCATCTGACCGATTTTCATACCGGATATAAGGAAGCCTCGGAGCCAAAAAACACAAGAACACAAGAGACCTTTTTTATTTCCCGTCCGAAGTAACTTGGGGAAAAATTATAAAACCAAAGCTTTGTGCAACCGGAAGCCCGAAAAACGAATTTTGTCTGACCGATTTTCATACGGGATATAAGGAAGCCTCGAGTGAAAAAACACAAGAGACCTTTTTTATTCCCCGTCCGAAGTAACTTGGGGAAAAATTATAAAACCAAAGCATTGTGCAACCGGAAGCCCGAAAAAATGAATTTCGTCTGACCGATTTTCATACCGGATATAAGGAAGCCTCGGAGCAAAAAAACACAAGAGACCTTTTTTATTCCCTGTCCAAAGTAACTTGGGGAAAAATTATAAAACCAAAGCTTTGTGCAACCGGAAGCCCGAAAAACGAATTTTGTCTGACCGATTTTCATACGGGATATAAGGAAGCCTCGAGTGAAAAAACACAAGAGACCTTTTTTATTCCCCATCCGAAGTAACTTGGGGAAAAATTATAAAACCAAAGCTTTGTGCAACCGGAAGCCCGAAAAAACGAATTTCGTCTGACCGATTTTCATACCGGATATAAGAGGGGAGCCTATCTCGAGAACGGTTAGCGCTATCGAGCTGGGAGTAATTTTAATCCAGTCGGCTCGCCTGACTAAATGTAAACAGATTATTGGTTGTTTGAAATTTACGAATAACTTTATTGTTTCTTGTTTGTTTTATGGCCCAGTGGGGGACTGGTATTAGTTTCTTATTTTGAGCAGTTATTTTCTGCAAAAACGTACCATTTACCATGTATATAAATGTAGAAATACAAAATGAAAGGTATTGTGCAAGCGATGAGTCATCCTGTTATGTCAGAATGTTACGCAATCGATATGACATCAGCATTGACGTAAATGCGCAATGCTAGAATCTTCGGTGTAATGCGCATCCTATCCCCTCTCGTCGTTGCGCAGTGTGAACTGTTTCAATCACTGCGCATCCCCCACTACCAATTCTCCCCACCACCAATCCTACCTTTATAAAGGCTTGCCTCCACATCGGAGCTCAGTGTGAGATCAGGAACAGAAGAGTAAGCAGGTCTTCCCGTAGTTGAAGATGATTCCACAGAATTAGGTCGCGAAAAACTTCAATACAGCGTCTCAGTTCAGAACGCTTTTGTCGAGGAATGGGAATCGCGGCTTTCTTCTGATCAATCTAGGGTTTTTGATTACTGTAAGTTGCTCATGCGCGGCGAACAAAATGAAAAAGTTCTCTTCTTGGACGGTCCTGGCGGTTCGGGAAAACGCTCCTTCTTAAAATTATTTCAGCTTTCGCGCGGTCTCAAGATAAAGTCGTCTTATGTATAGCCAGTTCCGGCATCGCCGCTCAAAATCTCACCGGAGGTACGACTGCACATACCCTTTTCAGATTACTCCTAGATATACGCGATGACAGTTTCTGGTTGATAACCAACGGGACACTGAGAGCTGAACTCATCAGAGAGGCGACTTTACTGATTTTCGATGAAGCGGCTATGGCACATAAAAAACTAATCGAAATGTTGGACCGGTCTCTCAGAGACCTGATGCAAAAGGATGAGTTGTTTGGCAGTAAAATAATAATTTTCTTGGGAGATTTCAGGCAAATTCCTCCGGTAGTAGAAAACGCTAAGACAAATGCTGATATCGTTCGCAGTTCGCGGATCTTATATCTGGAAAAAAGTTAAGTCATTCACGCTTACAACGGCCCATAGGTTAACGGGCGAAGGATATTATGAAGAATTTTTAATGAAGATAGGTTCCGACTCCACCGAAAAACGCGAGCTCGGCGAAGGGCATAATTTCGAAAAACTCGTGGCACTACCATAGCTATCCTACGTGACTAATCTTCGCGAATTGATCGACTTTGTTTTCACCAAAGAAATTTTACAGAAGCCTGATGAATGTGCAACAAGGGTTGTAATATGCACTCTGAATAATAATGTCAAAGAAATTAACAGTATAGTATTACAGGCGCTCGACAGGGAAATTCAAAATTTATATAGTTTCGACAGTGTAGCCGAGGAGGACGGAGCGGGAATAGATGTT
This sequence comes from Magicicada septendecula, assembly GCA_034769895.1. Classification (NCBI taxonomy): domain Eukaryota; kingdom Metazoa; phylum Arthropoda; class Insecta; order Hemiptera; family Cicadidae; genus Magicicada; species Magicicada septendecula. The sequence goes on from CM068368.1 coordinate 796,849,810, forward strand.
GATGAGTCCCTATTACATCAGGCTCAAGGGAAAGGAATTCCAGAACACATTCTCAGGCTTAAGGTAGGATCGGTTTGCATGGTGACGCGAAATTTAAATTTTGATCTCGGCTTAGTCAACGGCACAAAAGTAATTATCGTCGCAATTACTCGTCGACTTATCACATGCCGAAGAACAGGCTCTGACGAGCTTTTTGGCATCCCAAGAATAACTTTTAAATTTCCAATCTTCCCAAACAGTCCCATCGAAATGTACAGGCGGCAGTTTCACCTCCAACTTTTTTACGTGATAACGATCCACAAAAGTCAAGGTCAAACCATAGATTTCGTGGGATTAGATTTACGGTCCGACCCTTTTACCCACGGGCAACTTTACGTCATGCTTAGCCGGGTAAGATCTCCGAAAAATATTCACTTACTTGTTCCTCCCGACTGGGTTATACATGGCGTTCCTCACACAAGAAACATAGTGTATAAAGAACTATTATAAATAATGTATTCTCGGTAATAAGCTTTCCACCCTGTAAATATGTAATATAATAATGTTTAAGTTGTGTAATATTGAAGTTTGCATGTTAAAATAAGTGATTGTAAATATTCAGATATTGTAAATAAATAAAAGGCATTACCGAGAATACATTGTCTCCTGGGATAGGTTCGTTCGGAGGCCGTTGTAAATATGTACATAGCTCCCCCGACGTTCGTCGGATCAGGGCGTCCACCGAGGGGGTCTGGGGGCGAAGCCCCCAGTGAGCGGTGAAGCCGCGAGTGTTTAACTATACAATACCAATATTTACACATCAAAGGGAAATATAGACTGATATCTAATCATCAATTTGAATAGCATGCCCTAGGCTAACTACGATATGAATACTGGTACATTGCTCATCCTGTTAAGAAACAGAATTAATATCAAATTTTCACTGTGTGGATAGCAGGGTGAATTAATGTGCTGCACATGTAGAAATGCGAAGTGAACCAAGAGGTATATTGTCAATGAGCCAACAATAGAAATGGACACAAATTTGTAGATAAAGTAAACAAACTAGGAAAAATAGAGGCATGGATATTATTCTAGTCTAGCCTAATACAGGCAATTCAATGAAACTGGAAAAACTGGCAAACCTTGGAATTCTTTGTAACAGAACAAATCAACATGAAACCTCTTCTAATGGTATCTACATAGTGTCAAAATAAGTTTAAAAACTTTAAAGGGGTGAAATCAACCCTTAAATGCCATACATTTTTTCTGTTAGTGCACTATTCAGAATACATTGATGAACCTATGTGCACTTACGTTTTTGAGGTCATTGATTCAGAATTTAAGGTCAACATTATTGTAAAACAGAAGGGGAATGAAAATGACCAATTTGAAGAGGGTAAAATATATAAAATAGTAATATTTTTTCTAATCAGATGTAACGTCACAAAACGTTCCATAATATTAAAACCACAAGAAGAGTGAATGATACCCAAAATAAATATAAGTAAGAACCAAGTATAGGTAACAAGGAAGAATGTAATAGTTAAAATTATAAACCATTAAGAATGAAAGGACTTAAGACCTTCAAGTGAACAGTAGTAAATCTACTATCTACATAATATGACACTACAACATAAACAGACAATTTGACCGAGACGAATTGACAAAACTAGTTCCCAAATAGACTGTTAAGTGAGCCTAACAAACCTTTAATAAACCAAGTCAAATAACATAAGTAAGATAAAAGAAACTATATTTATAACATGTATTATTATTAGAAACAGCACATTAGCTGAATAATGGGAAAGTACTAATTAGAAAGACAAACATAAAGAAAGATAATATTGTTAATCATGAACCATGAAAGATAACAAGAGAACAAATTGTATATATTATATAACGTCACAAAACGTTCCATAAAGAAAATGAATTGCAAAGTAAATTATCATAAGAGGAAGGTGAAACGAACAGTATCGAACCCAAGTAATCCAAAAATTTTTGTAATATTGTCCAATAATTAACATCATTAACATGTAAAAACGACAAAGACTTTGACCAAGACTCAAACCCCATATATTGTTTAAGTGAAGAACAGAATAAAACTGATATTGTATAAGAGAAACAAATAATCTCAGAAATGACCAAAATGAGGTCATGACATATTAGAAATGTAACTCTGAATAGAGCATAAAAACCAATTTGTTGTGAAATAATAGACAAGATCTATTACAATACTTTATAATATACAGTAGGACCTCCGTATGTTGAATTTGATGGTTCCTAAGAAAAAATTCGATATATAGAAATTTCGATATACAGAAAGCTGTTTCTTATTATTATTCGTAGGTTAGGAAAACCACTGTAATTTGTTAAAAAAAATCATGTATAGGCCTCCATACTAATAAAACGACATTTTGGTAATAAATAAATGAAAACCATAAGCATTTATTTAATAAAAATTACTGTATTTATTTAATAAAAAGTATTTAGTGTACAGTACAGTACTTATTTATTTACTTTAAAAAAATGTTTGTATTTAAAAAAGTAGGAACTTACGTGTTAAATGAGTAATACTGTATTTTATTTATTGGTCGTAAAATAATTTCGAATGTCTTTCTGAACCAAATTTGATGCAGATTCCTCATAAAAGTGTTCACATTTGTTGAGCGACTGGAAAATATCATCAGGCACATATTCTTCCGATTGAAGACCTCGACGGATTGTTTCAAATGCTGCCATCATTTCTTTCTTAGAAGGTTTAGGAACTTCAATTACTTCTGCCTCATTGTCTTCACCTAAATCTTCAGTATCTTTTAATGAACTTAAAATGTTATCGTCCGTTGGATGTTCTGCAACAATAACGTCTTCGTCGACGCTTAAAAATTCATCGAGTGATATGTCTTGATCTATTGCGCCAGTTGACTGTAACTGGTTCCAACAATCCTCAAGTTGTGGCAGTGGAGTAACTTCTTCCACAACAGTATTTTGAGAGAAGCCAGCTTTTATAAAACAATTCTGTATTGTTGATTCTGCTACATAATTTTGCCACACCTTTGCTACCTCTGATATACACAGTCTGAGATTAATCACATCATCAATAGGTTTGTTGTTTTCCAATGCAAAAATGAGCCTCTTGAGGATCTGTTTTCGGTAAAGCATTTTGAGATTTTTTATTACTCCCTGGTCCATAGGTTGTAGTTTAGATGTGGTGTTTTGGAGGGAAAAAACCAGCTTCACGTTTAACTTTTTTGCCACAATAGGAGGGTGTGCCGGACAATTGTCAACAAAAAGAACCACTTTTCTTTTTTGTCTTATCAGTTTTTTGTCAAAGTTTACTATCCATTTCTCAAAAATCTCACTCATCATCCATGACTTTTTATTGTATTCGTAGTCGGTTTCTAAAGACTTTACTCCTTTAAAACATCTTGGGTGCTTGCTTTTTCCGATCACCAACAGTTTATTTTTTTCTTTTCCGGACATATTGGCACACACGACAACAGTTATTCGTTCTTTACTATGTTTACCTCCGAAGCATTTATCATCTTTAAAGGTTAGAGTCTTATTTGGCAAACATCTGTAAAAAAGTCCGGTTTCATCCATGTTAAAAACATTATCTGGTTCATACTCTTCTAAAATTAACCTTAAAGTTGTAGTTTTCCACTGGTTACAGTCTGCTTCAGATACACTTCCACTTTCTAACGAAATAACTTTTTCTTTAATGCTGTGACGTTTCTTAAATTTGTCCAACCATCCAGAACTTGCTTGAAACTCTTCGTGCCCCAACACTTTAGCATACTCTATCGCCTTTTCCTTTATAAGCGGTCCTGAGACAGGCATGTTTTTATCCCGCACCATTGTCACCCATTTAAGAACTGCTTCGTCCATGTCATCATATTTGCACGTTTTAGACTGTTTTCTATCTGCTCCTACATTTTCATGAGTTTTTAAAACAGATTCTCGATTCTTTATTATGGTTGACACTGTACTCGGCGGAATCAAAAACATTATCACAACGTCTTTTTTTCGCATTCCACTATCCACATCTTTTAATAATGCCACCTTTTCTGCAACACTCAAAGATTTTCTTTTTGACATTACAGCATTTACGTTCTCGTGAACTTAAGAAAAAATAAAAACTAAACTCAAAACAAAAATAAAGACTGACTGAAACTGAGTTGACCTTACTCCTTAATAACATACAGTACTACCGAATGATGAGATACTGCAATGCGTGGGAACGATTGTTGTGAGGGAGTGAGGAACACGCACAGTGTCACGTGATCAACTGACTAATCCAGACCGGTCTAACAGGTTTCATTTTTAGTCAATGTGGAATCACAGATAATTTTTCCTTCATTTCTGAAGTTACAAAGTTCGATATATAGAAATTTTTTTCAATATATGGAAATTATTTTATATTGAAATTTCATGGGACTTAAAAAAAATTCGATAAATGGAGATTTTCGATATAAAGACGTTCGATATACAGAGGTCCTACTGTATATAAAATAGATGTATTAAATGATTTAAACACATCATTAAATATGATGTAAATTAAAATAAAAAAATATGTAAATTTTGTAACAGAAAATCAAAGTTTTAGAGTTGAGACCAATCACTCAGATTTATGTGAAAATTAATTATTATAAAATTAAGAAACAAACTAGATGTAAATGTCAATTAGACAAAGACAAACAAATTACTTCAAATAGAGAAAGCTGTAAATTGATTAGAAGTCAATGAAAATAATCAAAAACGTGTTAAACTGAAAACATGTGGTGAACATGTAAAATTGTAAAATTTATAACTTTAATGTTATCAAAATGCAACAAACTTGTATTTTAAAGTTGAAACACAATATAAAGTAACTATACCTACAATTATGACCACCTAAAATACATTAACAGTCAAGTTATATAAATAGTTACATAGACCATGCTAGGCTGAGATCAAAAAACAGTCACAAAAGTCGTCATATTTGACAAATTAATTGTTTAATATTAGAAAGAATATAGAAAAAGATACAATTCTATAATGTACAATGGAAAAACACTTGCTCAATTGAAGACAAGCTTAATTCATAGAGAATTTTTAAATATAAAAGTGAAAATTGTCACACCCATGGAACAGCTCATCTGTACAAAGACAGTGAGATGCTAAGTAAGATTATAATAAAATTAAAATGTATTAGGAAAAACCAGGTATTCCCAAAGATAAACAATATAACAAACTCTAATACCCAAAAAATCTCATAAATAATACCAAAAAATACAAATTACTATAAATAACAATGTCAAGAAAACTAGGCCATATGTTATGCCTACAGAAAAAAGAAACTATTTATATGTTATGTGCTTTAATATTTGTTTGTTTTGTTATGTAAAGCTAATTATGTTATGTATTATTGTTATAGTAAGAGCCAAGGAACTTAATAACATTTTATTAATAAGAAACTTCGAATTTTGTGTAAACACTACAAGGCAAGAATTTGTATTTTATGTTAATTTATTAGATTTAATTTACAGTAGGACCTCCGTATATCGAATTTGATGGTGCCTAAGAAAAAATTCGATATATAGAAATTTCGATATACAGAAACCTGTTTCTTATTATTATTCGTAGGTTAGGAAAAGCACTGGAATTTGTTAAAAAAATCATGTATAGGCCTCCATACTGTTAAAACGACATTTTGGTAATAAATAAATGAAAACCATAAGCATTTATTTAATAAAAATTACTGTATTTATTTAATAAAAAGTATTTAGTGTACAGTATTTATTTATTTACTTTAAAAAATTGTTTGTATTTAAAAAAGTAGGAACTTACGTGTTAAATGAGTAATACTGTATTTTATTAATTGGTCGTAAAATAATTTCGAATGTCTTTCTGAACCAAATTTGATGCAGATTCCTCATTAAAGTGTTCACATTTGTTGAGCGACTGGAAAATATCATCAGGCACATATTCTTTCGATTGAAGACCTTGACGGATTGTTTCAAATGCTGCCATCATTTCTTTCTTAGAAGGTTTAGGAACTTCAACTTCTTCTGCCTCATTGTCTTCACCTAAATCTTCAGTATCTTTTAATGAACTTAAAATATTATCGTCCGTTGGATATTCTGCAACAATAACGTCTTCGTCGACGCTTAAAAATTCATCGAGTGATATGTCTTGATCTATTGCGCCAGTTGACTGTAACTGGTTCCAACAATCCTCAAGTTGTGGCAGTGGAGTAACTTCTTCCACAACAGTATTTTGAGAGAAGCCAGCTTTTATAAAACAATTCTGTATTGTTGATTCTGCTACATAATTTTGCCACACCTTTGCTACCTCTGATATACACAGTCTGAGATTAATCGCATCATCAATAGGTTTGTTGTTTTCCAATGCAAAAATGAGCCTCTTGAGGATCTGTTTTCGGTAAAGCATTTTGAGATTTTTTATTACTCCCTGGTCCATAGGTTGTAGTTTAGATGTGGTGTTTGGAGGGAAAAAACCAGCTTCACGTTTAACTTTTTTGCCACAATAGGAGGGTGTGCCGGACAATTGTCAACAAAAAGAACCACTTTTCTTTTTTGTCTTATCAGTTTTTTGTCAAAGTTTACTATCCATTTCTCAAAAATCTCACTCGTCATCCATGACTTTTTATTGTATTCGTAGTCGGTTTCTAAAGACTTTACTCCTTTAAAACATCTTGGGTGCTTGCTTTTTCCGATCACCAACAGTTTATTTTTTTCTTTTCCGGACATATTGGCACACACGACAACAGTTATTCGTTCTTTACTATGTTTACCTCCGAAGCATTTATCGTCTTTAAAGGTTAGAGTCTTATTTGGCAAACATCTGAAAAAAAGTCCGGTTTCATCCATGTTAAAAACATTATCTGGTTCATACTCTTCTAAAATTAACCTTAAAGTTGTAGTTTTCCACTGGTTACAGTCTGCTTCAGATACACTTCCACTTTCTCCCGAAATAACTTTTTCTTTAATGCTGTGACTTTCTTAAATTTGTCCAACCATCCAGAACTTGCTTGAAACTCTTCGTGCCCCAACACTTTAGCATACTCTATCGCCTTTTCCTTTATAAGCGGTCCTGAGACAGACATGTTTTTATCTCACACCATTGTCACCCATTTAAGAACTGCTTCGTCCACGTCATCATATTTGCACGTTTTAGACCGTTTTCTATCTGCTCCTACATTTTCATGAGCTTTTAAAACAGATTCTCGATTCTTTATTATGGTTGACACTGTACTCGGCGGAATCAAAAACTTTATCGCAACGTCTTTTTTTCGCATTCCACTATCCACATCTTTTAATAATGCCACCTTTTTCTGCAACACTCAAAGATTTTCTTTTTGACATTACAGCATTTACGTTCTCGTGAACTCAAGAAAAAATAAAAAATAAACTCAAAACAAAAATAAAGACTGACTGAAACTGAGTTAACCTTACTCCTTAATAACGTACAGTACTACCGAATGACGCGATACTGTAATGCGCGGGAACGATTGTTGTAGATTGAGGGAGTGAGGAACACGCACAGTGTCACGTGATCAACTGACTAATCCAGACCGGTCTAACAGGTTTCATTTTTAGTCAATGTGGAATCACAGATAATTTTCCCTTCATTTCTGAAGTTACAAAGTTCGATATATAGAAATTTTTTTCAATATATGGAAATTATTTTATATTGAAATTTCATGGGACTTAAAAAAAATTCGATAAATGGAGATTTTCGATATAAAGAAGTTCGATATACAGAGGTCCTACTGTATTTAAAACCAATCATGAATGGTATCATTTTATACAGTTGAAAGCAGAGAATCTAAAAATAATAATGACATGCAGATTGTAAGTAGTTCTGTAAAATTGTTTGACAAATACCAGAATAATTTCAGTAATATCCTTTAGTAGGAAGAACAAGAAGTTTATGTTCTAAAGCTTCTACGGAAGTCGAATTTGTTCCATGATGTTCTATTTGCATATTCTCGAACGTTCCAGAAGAAAATGTTACTCAAAAATACCGGAAGTCGTGAATAAAAATTAAAACAATGCACCTTACAAAGAGTATATAAGCGAGACCAAAATCGACACAGAAAGACTTTATGCTTTGAATCCACGAGAGACACTTCACATGCGAATCCGAACATCTAACCCAAGGCGAACTCGAGGAATTCAACCCGAAAACTCAAAAAAGCTTTTCCCGTACCAGACAAAAGACAGACTTAACCTAAAAAGGAGTATATCGCTAAATCGCTAAACGTGCCTGTTGAATAGAGCAACAGCACGCCAAATCTAATAGAACATACACAGCCAAATATCCAGCGGCCCTGAAAAGGACCGATTTTAATAGAGAAAAATCAAATTTTGCTGGTATTTGCGATATAAACAAACTTTGACAAAACCCCAAACATATTACTGACGCAAGCCTACTACATTGAGTCGTAACTAGCGCTGAGATGGCAGTATAGCGAGGTCACGCAGTCAGCTGTTTTTTCGCCGGCAAGATTAAAAGCATAGAATCAGTACGATTTTTATTTAAATTGTGCGGAGTTTTCAAATCGTAATTTGACTTTTAAATAGTTACAAGTGAGTGAGAAAACGTAAATACGAAGAGGCGCAAGATTGGAGCCGTCCCCAAGAACAGTGTCCAGTGAAGGAAATACTTACCCACTGGAACGTGAGTTGTCCAAAATTAAAATCCTTGTACCTGGTATCTTTGTTACACAATTGTACTACATATGTCAAACACCTTCAATTCACACAAGTTTTGTAAAGCATCACACTGATTTGTCTTGATAGTTCAAAGGAGTCACGTCCTGAGTATACAGTTTTTTCAAAGATTAAATTCATGCAATTCAACTGAGCAATAAAATATTTATTAGCCGATACTCAATAAAATCTTGTCAATTATTTTTGTAACCCTGCAATTTTGCATAACTTTATAATAGTCCTTCAGACGATTTTTATAAAAGAAAGGTCATTAAAAATACGTTATTTGCAACTCAAATTGTCTTGTTTACATTTTTTTCTATAATTAATTTAACAACTCAAAATCAATTTTTAATAATAATAATTTCTTGGACCAAATATCCAAGTGGCGCCCACACACACATATTAGCATAAGTTGTGTTTGCAGGACTACATCTACGAAGAGAAACCGGCAATTAGTAAGTATAAAATGCGCGGAGTGTAACACCCGACAAAACATTACAACATGACAATAAAGACACATACATTTCGTCTTTGTTATAATTATAATAATGAGATGATCTAAATGTAACCATCAATGTAACAACTAAATGTATTCAGATAATGTTAAAAGAATATAAAATATGTAAAGAGATGTGCTATTAGTCAAGGAACAAAACCTTATAATGAAATAATAACACACCAATGATGACACAAATAAATCATGAAAATCAGAATCATGTAGAGGCCCTACAAAGCATAGGGAAATGTAATAATAATAATAACAAAAAGGGTGTAAATCACCATACCATGAGTAATATTATAAGTATAGGGAATAAGAAAAATGTTAAAATAAGAATAGTGAAGTAAGGAAGCCTATAAATAATAATCAACAAATGTGTATTAATAATTAATATTGTTCAGCTGGATACAGCAATTATAAATAATAATATGTTCATTTTAATCAAATAATTATGTTCAGAATAGAAAGTAAGAATAGTTGAATAAATATTAAGAAAAATGTTAAAATTGGATCTGCAACGTTTAGCAGACGACACTGTAAACAATTAATGGAAAATGTAACCAAACTGGCATCAAGCCATATCAAAATAACAAGAAAGAAACGAGCTATGCAATGCTAATAGTAGAGCCTAATTTGTAATTAAAATAACTGAGATATAAACGTTAGCATCATAAATTTTGTGAATTTTGGATAGTTACGAAAAATACAAACAATAACGAAAACAACGCTTTGATATGTAATTAAATTTTATTGCTGTTTTATTAATTAATTAGTTACATTTAATTTGAGGTGTATATTAAGATATCGGGCGCCATGTTGCACAACAAATATGTATACTTACCTAAGGTCAGAATTCGTGTTATACGAACCACAGTCGAGGAGTATACTACCTGAAATAATTCACTCGTTTTTTGTTTGTTACCATTGACATTACCTTTTTATTACAGGAAAAACTACGTACATATTGAAAAGACTAAAGGTTATGCCATGTGGCATTTATCAAATATTAAACCCCTACAACACTTTATCCCTCCAAAATAAGTACTTTGTTAATGCATAATAAGCTTGATATAAATATTTTTTGGCACAACCCAGCACTTATTAATATAGATTAGTATCCACTCTCTCACTCTCTCCCACTCATATTCTGGTACACTTTCTTTAAAAATGAGCTCATGTTATTTAATTTTATTATTGAATATTTGATTGGTTTTACAGCCAATTGTACTTAGCTGTCACTTCCTGTACTTTTGAGTACACCAAAAAAGTCTCCTCTTTGATCACACACTCTCGAATCTGGATTGTCTCATCATCGCTGATCACACACTCCCGAATCTGTAGCGTCCCATCGTGGATTACCCGCTTCCGATGTTTTAACTCAAAAAATGTTAATATATAACTGTTATGAATAAACTTTTGGTGGTGTAAAATTTAAATAATCACACTTCGTGAATTTGCCGGCTGTGTGTATTGGCCTGCCGGCCCACTTCACGGTCTGGACGAAAATGACCACGTTTCACCACTGTGCATTGCAGAGGTGGGGCAACAACTACGTCACTGGTTCTTTGTTCAACGACCAAGCCTCTGGCTTACAATTGTATGTATGTAGGCGCATCGCATTCTTTCGTCTGACGTAATCATGGGTTGGTCTTGTTTACTTGTTATTGTGACAAACAGTTTCTTGGTACTTTTGTAATTTTCCACTGAATTCGACACAAATCCTGTTAACTCAATATTGCGTTATTAAAAATTCTCACCAAAACTTTACCAATCTCTTATATGGGATATAAAATAAAATACAATAATTATGTTCTGGAACAATAGTTTCCTAAAATTATTACGGTACCAGAATTGTACAGTTACAAATACAATTATGTAATGGCTAAAAATAGAATGACCTCATCATGACATCATTTCCAACCAATCAGGAATTGCCTTAGAAATGAACCGGCGCAGCATAGTGGCGATCTAAGAACACTATATATTGCAACGAGAGGTTCTTTGTGTACTCTGTAGATGTGTATGTTTCGTGTGTTTGCCTCACACGTCGTGGTCGTTACTTTATGTTCACGCTGACGATGTCCGTAGAGATCTTTCGAATTACCAGTACACGCGAGTGGAAACCTTACCTGTTCTTCTATATCAGGTTGTATTTCCCAGGTGGCGCCAAATTGTTTAATCTGAAAACAATTAAAATAAAAAATAGGACGATTGAGCGTTCGTGGCTATGACGGTATGGTGAATTCAAATTTATTCCCGCCACGTTTGAATTTCTTAATCTCACTGGTAGTTCGCAGAGTTTCTGACGTGAGCGCTTAGCGTCACCTTTGCTTGTCGCTAAAATACACAATTCATAAAATGCACTTACCTATGAAATAAAGAACAGTGGTTACAACTCTGTACTAGTTTATTAAATTGTGATTAGTAGTTGTTCAGTATCATACAAAATTATATTTTGTTATTAAACAAATTTGCTCCGGCAATTATAATAAGCCTATTATTATTTCTCAAGGTTCGGCGAAACGATTCTGAATGAATTATTTAGTCAGACTGCAACAGTTTGTTTTCATATCGTTCAATGAATCTGGATTCTTGTGATTACGAAAAAAAATATTAATCATGATTACAATAAAGTACACTACCTTACATTACTGGTACTTATATGCTATAAGGAGTAATTAAAATTTGTTCCTGTAGTGTTAAAGTGTGTTTCAAAAGTTCGTAATTTTTATACAGGTTATTTTTCTAGTTCACATAAGTTTAGTGTTTTATTTTTTAATTAATCTTTGAAAGAAATTAGATCATCAGTTTATAGTGAGAGTTGAAAGTGTTGTGAGAAAAAATTAAAGAGAATTTATTCCATAAATTCGGGTAACTCGGCAATACTTATCAAATCAGTTGAATTCTGGTGTAGTTTCATTCAGTTGAAACAGGTTGGGTCATCGTTAGTCATCAATCTTCCTTCATGGATGAATTTAATTACGCCTGGCGTCCTGTTCGGATAAGTTGATCGAAATTCATTAATTTAGAATTGAATAAACTGGTCTTTGGCCTCGGTTCGATGTATTAGTTCTTCATCAGTGTTTGGTTCCTCGTTTCAGTACATTTGGTTACCCTTTATCACTTTAAGTTAAAATTTGAGTCATTTATGGTTTGGCATCTATTCGTCTTGAGATTCTATAATGGACTAACAGTTTCTAACGGAATATTCATAAATAACGTTCAGTTGTCATGGTAACTGATTGACTCTCATTGGCTATTCATGACTCAAGACCATTGTTATAATATTTGAATTTTTATTCAAAATGACTAAATATCTTCTGATTGCTATTATTCTTCTGTCTTCTTCTCTATGTATGAGATATTATCACAACTGTTCATATTTTCTTTCAAAGATCATTTTGACATCCCACAAAGCTGGGTTTGCTTATGTATTATTGTTTTGACAGTTATGTTGATATTATTTAATTACATTTCTTTCTTATTTTATGTCCTTAATTTAACATTTAGATCTTAATATGATCCACTAATTATCATTGACTAGTTACTTGCCTTGGATTTGCTAATATAATAGTTAATTTCTTACAATTTGTTGTTATTGGTTTTATACAGTTAGGCATTTCATAGGCTTAGGTAGTAATTGGCTATACTTTCTTATTTTATACAAATTAAATATTATTTTACCTTTATACATGTTTTGTTTTGTGTTACAAATGATTTGTTTATTTGTTGAATTGTTTTGGCTCTGTTTTATAATAATTGTATGTTTTCATTAGTTTCCATATTATGGTTTGTCTATTATTTTCTAACTGCTTTTCCAGTATTATTAGATTTATATGAATTTATCTTTTTTCTTATTTATATTGCCATTGTTTATAATTTGTCTATTATTTACTATTCTCTATAAAATATAACACAACATATAGGCTTATGGTCTGTATAACTCCTTCAGCCATATTCCTACTCATAAACTTAATCAAACAATTCTTCAACAGTTATTATGCTACTCTTGTTTACATTTTGTTTATTCTTATTTATTTCTTGGTGACAAACATCATCACACCATTTACTTTATCTAATTAACTATCCCTTTGAACATAGGATGTTTATTGATTTTGCATTTATATTCTTTACTATATTTTTCTATTCTAATCTTTACCAGCTAACCATGGTAACACTAACATTTTGACTCTCCATGGGATTCCTTCCCTGAATACTATTGTATTCCTCATCTACAATTACTCTTAATCCTAATAATAACAATATTCTTATTTACTAACACTTTTCACCTTTAACCTTTAGTGTTTATCACTGGTTTTTAGGTGTCTGTACCTATCAATAGGGTTTCTATTTATTTTGGGGGTTTACACTGGCACTTTGCACTTTTTATAGTATTTAAGTGTTACTAGAGTCAGCTGCATGGAAGTAGTATCGTCAAGGTCACTCACTTTCACTGCTTCTCCCTGTTACCTCCACGCCCCTCGCCCAGCGTTGTTGCCGGCTAGTACAGTGTGTAGCGTTTTAGCAGTGTTACGAAAACAAATTTCATACATCCACATTATATTCTTCGTTTCAAATTTATTTATGCGTATCGCGTAAATGAATTTGTTTTATCAGGAATAATTAGTTGTGGGTAACACTGCTCAGTTAAATTCTGGGCGCCAGTATTTGAGCTCTAAAAATTTGTGTCAGTCGGCAACATATTTTTTGTTGTCGCGTAAATATCTACAGAATTTCTATATTTGCGTTTCTTCTGTTTCTTTGGCTTTTTTTTTGTTACGATTTGCAGTTCTCTGAAACTACTATTTATACTGCGCTTGTTTTTCTTATGTTAGAATCTAAACCTTTTAGCAATACACACCCTAACTTTACGAAGTACCATTAGGTCAGTTATTTTGTGATTTCCGTACAGTGCACTTAACTTATTAAAGTTTTACTGTTTTCTTCATGGGCGGTTATCCTACAGACTGACAGTTGTCTGAGAACGCTGACCTTGCCTGCTGTTGTCGCTTTAATTTTTTCATACTCACGGTCTTTTCCCTTTTGTAAATGAATCTGTTTTTGTTCTCTACACGGTCATTCCTAAGCCATATGGTTCGGAAGTTCTGTTAGGTATATGTACACATTTGGTATGCACATTGCGTATACCCTGTCGGCATGTCTTTTCGGTAAATATTGCTGTCTGACACTTTTATGAATGCCTTTGTCATTTTATAATCCCCTCAAAAATGTGTATGTTTACTGCCCGCGCTACTACCTTTCTTCCATTGCACAAAGATAAATAGGACTGAGCAATTTCTGTAAACAAAATTGTCGCTGTTGTGACAAAAGCCAATCCCATTTCAGTTACAGTACCCCATTCCAAGTAGGTTGGGTGGACGAGGTGAGGAAGAGACGAACATCCAAAATATTTATCGTCCTTAGTATTGTTGACAGACATTTTGTGCGTTTCATGTGAACGGTTGACGTCTTTATTGTAGACAGTGTGTGTATTAGTTTATTTCAATAATTTGTATTTATTATGAGTGATATTGAGGAACAGTATCCTACATTTAGTTCGAGTACAAGCAGCGGTGGTGTACGTGCGGGCCGAGAGGACATTAGAAAACAAAGTAAAGTCATCATAGCAAACGTTTACAAGTTTTTTAAAAATCTTGCGTATAATGAAGAAGCCAGGAGGAACATAAACTTTGCACAAGTTCGAAAATTGACAGCGGAAGCTTGTGGCATTTCTGAACAGTCGGTGCAACGTATTAGCAATACCGTTGCTTCGGCAGATGATCAAGGCGTGAGTGTTGTGTTCAGTTCTCCAAGGAAAGGGTATAAACGGGAACACAAAAACACTGAACTGGACGATTTTAATAAACAAATAGTCCGCAGGACCGTACTAGAATATTACGACCGAGGGGAATACCCCACTGCAAGCAAAATTCGAGCTGATCTCTGTCAGAAAATCAATTATTCTGGTTCAGAAGCCTCCGTACTTCGCCTTCTGAAAGTGCTTGGTTTTAAATTTAAGAACTGCAACGATGGACGAAAATTTTTAATGGAGCGCAGAGACATTGCTGCCTTGAGAGCGAAGTTTTTGAGAACCATGCATATACATCGTACGGAGGACAACAGGCCTATAATTTATTTGGATGAAACCTGGATATCACAGAATCATACGAATAAATACATCTGGCAAGACTCCAGAGGGAACGGTGGGCTGAAAGTACCTACTGGTAGAGGTGGCCGGCTGATTATTGCACATGCTGGATCCGCAAGTACAGGTTTCATAGCAGGTGCCAAACTTGTCTTTCGTGGCAGTAAGCATTCAGCTGCATCTGACTACCACACAGAAATGAATGCTGAAGTTTTTAAGACCTGGTTTGTTGGTATGTTGCGCTCCTTGGAAGAAGGCTCTGTCATCGTGATGGATAATGCCAGCTATCATTCTGTACAAATAGATAAACCACCATGTTCAAACTGGCGTAAAGCGGATATCATGGAGTGGCTGCGTAAGAAGAGAATTTCATTTTCCACAGCTGAAACCAGGGATGAACTTCTTTCTAAAGAAGAGATCCGAACGGCCAAGAAGACGTACGAATTGGATCAACTGGCAAATGAAATGGGACATACAGTAGTGCGCCTGCCACCATATCATTGTCAGTATAATTCGATCGAGCTGATATGGGCCCAAGTTAAACGGTATGTTGCAAACAAGAATACGACTTTCAGATTGGCCGATATTGAACAACTTGCACACGAAGCTTTGGACAGGATAACTCAGGAAGACTGGGAGAAGTGCGTAAGACATGCGGAGGCACTACAAGAAGCCGATTACTCAAAGCAGTGCACGAGAGACACCACAGTGGAGCCCTTCATCATACACTTACGTGTGAGTAGTGACAGCGAACCTGAGTCCAGTGAATCCGAAGACGAATAAGGCAGGAGTGTTAAAAAGTGTATATAGGTGGTAAACGTGTCTATAGCGAAGCGTAGTATTTTCTATTTTTATTGAAACATAAAAAACCGTGTGTGCGTGTTTTCTTCAGGAGTGTTATGAATGTGCTCTGTGCTATCACTTTGCAAAGTGATAATTGTGTGACTAACCCTATTTAAGGTGAGTTTTTCAACATACTGCTTATTTATAATAGTCATAAGGAATTCTATAGTTCATAAAATAAGGAAAATTTTAATTATAAAATTAGTAAGGACAATGCATAAAATATAGAATTATAAATTTAAATTCTATATTTAAAGAATTAAGTTAAAATATATATATATATATATAAATAAATAAGGAATTTTAAATTTATTTCATGAGACATTTGTATTTGTTGTTTATAAAATTATCCTTATTTTCTTAAGAAATCCAATTCGTTTCACGTTTATACATACCATTATTTTTATACTACTTGTGCATGTAACATCTTATAGTATACTTCTAATTTT
This sequence comes from Magicicada septendecula, assembly GCA_034769895.1. Classification (NCBI taxonomy): domain Eukaryota; kingdom Metazoa; phylum Arthropoda; class Insecta; order Hemiptera; family Cicadidae; genus Magicicada; species Magicicada septendecula. The sequence goes on from CM068368.1 coordinate 796,866,445, forward strand.
TTTACTTAATTAATAAGCAGCGCAGGAAATAAAAATAGAATATTTTTCTGAGTCACGAATAGTGCGGTGTCTTCAATAATTAAATGGGGCAAGCTTAAGACACAGGATGCGTATAAAATTCGTTCAAACAAACTATAGCTGACGCGTCGAATTGAATGTTATGTATAAGATACGGAAATTAATTGTTAATTAATTATTAACAATATATTAATTGTGATGTAATTATTATTAAGAATTATTGACAATGTAACAATGTACTCTAATGCATGTATTACAAACTTTCTCACTTTGTTATATTCTTTACATTAAGTAGGCTTACTTACTAGTGTAGCATTTTTCGGAAGAAAGGGAAACTGTTGCTTAGTGGCAACGCTGTAAGTAAGCGGTGTGACCTTGACGATACTAGTTCCATGCAGCTGACTCTAGTGGGTATTCCCTAACATTAAATTCTCTTTCTCACTTAATCATGTTCTCTATCTATCTATCTCTCACTTCATAATGGTTAGTTATACTGTTAACAAGTTTCATATCATTATAGAGTTATTTATAACATTTACTCTCTATTTATTTGGTTAGTGTACTTTAGTTTGTCATTACTTTATTGGACTTTAACAATTATCATTTACATTGATTAATTAGTCGATACTAATAATTATCATTTACATTTATTATTTATTGGTTTCTTTTTCGTTACTTTATTTGAGTGTAACATTTCTCCTTTTCTGTTCGATATTATTCGTTTGTGTCTTTTCATTTCTTCTCATTTTATTTCATTTGTATTTTGTTTGTTTCCTTTTCATTTCCCTTCTCATTTGATTTCATTTTATTGAGTCAATCACTTGGGTTGGGTCATAGTCGTTTGTCGCATCATAGTCATTTTATTTTCATTTGTTTAAACATTTAATATAGTTGATTCGTAGTTTTTTCCCTGGTATTGGGGTGGCTTGTTTGTGTTGTAACATAATGGCTCTCCTTCAAAATTGATCATTTTGGTAAAACACTAGCATAGTTTTTTATAAAATTATCAGTTATATATAATTTTTTCCTTTTCTTCTTGTTTATTTCTTCTTTCTTGATTCTCTTCTTACTTGTTTCACCCCTTTTTATTTAGATCCGTTTTTATTTATTTCTATTAGTGCGTTCTCCCTGTTATATAATTTTTTCCCTAACTTTTAGTAGCTGGTTTCATCCATTACTACCTTTTTTTCTGAGATCAGAGGAACATCATCTCTGCTCAGTTAATTGATTGCTGGACCTATTCTCAGTCAATCTTAAATACCTTTTTGTCATCTTGTGACTTTCATTAATAATATTTTGGGGATTGTCCACTTCATGGTTTTTTAGATCATTTTTGCCTTTTACTCATTCTTCCTTCCGCTGTACCTTAGCTATATTCTGTTATCTACTCACACAGTTGATTGTTTTTATTTATTTAGTTGTTAATTTCATTATTTCTAACTTTTAATTAGTTTGTTTTTCTTTTCTTCTTGTGATCATTTTAATTATTTTAGACATCTTTTTTCTTTTCTTCTTCTTTGTTGATTTCCATTATCTTGCTTTAGCCACTTGCTGTATACTTGTTTTATACATTATTTCTTTTTCTTTCTTGTACCGTTCACTTTTTTTTTACTCTTTATAATTTTATGTATTTGTTTTAGCAGGTCTTGCTTAGTTTTATTTTTGTTTATTTTAATTGGTCTCCTTTCTAATTCTCTTATGTTATTAATTCTTGTTTTCACTTTATTTGTGTATTTTCTTTTGTCTCAGATATTATCTAAACATTATTGTAAGTTAGTTGTTCTTACCTTTTTTAGGAATTTTTGTAATTTATTCCTTTATTTTTTTATTTTACCACATATGTTATCTAAATATTAGCGTAAGGTGATCTTACATCTTTTTTGAATTTTGTAATTTTTAACTTTTTATGCGTTCCACCTGTCGGCCGTTTCTTCTTCTTCTTCTTCATCTATTTCTTGTCTCCCTCCCTGAGGTGCGTTGGATTGGTTTCCATTGTTTCTTGAGGGAATCCAGAGTTCTGGTGGGTTACGTTTATTGTACGCTATTCTGAAATTCTCTGCAGGATTGTCGCTGAAAGGTATCCAGTCATAATCTTCATATTCTTGTTGGTTACTTCCAGATGGTGCGTCCCTTCTCTGGTTATCGCTTCCGGATCTGGCTCCTTCAATATTATGAATTTGTTGTACATTTTCAGTATTCTCTTCCCTTGGGTGCTGGTTATCGCTCTGGGCGTTATTATTGTTTCGTTCGTTTGATGGTGGTCTTGGGTAGCGCCTCCCCTGGTTGTTTCGAGTGCTCCCTCGTATAAAGTGTACTTTGGGTTGATTGTTAGGATTACGGTTATCTCCGTTTCCCCTATTATTATTATTCTGATTATTCGGGTTATTATTGTTCCCGTAATAATTATTATTGTTGGGGTGGCCGTTTGGATGCTGGTTTGGTCCATTGCCCTGGTAATTATTATTATTTTGATAGTTTCCGTTAAACGGTGGATTTCCCTGATTATAATTTGGGTGGTTACCCCTATATTGATAGTTGTTATTGTTCCGGTTCGGGTTATTCTGGTTGTTGTTTTGGGGTTTGTTATTGGACGGATTATAATTTGGTGGATTCTGGTTTTCCTCCCAACGGTTGTATCTCAAGTTGACCATTCGGTTGCGTCTATATTGGCCATCATTTTCATGGTCCTCCAACAAGTTTGTCATGCCTTGAATGGTTTTTATTTGGCCCTGTCTCCTGGCTTTTTGTACCGCATCCTCACAATGGTACCTTAACTGTATCACCAATAATTCCTCCGGTATCCTCAGTTCTAAATTTCTGGCCAAGCACACTTTACCTAGAAAGTACGAAGTGAGGGTGTGTCCCGCTTGCGGATCGTACCTCCCGTTGCTTCTATCATTTCTGACCACGTTTTGAGTTGACTCTGACCACTATTTATCTCGGAACTGCGTTTTGAATTCTTGAGTACTGTTTATCTCCGGTCTGGTGGCCGTCCACCAATTGTCGTGGGTGTCCCTGAACATCTCATCAATTAGGCTTCTCACCGTTGTCCATCTAGTTTCCCTGTTCTTTTCAATTAGTTCCTCCACTCTTTTGAGGAATTCCATAGGTTTACGCCGGTAGCTGCGAAAGTTTATCAGCTCCTGGTTATCACTGGTTATAATGTGGGTGCTGTTGCAGGGTTTCTCCCTCAGTGCGTCCAGCTCCTCTTGCATTTGTCTTTCCCTTTCGCTAATTCCCTGGATCTTCTCCTTGTTTTCTTGGATCTGCCTGTCTACTTTGTTGAGGTTGGTATATACCCTTTCCACACATTCACTTACATCTGTCTGTATTTCCTTGTTTTTCTTCAAGTTTTCGGAGCACCTCCTGTTTATTTTTCGTGCATTCTGTGGTTATTTGATGAAGTTCCTCAAAGCTATTTTTTCCTTCCTCCTCGACGTTGCTTATTTTGTTGATTAACTCCTCCCGGACTTGTACTACTGTTTCATTCGTCTCGGTGGTTGTTTTATCTCTTCCCTACATTCTACCAACTGTTGTCTCAACTCATCTTTGGTTTTCTTGCTATCTTCCTTCAATTGTCTTTGGAGTGTTTGATTATTATTTCCGATCTTATTATTCAATATTTCCAGATCTTTCTTGAGCTGCCTCTTTAACTCTTCATTCTTCTCTTCTAATATCTCTTGGTTTCTCTTCAAGGCTTCATGGTTGCTTTCCATCTTATTATTCAGAAGTTCTATGTCCTCCTTGAGTTGTTTCCTTAATTCTACATTGTTTCTGTCCAGTTTTTCGTTTAAGAATTCCCTGTCTTCTTTTCTTTGTTCTCTAGTTTCTTCCTTCATTTTCTTCAATTCTTCACTATTTTTGTCCAATTTTTCATTTATTTTCTCCTCCATTTTGTCTATTTCTTCATCAAATTTTTTGTCTATTTTTTCATTAGTTTCCTCCTTATTTCTGTTTAATTGTTCCACCATAACCCTCATCATTTCCTGGAAATTTGTGTCCATCGATTGGGTTGGTTTCTTTGATTGATCGCCGGCTATTATTTCTACTTCCGGTGCTGGTTGGATTGGGTTGTCTGGTTGGTCCCCTTGGGCATCCTCTTCGATCATTTCCTCGATCATTTCCATTTCTTCTTCGTCGGTACCCTCAGTTCCCTTCTTAGATTTTCCCCTGGTCGTCATGGAGTGTTTCATAATTTTTCGTAACCGCCGCTAGTCTTCAATTCTAGCCACACTAGTTGGTCGCCAATTTGTAACGAGAGGTTCTTTGCGTACTCTGTAGATGTGTATGTTTCGTGTGTTCGCATCACACGTCGTGGTCGTTACTTTATGTTCACGCTGACGATGTCCGTAGCGATATTTCGAATTACCAGTACACGCGAGTGGAAACCTTACCTGTTCTTCTATATCTGGTTGTATTTCCCAGGTGGCGCCAAATTGTTTAATCTGAAAGCAATTAAAATAAAAAATAGGACGTTGAGCGTTCGTGGCTATGACGGTATGGTGAATTCAAATTTACTCCCGCCACGTTCGAATTTCTTAATCTCACTGGTAGTTCGCAGAGTTTCTGACGTGAGCGCTTACTGTCACCTTTGCTTGTCGCTAAAATACACAATTCATATAATGCACTTTCCTATGAAATAAAGAACAGTGGTTACAACTCTGTACTAGTTTATTAAATTGTGATTAGTAGTTGTTCAGTATCATACAAAATTATATTTTGTTATTAAACAAATTTGCTCTGGCAATTATAATAAGAATTATTATTTCTCAAGGTTCGGCGAAACGATTCTGAATGAATTATTTAGTCAGACATGGCGTCTGCAACAGTTTGTTTTCATATCGTTCAATGAATCTGGATTCTTGTGATTACGAAAAAAATATTAATCATGATTACGATAAAGTACACTACCTTACATTACTGGTACTTATATGCTATAAGGAGTAATTAAAATTTGTTCCTGTAGTGTTAAAAAGTGTGTTTCAAAAGTTCGTAATTTTTATACAGGTTATTTTTCTAGTTCACATAAGTTTAGTGTTTTGTTTTTTAATTAATCTTTGAAAGAAATTAGATCATCAGTTTATAGTGAGAGTTGAAAGTGTTGTGAGAAAAAATTAAAGAGAATTTATTCTATAAATTCGGGTAACTCAGCAATACTTATCAAATCAATTGAATTCTGGTGTAGTTTCATTCAGTTGAAACAGGTTGGGTCATCTTTAGTCATCAATCTTCCTTCATGGATGAATTTAATTACGCCTGGCGTCCTGTTCGGATAAGTTGATCGAAATTCATTAATTTAGAATTGAATAAACTGGTCTTTGGCCTCGGTTCGATGTATTAGTTCTTCATCAGTGTTTGGTTCCTCGTTTCAGTACATCTGGTTACCCTTTATCGCTTTAAGTTAAAATTTGAGTCATTTATGGTTTGGCGTCTATTCGTCTTGAGATTCTATAATGGACTAACAGTTTCTAACGGAATATTCATAAATAACGTTCAGTTGTCATGGTAACTGATTGACTCTCATTGGCTATTCATGACTTAAGACCATTGTTATAATATTTGAATTTTTATTCAAAATGACTAAATATCTTCTGATTGCTATTATTCTTCTGTCTTCTTCTCTATGTATGAGATATTATCACAACTGTTCATATTTTCTTTCAAAGATCATTTTGACATCCCACAAAACTGGGTTTGCTTATGTATTATTGTTTTGACAGTTATGTTGATATTATTTAATTACATTTCTTTCTTATTTTATGTCCTTAATTTAACATTTAGATCTTAATATGATCCACTAATTATCATTGACTAGTTACTTGCCTTGGATTTGCTAATATAATAGTTAATTTCTTACAATTTGTTGTTATTGGTTTTATACAGTTAGGCATTTCATAGGCCTAGGTAGTAATTGGCTATACCTTCTTATTTTATACAAATTAAATATTATTTTACCTTTATACATGTTTTGTTTTGTGTTACAAATGATTTGTTTATTTGTTGAATTGTTTTGACTCTGTTTTATAATAATTGTATGTTTTCATTAGTTTCCATATTATGGTTTGTCTATTATTTTTTAACTGCTTTTCCAGAATTATTATTAGTTTTATATGAATTTATCTTTTTTCTTATTTATATTGCCATTGTTTATAATTTGTCTATTATTTACTATTCTCTATAAAATATAACACAACATATATAGGCTTATGGTCTGTATAACTCCTTCAGCCATATTCCTACTCATAAACATAATCAAACAATTCTTCAACAGTTATTATGCTACTCTTGTTTACATTTTGTTTATTCTTATTTATTTTTTGGTGACAAACATCATCACACCATTTACTTTATCTAATTAACTATCCCTTTGAACATAGGATGTTTATTGATTTTGCATTTATATTTACTATATTTTTCTATTCTAATCTTTACCAGCTAACCATGGTAACACTAACATTTTGACTCTCCATGGGATTCCTTCCCTGAATACTATTGTATTCCTCATCTACAATTACTCTTAATCGTAATAATAACAATATTCTTATTTACTAACACTTTTCACCATTAACCTTTAGTGTTTATCACTGGTTTTTAGGTGTCTGTACCTAACAATAGGGTTTCTATTTATTTTGGGGGTTTACACTGGCACTTTGCACTTTTTATAGTATTTAAGTGTTACTAGTGGGTATTCCCTAACATTAAATTCTCTTTCTCACTTAATCATGTTCTCTATCTATCTATCTCTCACTTCATATGGTTAGTTATAGTGTTAACAAGTTTCATATCATTATAGAGTTATTTATAACATTTACTCTCTATTTATTTGGTTAGTGTACTTTAGTTTGTCATTACTTTATTGGACTTTAACAATTATCATTTACATTGATTAATTAGTCGATACTAATAATTATCATTTACATTTATTATTTATTGGTTTCTTTTTCATTACTTTATTTGAGTGTAACATTTCTCCTTTTCTGTTCTATATTATTCGTTTGTGTCTTTTCATTTCTTCTCATTTTATTTCATTTGTATTTTGTTTGTTTCCTTTTCATTTCCCTTCTCATTTGATTTCATTTACTTCATTTTATTGAGTCAATCACTTGGGTTGGGTCATAGTCGTTTGTCGCATCATAGTCATTTTATTTTCATTTGTTTAAACATTTAATATAGTTGATTCGTAGTTTTTTCCCTGGTATTGGGGTGGCTTGATTGTGTTGTAACAATATACAAACGCATGAGTAAACAATACACATTTTGTCAATTTTCACTCAACCAGCAACAACTACTCCAGACCAAATTATCATCAGAATTTATTAATCAACAATTGAAGAAGTATAAATATAATAAAGTGCATCGAAACCAATAGTGCTATCTTTACTAGAAGTGCGAATTAAAAGAACGAGGTTAGGTGCAATACCTAACCAAGTAATTAATTATTCAAGAAAAATATATTCGTTTATACGCGTAAACAGTGCAGTGAAACACGATCAGTGTACCCGATCGTGAAGTGTAATAAGAAATAATCCATGAGATTATAATTCAGGGAGTACTTTGCCATATATTTACATTGAATATGAATAATATGTTAGTAGTATAAAACATAATACACCTGTATAGTAACGCAAAAACAATAATACCATAAGTACTAAGCACTGTCTTTACTTTATTTAGAGGAATTATACTATTCCGAACATAAGAATTAAAGTATTAGCATTACCAGTTAACCTCAAATTTGTCAAGGTTAAACGAACTTTTCGTCAATCGATTTCAATGATTAAAGGTGTCTAACCTATTAATTTAAATTCTTGTAATAGCATTGTATCGCAAGGCATTGGTGTTTTATCCTGTAATTTAAAAGAAACCACCCTTGAGGTATGAAATATTTGTAAACAAACCAATTATTATCAGAGTTATCATAGCCAACCCACTGGGTTAAAATAGTTAAAAGCCGGATGAATTGTAATCCGTTAGCATTATTAGTTTGAATGTATTAAATTGAAACAAGTACATAGTGAGCAATACACAAATGAATTGTGACCTAACAAACAGTGTCAGTAATTATTTAAACAGTGATTAATTCTTTTTTATCAATTGATGAGTTGCGAATTCAAAGCAAGCAACCAGTTAAGTTGGCTACTATTTGAACGAGTGAAGCGCCAACAGTTAAAATTAAATAAGTAGACTAGAACGAAATTAATTATTGATATTGTTTTAAATATTTACTCAACAAATCATTTAACTTCAATCAAAATGAATTATTTTATTATTCAAATAAATTCTTTTTATGGAATATTAACCAGAAATTCCATATGGCGCCCAGGTAAAAATCAAATGTGCTCACTTAATAACAAACAGTGCAGTCATACTGTTTTTGAAAACTTAACAGTTTAAAAACAAACTGAGACCTACTGAACTTCCAGTACGACACTAAAGGTACGTGAAGGTTTGAATTATTTAAATAACTTTGTCAAAACTACACATTACCATACACAGATGATATAATTCAACGGAAGTGCTGATGAACTTCGAGAGGTCTCCAAAGCTATTTACATTCAACTAACGGGGATTACAACATTTAATTAATCAATTAAAACTAATAATTAATTAAACAAGATATCGTAATTAAATCAAATAATTAATTATATAAAGATAAAAAATTTATTTAACGACACAGTGTTACATTAAATTCAGAGACAAGCAACGTGTGATAAAAAATAAATTTTTAAAGAGTTACGTACAGCACGTTTTTGTATTAATAATCAAAAAGCAATTTTAAGTGAAATAATATATAAATAAGGCATACAGTGGTCAAAATCTCATTGCTACATTATGCACTAAGGGCTTGAAATCACCATTAAACGTTGCAAATTTCTTTTAAAGTAAATTATTCTCATTAAATTGTTCCCCACATTTTTTAAATTTATTTTCCTTATGATAGTAAAATATATAAGAGCAATATAAAAAAAGAAAAATTTGAATTGATTAAGAAAACAGTTAAATGTATTTATTAGTATAAAATTTTATTATTTTATAACAGGTCCAAGGTACATCTTTTCTACATCATTTCAGTGTTCATATGTGTAGTTAGGAAATCAATCAAGTTTACCACCATATTTAAATAGGCCTACTCATATCTCTCAAATATTCAGTTCTTTGATCTTTCCTTAGTCCTACGAAATAAGAAACTAAGTTAATTTGTTAATAAGCTTTATTTAGCATGTCTACAATTTTTTGCTAAATTATATACTTTTCCATTTACTTAGCAAAATCAAAAATTTTTTAATTGCTTACTAAACTGAGCTAACATTCAAAGACTAATATTTTAAAATTAGTTAGAAGTCTTGAAAAACTTTATTATTATATTCAAGATAATATAAACTAATGACACTTATTATATCTTTTCTTAAGATATGAAGTGAATTTTCACTTCATAGCAAGTTATCTTAAAAAAATGAACATACTTTTTCGACCATTAACTTTGTTAGTTTTTACTAATATTAGGATACAATAAAATTCATTTGAAAGACAATTTAAAAACCTTTTTCCAATTTATGAGTACTAGTTTTATTAGAGCTGCAGATTTCGAGTTACTGGAAGTGAATTTTTGAAGGTGTTTGATGGGGGGGGGGGGGATTGAAGTACCACCTTTAAACAATCATATGTTTTTAGTTCTCTAATAATATAGTTTTCTTTTTATCCCTAAACTGAGTTAACATTTCATTTAAAGTCTAATAGTATCAAAATGAATAGCCTGAAAAAAAGTACAAGATTCGAGTATATTGAGAATAATGTATATTAAGACACCTACTAGGGGATTACAAAAAATTATTTAATAGGAAATTACAGCAGAAAAAAATTGCAATTTTATATTAAAAAAAATAAAAAAACTTTGTAATTTGTATGGGTATCACGATAAAGTAAAACTAATTTTAAAGATAATTTAGCTCCTTCAATTACCTTCAATTTAGGTCGTACACACGTTTTCTTGAATTACAGTTTTTCAGTTATCAAGCGTCAGTTTTTTCTTGGGGGGGGGGAATGAATAAACTGAAACACTGAGTTTAAACAATGTTATCTCCCAGTGTATTGGACCTACAACAATATTTCTTTTAATTATATAACAAGTAACATGAGGTAATGATTTTATAGAGGGTAAAAATAAAATTTTATCTTGTAAAAATTTGTAATTATGAAGTTGGGAACCCGCAACTGAGGAAGACCACACAAAACTTTTTTTTAAACTTTTATCTACACATTATGTTGAAGATATTTCCAAAGATTTAATGTTTGATAATATTAAATAATGATAAACTTAATTCTTGTCTTCATTGACTCGACTAAAAAAGGACTGACTGTATGGACACAATTAAACTCTAGACGTCTTTTTACCTTTGTAAAATTAAAATTACATGACGTTAATGCTTCCATCACTACACAAATATGACTAATAAAAATAATACATGTGGTTATTCTCACCCCCCCCCCCAAACAGATACATGCAGCAGTAATAATCGACTCTAAATATAATATTAATAGTTTACATTTCTGTTAATAGAGGACTAACTTAAGAAAATCTGCAATTTATATATAAACTTAGCAGCATTTAATCGTACTTGAAAATCTGGGCACATATCGTCCATTTGGCCTCCCAGTACACGAATACGTTGGACAATAGATGGAGACATGTCTGGTGGAACTCTGCCCACTAACATAGTTCCTAGTTCACCCAGTGGAGCTTTGAGAAGGGTCACCGCTGCTACATTCTGTGTTGTCAAAGACACCAACGTACAATCCTTTCCCCAGCCTACACGAAAACTGCGCCCCTTCATGATTGCACAGTCTGCAAGACATCGTGCATTTACACGTTTAACAATGGAATCAGCGTAACAAACAACACCATTGGGATGGAACAGAGATACAGTCTGAAAACAAAGAATAATTACACATTATTTTTAAATCTAAAAGAGATTAATATTACTTCAATAAATTATTTATGTAACATACTACAATTTTATGTGTGCGTACAGACATACAGAAGAGAACAAAATGTTCTTCTACTAACTGGTAGAAACTATTACTTTCGTAATCTACTAGTGATGCAGAGGTGTGGTATTTTTCCATCTTGTGTTTTGGACGGAAGAATCCTCATTGAGGGGGTATTGTAACGTGTCAAAAATGGGGTATTTTAGTTTATTTCAGTTTTCGGGGTTTCATAAAAAATATTGTGCAAGTTTTAATCCCATTGTGACAGAACACGTGGTGACTATAACAGTTTGTAACAAAGCAGCAACGTAATATTCCGTTGCAAAATCAGTTGAGGTATGCAGCCACCCAAGAAATTCTAAGAACTTTGCTTGTGTATGACCATGCGCACGCATGCGTCAAGTTAGTATACGCTCGGACCCACGCATCAGGAAACGCCAAAATGGGGAAAAGTACTTTTTCTGTTTCATCTACTTGACTGAGCTGGCGGATACGAAAAACTTAAGGTCCGCCCATATAGTGACATCAGACCAAAAGTGCCTAAATATCGTCGGCACACACTACAGAAACAACCACTATGTAGCATGTGCCTAGCCAATAAACCGCAACAACCCAACTATGAGCGACGACAAAATTCGTTGGCAGTGAACCTCAGCTTCCGCCCGCTGGAAAAAGACGCTTGGGCAGTTCATCTCTGATCGTGTCGGCCGACACAAAGCCAAGTGGGCTCTATTAAAATTTTATCAGTTTTTTTTTTAATCTCAAAAGTGAAATAACAGAAAAAATCATGTGACCGCATAAGGGTACGCAAGTGGACACTAACAAGTTTTATTTCGGACACATCAGTAAATACAAAAAGTGAGAAACAAGCGCTTGAGTGATCACTACGTGTTACGGTCGAGAAGGGTATTTTTTTTAAATGTGTTAAGGGGTTTTTTTTTAATAATGCAGGTATGGATGAGAGAGTGAGCAAAGCTGGGCTCTGTCTGTTTAGGTTTCATGGGTATGTGTAACTTAGAATAAGGTAAGCATTTTTATTGTATAAGTAGTAAGGCTAAGAACATGTCTCAAGAAAATTTTATTTAAAGATCAAGCTAAAAAAATGAACAACAATTAATTCGATACAAAGTAATGACGAAAAAATAAAGTAAAATAATTTCTCTTCCAAAAATGTATTGTGTAAATCATTCACACAACCTTGAAAATTACGCTTGTATCCCAACGTTCGTATGACGCAACCTTGGACCCGAGAACACCGATTGACGGTAAGTGGAAGTTTTTTCAAATTTTGTTTGGTATTTTAATTTTCTAGTTAATTCGAAACTTAACATTTGGCGCCTCGGAACAGGAACGAATTTAATAAATTGATGAAATTCCATACCTACAAATAAGATACAAGCGCAATTTAGAGGCTAAGTGAAAATACGTAAAGTTACGTAAAATAAGTAAAAAATACTTGTTCAGATAATAAATAAATTACATATTTAAAAGTATAACAATGGAAAATACAGAGAATGAAGTCGATTTGTCCGACTCGACTGTGATAAGCGAAACAGCTGAATTTGATGAATCAGCTGTTATGAATAGTCTTGAAGTACATTCACCACCGAATGTAGGTCAAGACGACAAAATTACAAACGTAGTCAACACGAATGAATCAAATAGTACAGATGATTCGGGGATCCAAACGACCCCAAAATTGAATAGAGAAAGATCAATAATAACGAAGTCAGCTTCACTGACAATAAAACGGAAAGTCAGTCGACACCGGTCCAAGATAAAAAGTCTGACGATAATTACGAAATGTTTAAAATGATACAAACAATGCTAGATATGGACAGAATATCTATGTTAAATAAATTCAGTGAACAGAAGAGTGAATTTAATGAGTTAAATAAACGTTTCGATAGTCATGATAAAAAATTTGATAATTGTTTTAATGAGTTAAAATATGAGATCCAAGAAATGAATAAATGTTTAGAAAGTACTAATGAAACAATAAGAACCAGTTTGAATAAATTAGAACAGAGTGTTGAGCGAATGGGAGTACATGTGATGAGGACAGAGAAAAATAATACGAATGAAAATTATAATGACAAAGAGTTAATAAATGGTAATGATAATGTCGAAAATAATGAATGTAATATTGATAGTGGTGTATTTGAAGAGTTAGTATCAGAAAGTGATACGGTGAAAATAAATAATGAAAGTACTGATGAGTTTGTAGAATGTGATAATGAAATGTTGATGTGTGTATATGAGTTAGAGAGAGAGAGAGAAAAGATAGTATAGTGGTAGAATGGTGGCAGAGGGTAAATTTTCCCCTTATTATTTATGATGATGATTTAATGTGTTCACAAGTATTGTTTAAGAAGGGCAAGAGTCCCGTGTTAGTAGAAGGTTTGAAGTGTTTATATTTGTTGTATAATTTTGTACCCTCTGTCTGGAGTAATATTGAGAGTGTGATATGGCATTATGATGAGAGAGATTTAAACAGAGAATTGTATGTGGAGAAAGTAACAGAATTGTATGCATTGAATAGAGAGTATGATGAGTGGAGAGTAAGGTTAGAAGTGTGCCTAAATAATAATGAGTTAATTGATAATACAAAAGTAAATAACCCGATAATGAATATAATTACTGATGGAGACTTAACAAAAATACTTAACGTTGACTTGTTTAATGATTATTTTGGTAAAATGAATGAATTTGGTTTTTATAGTTACGACACACAAAGTGACCATTTGTTTGTCAATAAAACTGAACATAGTTACGACACACAAAGTGACCATTTGTTTGTCAATAAAACTGAACAGTGTTATATAAAACCAAGATTAATCTATGACGATGGTGGGTAGGCTATAAAACAATAAAAGACAATTATAAACATTTTTGTTTTATGGGTTTTGACCTGGCAGATTTGGACAATGAAGCGTGAAAAAATGGAACAGTTAATGACAGAAGTTTGTAAATACATGTCAATTTATTTGTGTGCATTGTAGAATGTTAAGTAAACAAGTGTGTGTAATTGTTGTAATAATAATAGTAATACTTTGCAATTTAAATAAATAAATAGAAGTAATTTTGAAGACAGTTATTGACAAACTTTTATATTTTCAGTAATTAATGTAATTAAAATAATTCGAGATGTTTTAAATATTCTGATTGATTTAAATGTTGTATAATTAAACTTTCTAATGAATTTAAATTATTTTACGAGATTTGTGAATGTGGTAATTAAATGATAAATTGTTTGATTTAAACTAACATTTGTGTGAAATGTTTCAGAGGTAAGGTGAAAGTATTGGGGTGTATGGTGAATATGTTTTGTGTATGTCAATTTAAATGGACTGTAAGTATAGAAATTTTATAGTCCGAATCATGTATAATTAAAATGTTTACAGGTGTAACTCAGATGAAAAGATTTTAAATTCAGTAATGAGATGATTTGAAATAAGTGTGTTAAATAGAATGATAATTAAAAAATTTAATAATAACTGAAAGATGATATATAATAATTATAAATAATAAATTTGAAAATTTTACGAAAATTCAATGGTAGAAAGTGATGAATGATTTGAATGTTGATGGATAAATGGGTAATGAAAATGTTATATTAGAATGTATATAAAATTTTTAAGTATTTAGTTATTAAGGTGCTATTGCGGGGGTGGCTTGTGCCCTCGTGGATAGTGAAATGGGTTGGGGGTAACAGAGAGTGTTACCTCCATCGGAGGCCAAAATGGCGAAAAGGTGCGACACACCTTTTTTGTGCAAATTCAATTTGTACACTGATAGATGCTCGTGTCGCACATACTAATGACGAAGTAGAGCAGGCAATGAAATGCAAGCAGATTTCCCCGACTTTTCGGGTGATTACTGCCTTACCAGCACTAATCGTGGCTTTGGCTAGCGGTTAGCTATGGTCATACCAAGTCCCTTGACCATAGCTGACTTGAAATTGGTATATAATAGAAATTAAATGGGGGGTGACAATTAGGGGAATCCAGGAACTATGGAACAGCGGCTACCACTCTGTTCGAGTAGGAACAGCATAGCCAGGTGGTAGACCCGTTTAAGGGCGTTTAAATATAACCACGAATATGTTGATATTCAAAAACGTTAAAATGTAACTGCCGAAGCAAAGACACGGAGGGGTCCAATCCCTCCAAATATGCAGTCTTTGTGGAAGCGAAAAGGCGCCACAGTCTTACATAATTTGCAATAGCGTGTGTGGATGGGAGGTGGCTCAGATGAGTCACGAATTTAAATTTTATATCATAAAAATTGCTAACTCTAATTTTGATCTAATAAAAACGCTTAGATTCCGCTCAAATAACTAGATGCTCATACATTCACTATAAGGTGTTCAGTCTATGTTTTAAATGTAATATTTTATTGTAGTAGGTTAGATATAAGAGTTGATAGACAGTATATGTTTTATATAATTTGGGTATTTTTTAAACTAAGCAAATAACTAGACCGACTGGCAGGCGGTTTAACACAAATTATCAGAATCAGAAAAAGGGGAAACAAGGAGGTTAGAGGTAAGGATGTATAAATATATATATATTTCATGTAATTTGCTCAATTTTGAGATGTGTTTTCATTTTGTTAAGAATGTCAGCTGATCAGCAATAAAATGTCACTGTTATATTGGTTGTAAATGTTCCAGGTAATTAATGTTTAATGTAATGTTTCAATGTATTACAGATGCTAGTTAAAGGAAGGAGAAAAGTAATTTGATAATGTGAGAAATAAAGTAATAATTTGTGAAAGCCAACAAGAGATAGTTTTTGGGTGATAAATATTTTGTGGGACATATAGATCAGTCCAAGTCAAAGTTAAAGGGGTAGTAGAGAGAAAAATATTGTTTTGAGCTAAGGTAATGTTTTGAGTTAATGTATGTTATAGAGTTTTGAGAAGTACTGATGTTGACACAGTAGATATAGGGAATATATGTAGAGTTTTGAGCGATATATTGATGTTTATAATTGATGATGTTATTTTGTTGTAGTTGAAGTAAGGTAATGAGATTGAGATTATTGGGGATGGCAATTTTGTAATAGGGGGTAGTGTAATGTGGGAGTCCGCAACATAATGGTTAGGACGGGATGGGACCGATTTAGTAGGAAGGGGTCGCCTTAGGTAGAATCCAGGGACCAGATTAATGGAAATGAGCTTTTGGGGGGGGGACACGTATCCTAAGTACAAAGGGTTAGAGAGGATTTTTTTTATATATGGAGAGAAGGTGGCGATTTGAGTTTAATGATAAGTTGGGTTTAGAGAGTTTTGATAGATATTTTGATAGAGATGGGTGTCATGTTAGTTAAAGTTGAGGAGTATTAGAGTCAGAGGGAGAAAGATTATATATGTATACAGAGCAAGTAGTAAATCAAATTGTTATAAGTATTTAGATCGCCCAAAGTAATGGAGAATAAAATTGTCAAATAAAGAAAGAGATTTATAACAAGAATATAAAATGTTTAATTGAAACCCGTGATAATTTTTTTGATAGAATTTGGAAATGTAAAGTTATAAAGTGTTTATTTGAATAATTTAAATGTCAATTTGCTTATGATTTATAATAATATTTTGTTATTTTAAATGTTTTATTTTATTATGTTTTGTGTTTCAAGCTAGAATGTTACAATGTTAATTATATTTTCAGATAGAACTCGTACATAACGTATGTGGGTCAAGGTTTTTGCACTTGACCTAGTTTTGATCAGCTGATAGGAGGTCATATACTAGGGATGTCTAGCATGGAAGTTAATTCAATTTTGTTTTTGATCAATTTATACAAATTTTAAATAATTTCTATATGTAAAGGAAACATTTTAATAAATTTAAATTTTTTTCTTTGAATTTAAAATTTTTTGGAAAATATTTTTTGTTGGAAAAAAAAAATCTTGATTTTGCACCTGCCAGCTAATGGATATTTTTAAGCTTTGATTATTTTATTGTTTGTGTACTAACCATGTTTATTATTATTGAATTATTTTGTATTGAATTGTATTGTTAGACTCTAGATGTAATCACATGTTAGGTTAAGGATGTTCTTAATTGTAAGATATGTTTAAATTGATTTCTTTTAAATAACAGAAAAAACCAATGAAGAGAATAATTCAAAATAGATACAAAATTTGTGATTTGATTTTAAATGGAAACAACCAGGGAGTTGTAAAATTAAACAAATTATGTGTTTACCTTGATATTTTTCAAGGTATAGTATGTAATGTGTGTGTGTGTGTGTGTGTGTGTGTGTGTGAGCCCAGTATCTGCTAAAGGCAGCCCAGCTTGCATGAAAGGGGAAACATATCGGTTGAGGATCTGGCATAATCTAGGCCAGGGATTGAGGATTTTTGGGGTAGCATGATAGAAGGCGAGGTGCGCCGTGGTGCGTGTCTGTTCGATTTTTCGGTGTTGGGATCTCTGACAGAGAAGTCCAGTGATCTCGTTCAGATGCGTCCATAGTCACCAAGCCAGGGGGGGTCGTTTACCCATGAAGTATAAGAACAAGGGGGTTGTTGGCACCAGTTCTTCACCGGTCCTCTTAGGGGTTTTATCAATGAGATTTCTTGTGTTTTGGACAGAAGAATCCTCATTGAGGGGGTATTGTAACGTGTCAAAAATGGGGTATTTTAGTTTATTTCAGTTTTCGGGGTTTCATAAAAAATATTGTGCAAGTTTTAATCCCATTGTGACAGAACACGTGGTGACTATAACAGTTTGTAACAAAGCAGCAACGTAATATTCCGTTGCAAAATCAGTTGAGGTATGCAGCCACCCAAGAAATTCTAAGAACTTTGCTTGTGTATGACCATGCGCACGCACGCGTCAAGTGAGTATACGCTCGGACCCACGCGTCAGGAAACGCCAAAATGGGGAAAAGTACTTTTTCTGTTTCATCTACTTGACTGAGCTGGCGGATACGAAAAACTTAAGGTCCGCCCATATAGTGACATCAGACCAAAAGTGCCTAAATATCGTCGGCACACACTACAGAAACAACCACTATGTAGCATGTGCCTAGACAATAAACCGCAAATAACAGAAAAAATCATGTGACCGCATAAGGGTACGCAAGTGGACACTAACAAGTTTTATTTCGGACACATCAGTAAATACAAAAAGTGAGAAACAAGCGCTTGAGTGATCACCACGTGTTACGGTCGAGAAGGGTATTTTTTTTAAAATGTGTTAAGGGGTTTTTTTTTTAATAATGCAGGTATGGATGAGAGAGTGAGCAAAGCTGGGCTCTGTCTGTTTAGGTTTCATGTGTATGTGTAACTTAGAATAAGGTAAGCATTTTTATTGTATAAGTAGTAAGGCTAAGAACATGTCTCAAGAAAATTTTATTTAAAGATCAAGCTAAAAAAATGAACAACAATTAATTCGATACAAAGTAATGACGAAAAAATAAAGTAAAATAATTTCTCTTCCAAAAATGTATTGTGTAAAACATTCACACAACCTTGAAAATTACGCTTGTATCCCAACGTTCGTATGATGCAACCTTGGACCCGAGAACACCGACTGACGGTAAGTGGAAGTTTTTTCAAATTTTGTTTGGTATTTTAATTTTCTAGTTAATTCGAAACTTAACAATATTGTTATTCAAATTTTAGTTTTCTGGGTTTTTAATTTGTAGTATAATTATATTAGTTGTAGATTTTTTCTTTATGCTTACTTTTCTTGTTATTATAATAATTTATAGTGCTTTTTAATTGATTTTCATTTGGATCTTTTTAGATATTCCATATACTTGAGTTTTATTAATGATCATTTAGTAAGATTTATGTGGATTATCTGTCATGCTACAATATGTATAATGAAATATCATAAAAATTGATATAAAATAATTAAATGTTACACAAATAATGATGACGCTACATAACATCATTAACTAACCCTGTCACGAAAGGGAATAATAAAAATTAATGTTTCACAAAAGAAAAGGCAAGACAATCAAATAAAAAATAACACTGACATATTAACTGAACAATCAATGAAAAAATATAAGTGAGCCAGAAACCAGCTGCAATGTTAATTTTAAAAATAAATGAGCAATAAAGTGATAATAAATAAAATCACTACCATATAAAATAAGCTGATGAAACAATACAAAATGCCTATTAAATATCGCCATAAGCTTAAACGAAGGAATCCAAATAAGTCACTGAGATGAAAAAGTCATGAGATGTATAAAAGAAAGAATAATTAATCCCCAAAAGTGTTTAATTGTATTGATATTATGTGAGTCGGAAATGAACGACTATTATTATAATTATTATGAATATTATTATGTGATGATTTTATGTTGAGATATGTCCATCAATTATTTATGTTATTGAGCAGATAGGCAAGGCCTCTGAACTCAAAATGTGTATAAATGGATAGCAGAGTAATAGAGCCACACGTGCCCTCTGGCTAGTACCAATTTATATGAAGGGGGGAGAAGAAAAATTTTAGGGAATAGAACATACAAGGGATAGCACTCGTAATAAAATAATACCAAATACCATATTATGAACAATGACTTAATAAAAATGAATAAAGAAGAAAGTAGCGATGGGTGAATTCCTGAATAATAACAACTTGATAAAATGAACTATATTGATGATTTCAGAAAAAATATAATAATCTTTGTTTCGAAATAATCAATTTTGGTGGCGATGCATTATGTAACATGACATAAGGTAGTGAAGATCCAATGATATTTAACTATAAAATAAAAAGCTGAAGACAAGAATAAGAGGCAAAAACTTATAAACTCAGAGATCAATAACCCAAATGACAAATGACTGATAAACTGACAATGACCTGACACAATAGATCGGATAAATACAAAAGGAACCATGGAACAATGAAGAAGAAGCTAAGAACTAAATGTAATCAAGACATTAAGAATGAACATTGTAAATCCCGAATAATGACCATTATTCTGTATGTTAACAAATGAACTAATGTAATTAGAGTGGAGATGAGATTTACCTACGTTAATAATGTTAATGAAAGATAATAATGTTATGTATATTTTATTGATGAAGGAATGTGTTTATAAATACAAGTTAGGGAATTAATAATACACACATCCTAATACATAGTGATAAATATAATCAAAATTAGTAAACATACCCTAAGGCAAATCAAGGCCACAGTTAATTACCAAAAGTGATCATTTGTGAAGGGAAAATAAAATAAACAATTGTAATCAGTAACCCTCATGATGATACTAACATCAAAAACAACCCAGTGAATAATTAAGTGAGTGGAAGGAGTATATTAATATAAAGTGGTGACATGTAGTGAGAGCATGTTGCACATAGTAAGTGAAAGTGTAAAAGTCAAAAACCTTCTATGAAGGAAAAAGTGTAGTTGGTGAACTTCAAAAAGTATTCTAATTAGTAAACTGTGCTAGAATAACAGGAAGACCAGTGATAAACTTTGTATTAGTAAGTAAGAGGAACTTATAACAATGTAATTAAAGTAAGCCATAGGTAATAAGGATTATAGGATAAGATAGAAATTAAGGCATTGGAATGAAGGACAAACAAGAACGATACACTTTTTTCTAGTGAAGGAATGGAGGAATAGTATATATTGTGCAAAGTATAAATTAATGTTAGTATAATAAGGATGTTATTACTGTTTTAAAAGAACCAATATAATGTAATGAATTGTTAATTGAACCAGATAGTAGAAGGGAGCAGAAAGGTAGTTAGAAGTTATTTCAGGCTTGAACCTGTAAAGAAAATGTTTATTACTATAATAAGAGGTGGAATTAGGAACACCAATGTTTATTGCTTGTTTTGTTAAAAAATTGTGTTAAAAATACCAAATGTAAAGGTAATAAGCTACTAAGAAATGTTAGATAGTAGTATAGTAAAAACTAGGCTCTAGGCCTAACTGTTAAATAAGAATTTAGTAAATTTAAGAACAAATAATAGTCCAATATTAAAGCAGAGTATACCAAATGTTTAAACAAATTAAGTGGGTATTCCTAAACCAAAATATATGAATAACAGCCAATTTTGAATAAAATATATGTAAAATATAAATATGAAAAATAATAAAAATGTAATTAGCTACTCAAAAGTGACCATGAGGGATATCAAAATGACCCTTATCAAAAATTATGAACAATGGTATTCATGTAATAAACCTAGTTATTAATATAAGATAGAAATCTTCATTTGAAGATATTTTGTAAAATTAAACTAAAATAAGACGTTAAAACATAACAATGACTTAAATTAATGACCAATGAGAATTAGCAAAATTTATTAGGTAACCATAGCAACCGAAAGTTATTGCCTAAAAACCGTTAGATTTTCGAGAGTCCATTATTGACCGACGCCGAGGGCGGATTGAGTAGCTCTCACCCCAAAATTTAATTCCAAATAAGTGAATTTTAACTAAAATCAAAGGAAAGGAAGATTATGATAGCAGCCCAGGGAATCCTGGATAATATATTATTTATAAAATTTGTCCACAAACCATAATTACCCAAGGAAACCAAGAAGACGCCGGGAAGAATAGATGACGACATCCCGAAGGACGATAATAGGGACCTACATCAACTCAAGAAGACGGACGATCGCAGAACGAGTACGAAGCCGAAGTCTACGAGAAAAAACCGTCTGGACGAGATTAATGAGATTTCGAAGAATAGAAGACGACTGGATCCATCCGGAAGAAGAAGACACGGCATCGCAGAAGCTCCATCGGAAATTGATGAGTATAAACAATAACCACATTAGACGAATTCCAAATTTTTCTATCAAAAATAATAAACAACAATTTTCACTTCACTGATCACTATTCTGATTTAGAACTGAAGGTATTGGTAATATCACTATTTGAACTTTAATCAGATGATAATTATTAAAATTGAGATATAATAAATAGTTAACAAACACTTCTAATAGACAAATCCTAACCAAAAATTTTAAATGACACTGCAGAAAGGCGTGCGCCAATCAGGTGGCGAGGCGGCAATATTCAAACCAAACGGTGAGAGATACGGTTTACCCGTAAATGGTAAGAGAAGGTACAATTCAGCTTGCTACACGCAAATAACAGTGACAGAATTTATTGACTTTATTAATAACATCAATCACACACCCATACCATACCACGAACCCAACGAGCGAGTTAACAAACGATCGACACTCACACATATACTATACGAAGATAGAACGAGAGACAGAATAACACTAACCAAAATTTTAAACACCCAGAAAGAGTTTAGTAACAAAGTGACGCATCCAAAGTGGGACAGAAGAATAACACACATTATGTTAATAAATACACCCCACGTAAAGATTTAGTTACAAAGTGACGCATCCAAAGTGGGGCAGAATAAAAACACGCATTCTACAATTCAAACGCACCCCACCCAAAGTCGATTACAATGTAGACCTAAGATTCGATTATTATTTGATGATGGTGGATAAATTGTTTTATTGTGTAATGAACATTTATATATGTGGACAGTGTGTTTTTAAAATGGATTGTTTTGGGAACTGATTTATGGTCAATGATAAAATAATAAGTTTGGATTGTATATTTTTGTGTGTGTCCATGTTAAAGGTATTTGTATATTACATTGTGTTGTGTATTATATGTATTTTTATGTAAAACATGTATGTAACAGGAAGTCATAGTTTAGTTGATTTAATAATAAGTGTAACATTTTTTTGTTTTGACTAGATAAAGGAGGAGATTGAGAGATTTCAAATAATTGAGGATTAATTAATTTATAACATTGTATGAGAAAGATTTGATGATGAAGTTAAATAATTGAAAGTTTGATATAAAAGAATTGATGGAAATGATAATAGTAGTGTTTATAATTTTTATGCAAATTATTTAAACGTGAGTTGTTTGATTAAATGTAGCAATGATATTGTTCATGTATATTATGTTGTTATACAAGGTTAAAGGGTGATTTTGGGGTCGTTTGGTGTTATGCGAAGTGTAAAGTAATTATGGACTGTAGAGACAGTAAAAGTAGCCGGAATTAAGTTTAGATATAGGTAGGCTATTGCAGTGGTGGCATGTGCCACTGTAGATAGCGTTATGGATTGATGGCATGTGTTACCATCATCGGAGGCCGATATCGGCGAATACACACTGCACACCCACTTATATAATTTTATTATATGTTAATTGATGCCGTGCAGTGTCAGTATTATCTGAGTAAAAAACATGTTAACGAAGATGATTTCCCCGCCTTTTCGGGTGATTACTGTCTTACCAACACTATTCGTGGTTTGGACGACAACGAGCTGTGGGCAGCAATTGTACCACTGACCATGGTTGGTTGCCCTTGAAATTGGTGAACTTTGAAATTAACGGGGGGCCACTTAGGGGAAATCCCCGGAACTATGGAACAGCGGCTATCACCTTGTTCGAGTAGGAACAGCCAAACAGGTGATAGACCCGTTTTAAGGATATAATTATGTAACTTTTAGATATTATGACAGCTAGCTATTTTTAAAATGTAACGCGGAAGCAAGGACAAGGAGATGACAAAATTCCTTCACAAATTCAGTCCTTGTGGAAGTAACTGGACGCCACAGTCCAGAAGGGGATCAGTGTGTGTGGCGAGGAGGTTGCTACAGGGGTAGCAACGGTAACAGATATTAAATGTTAAAGAAATAATATTGATATTGGTATTGAACATACAAAAAATATAGTTCTGATTCTGTTGTAAAGAAATATGAGTATCATTAAAGCTGAATAAGTAGAGTTTAAACAGTTAGAGTGTTTGCCATAGATAAGTTGTGTTTTGAATTTTAGATGATAAGGAGATAGATAATTGTTGTTGCTTTTGAAACTTAGAAAATTGTTTTATGTGTTATGCTTAGTATAAGAATATATTTTTTTATGGTGAAGAGTAAAGTAACATTGACTGGAGTCAGAAAGCTTTGATAAATATAGGAATGTCAAAAAGGGAAATGGATTTTCTGTCCTAAATCTTGTTTGTTTTTGTTATTAAAGAATTTTTCGAGTTAAGCAAACCAATGCCTCTAAACATAAACCAATGCAGCTAAGGGGAGACATATCAGTTGTGGATATGGGATTATACAAGGCCACTATTTAAAATTTTGTATTCGATGTTTCAGAGTTTAGTGATGCTGTGATGGCGGTCCTGAGCTGGCCGGTGCGTCAGAGCAGGAGCGTTACGTGCCTGTTGGCCTTGCAGTGTTGGGATCTCTCCTGAGAAGTCCAGTAAGGTCAGGCAGGTACGGTCACCATCATTGGACCAAGGGTAAGTGATTGTATTTCTTTTTTATATAAACACTACAGGGGGTTGTGGCGACATATCTGGGCTGATCCCTTTAGGAAGTGTGAATGAGTCAATGAGAGTTTTTATGTTTCAACATAAAACCTCTCATTGAGGGGGTTTTGTGACAGTACATAAATCAATATAGGAAAATATTGGTACAGACAATTAATTTTATTGTGCTTCATATGTCAAAATGGGGTTTTTATTTTATTAAATTTATTTAAACATGTGATTACCAGTCCCATGTAAAATACGACTGCAGTTGAACAAAGAACAGCTACGTAAACTTTTGGCGTAGAGTGTAGTTTGGAATGCAACACTCTGTCATGAAATCAAGTGTTTGTCACGTACAGCTACGCGCACACATGCGACGGGGCCCAGCAACTACGCCTCAAGCCATAAAACTGACGCCGTAATTATGGCCAAGACGCAAGATCTCATTACCATGTGCGTCCGAGACGACGGAAATTAAATCAAAGCCACACCTACAAAAGCCTTCCGTATCGTCGACTTGCAACAATAATAACCACGTGGCACGTCCACAAAGCCATGTACTGTGAACGGTGACCAAAAAAATTTATAACCTGGAGGCAGTGCGTTTCCTGTAAGCAACCAGTTGTAGAGGGGGAGTTTTTTGTGCTCTCCGCTTCAGTCGGAAAATAATTTTAGACCCGGCCGGGTAGACAAAAGACTTGTGGGCCCCAAATGTTTTCTTTTAACTATAGAAAGTGCGCAAACCGACCTAAAAGTGAAACGGTATTTCAAGAATGTAGTAAGTGGAGTGAATAAACCAAAATAACAATGTGATAACTAATGAACGTTCGAACATACTTTCAGTGTAACATGTGGCGACGGGGAGGAATACCGATGGCTAAGTACAAACAACAAAATTCAAAATTACAATTCTATTAAGCAATTAAATGAGCTCAAATGATATCAGTTAAATGTACCAATGTATGGGGCATATAGAGTGTGTGTGTGTGTGAGAGAGAGAGAGAGAGAGAGAGAGAGAGAGAGAGATGCCGGCATTCTAACAGAGATTGAGGCGTTGGTTTATGTTCTTTTTGAGAAACGTAGTAAATCACCTTAAATATAACTGCAGACTATTTAAAATGACTTTGTGTCGAGTCACTTACAAAATTTGAATAATGAAAGTTAATAAATAATTATTTAAGCGGAAGTGCACAGCCGCCGTCTTGGTAGATATAAGACTCCATTGTGGTGTTGTAACTGTGAATAATGATAATTTAGAAAAAATTAACAAAGTTTTCTTTTCAACATACATGTCGTTAGTCTTTATTTCGTACCCCACACTGTTTCTGGTCTCGCTTAAGATCGAACCCTGGGACCCTAGTGAGAAATTGATAGTGGTAAGTACATAACTATCGAGCATTATTATTGATAAATATCATAAACGTATTAGTCCGTAATTATACATGGGTAACGTAAGACTAATTTTTGATGATGGGGTTAAACATATGTTGTTGATGGACATTTAATTATTTGAGTTTAATGGTTTTAATACTTGGCTTGATAATGTAATGATTTTGGGAGAACAATGACACGTTATGTGAAATATATTGTATGTAATTTTGTATTGGGTTTAAATGTGTTATGTATTAGGTTATGTTGTTGTTATGGTAGGGTATCAGAGGATACATTGTATTGTGTGTGTTTAGTAATGTTTATAATTTTGATTGAGTATTATAATAATGATAATTGATGATCAACAATAATTGAGATTATGTGATTATAAATTTTATTATGGAATGAAATTAATTTGAAATGTTTTAAAAGGTGAACTTTGGTAATAAATTGAAATATTTTTTTTTAGATTTGAGAATTCTATAATGAATTGTAAATAATTAAAATTTGATAATTAAAGTATTTAATAGAAATTCAAAGTTGAAGTTATAATGTGACAATTGGAATATTCTATAGAAAATTAAAACTAAAGCAGTGTGATGTTTGTAATTTTTATTCAAATTCAGAATCGAAATGGTTATGTTAATGTAATGATGGTAATGTTTATTTGAAGATGAAGTACAGTAAACTCCCGATTATCCGCAGTCTTCATTTCCTTTTTTTTCTTTTTTTGCGACGATAAATTATGGTATTAAAAGAAAACCTAAAACAGTAGAATAAGTTATAAAATTAGGCCTACAATTAAAAATTACAGCGAAACATAGAATACCGTAAATGAAAACAAAGAATGTAGGGAAATGGAAGCACGCGTGTTGAGAGAGAATGCATGAGTCACGATCGGCAGGTGCAGAAGCTATTTTTAGAGCGACAACCATCAGTTGGGGTGAGTGGAAGTCAATCAGCCAAGGTCACTGGCACTGCTTGTCACCGGCACCTTATTGCCTCCTCTCCTACCTCTTCACTCACAACTTTCAGTTCTCATAACTCACGCATCAGTTTGTGCGTTTCTGTCAACCTGTATGGACGTGTCGACTAGCAGTTCGCATGTGTGTTGAAATTGTTGAACGTGATTTTAGTTTACACTACTATTGAAAAATGACTGAAAAAAGGAAAAAAGCGGTCTTATAAATTCAAGAGAGCTAGAATTGATTAAAAAAATTGAAAATGGTGCGTCGAAAAAGCAAATGAGCTTGCAGTATGGAATAGGAGAAAGCACTGTTAGGGACATTTTTAAACAAAAGGATAAATGAATGCAATTTGCATCCACATCAGACAACTCCTCATCAATGAAAAAAAGAAAAACCATGAAAACTAGCACTTATGAAGAACTAGATGTGGCACTTTTAGAGTGGATGAATCAAGTGAGAAGTGAGGGAACTCCTATTTCAGGGCCTATTGTTGCTGCAAAAGCAAAACAGTTTTTAGAAATGCTAGGTTTAGAGGGAACATTTGACGCATTGTAACGGGCCAAATTTGCGGGTTATTTTATTTTATTAAATTTGGGGTTTTATTAAAATATTTGTAAATTTAATAATTTAATGATAACTATTATTATTATTCACTAATTATTATTCAATTTGCAATCACTCAATATTTTAAGACTCGAGCAAAATCAAGGGGAATATATTAAACTGTGTGAAAGCGTGGCTGCTTTATACTTAATATTTAAATATAATACCTAAATGTATATTTCACATTTGTTCTGTAGGGTTCTTGTCATAATAATGAAAATGGGTTTCAAGTAATTAAAACTATTTAGTTTCCAGACAAAAAATGTGTTAGTCTAAGTTATTTCGTCATTACCACTTTCTCATTTCTGTGCTACAAGATTCGTCTAGACGTTCCCGGATATCTTCTGAATTATTATTGGGGGGTAGTCAGATTGCTAAATTGTCCCGTTTTTATTAAGGTAAAGTGTGAAGGTTTTCGATATTTTAACCCATAAAAATATCGTGGCGATTCTGGGCTTCTGAGAAAAATTTATGCAGCAGGTAAGTGAAAACGAGCGCAGGTAAGTCCTGGCAGTATTTTATTAATTTAATAGATTTCGATAATTTTTGTATCTTTACAGCATCATCAGGGTGGTTGATAAGGTTTAAACAACGCCACGGGATAAGGGAAATTGGGCTTCACGGTGAGAAATTGAGTGGCGACAAACAGGCAGCGGAAAATTTCAAAACTGATTTTGAACAGTTTCTTCAGTCAGAGGGAATTTCTTACGAACACGTGTACAACGCTGATGAGTCGGGGCTGTTGTGGAAATGTTTGCCGACACGAACACTGGCATTTGAAAGCAAGCGGCAAGCTCCAGAACATAAGTCCAGTAAAGAATGCATAACAATAATGACGTGCAGCAATGCAACGGGATCTCAAAAACTAAAACTAGTAGTGATTGGAAAATAAAAAAAACGAGGTCTTTTAAAGGGACAAGGGCTGAAAACCTCCCAGTACACTACTTCAAAAAAAAAAAAAAAAAAAAAAAAAAAAAAAGGCTGGATGGACCAACAAATATTTAAAGAGTGGTTTGAAAATACTTAATTCCTCAAGTTGGAGAGCATCTCAAATCTCAAAACATACCCAAGAAAGCTGTATTGCTGATTGACAACCACTCTCACCCAGGGGAAAGTGTTTTTAAATCTGAAAATAGAAATTTTTTCGTAAAGTTTTTGCCTCCCAATGTCACAGCTCTTATCCAACCCATGGACCAGAGCGTAATTGCTTCAATTAAAAAAAAAAAAATACAGAACAAACTTACTGAAAAAAAGGATTGAAGAGGGGAACGATCTTCAGGGCTTCTGGAAAGATTACATGATTCTTGAAAGCATTTATGACATAAACACTGCTTGGGAGTCAGTTAAGCAATCTATGTTAGTAAAGTCCTGGAGGAAGATTTTACCAAATATGGAAAATACTTTGGTAGAGTCTGCAGAGGAAGAAGAAGTTTCTGCTTGTGATTTGGCTAATTTAGCAAAATCTGTTACTGGAGGAGGTAACGTCGATGAAGATAACATCATTGAGTGGATTAATTGTGACGCCAATGATCCAGGCTTTGAACATCTTACTGATGAACAAATCGTAGATGGAGCATTAGGTATGGTTTTGGAGGAGAGTGAGGAAGAAGAAGAGGATAAGACGCAGAAGCAAGTGAGCCGGTTGTTACAGAATCTGTGTGGTACTGTGGAGGTGGACCTGTGCTGGCCAGCGTGCCAGGGCAGGGTCGCCAAGTGCCTGTCTGGCTTTATGGTGTTGGAATCCTGGTGAAGGAAGTCCAGTAAAGTCATGCAGGTGCGGCCACAGCCACTGGATTAAGGGGGGTAAGTAACCAAATTTTAATCAGAAAGTAAGGGGGTCAGGGCGCCATTTCCTCACTGATCCTCTTAGGTTTAGGCAATGAGAGTTTTTATGTTTTTTACATAAAACCTCTCATTGGGGGGTCTTGTAATGGGACAAAATTAGTGTAACCAATATTATTATATATATCATTTTAAAACATTTTTCGTGATGAGACAGATCTAGTTAGAAATGTGTTAGGTAATGTAGCAAAGCATGTAGGACGCATACAGTACAGTGCGAGTTGAACAAGATGATGCCCAAATAAGGCAAGGAATGCTGCTAATTGAGTTTACGTCACCAGTGAATCATACAAACAAGAACGAAAAATTTCCAGTCACCACGGCAGGATGTTGGTGGAATTCCGCCTCAAACCAGTTTTCAAAGGCGCAATTAACACGGAAATCTGGCGTGGTAACGCTAAGCTCGCCGCAGTCTGCAATTCACCATCAGACCGTACGGACGTTATAACTGTGGCCTTGGGTGTGAGCGGTAGGCCGAAGCAGGCATAGTAGGCCTACCGAATAGTGTATAAAAAAACGTAACGAAGTAATGAGGATGACAGTGATGGTGATTAACAGTTTTGCACCGTTTATTATGAGTGTTTTTAACCCAAAAGTGTAGTACAACAAGTGGTGCAACGATTTGGATACCGCCTGCAGATAAGTAACAGTAAAGAATAAATTGGCCAAAATTCAATCAGATTTCAATTTCAACTATTAAAACTAAATGTATTAATACAACTTTTGTAATGTATTAAACAAAAAATAATGAGATCTTAATAGTGTGAGAGTGCGAGCGTGTGAGAGAAAAAAGTGGGGGGAAGAGAAAGAGAGCAAAGTACTGATTTGCGAAGTAAAACTTTTTTTGTTAAGTGTCATAATTTTTGTCTATTAAATTTTGTTTTATTAACAGTAATAAATATACAAGGAATTTAATATGTTCAATAAAAGCAAATATGATATTGCTATAATCATGTGTTAATTATGTGACAGTACAAAAAGTCGGATATAAAAAATATGGTATGCAAGGTAATAAACTATTGTATTTCGATGTTTTAAAGTCATTTCTATGGGTGACACAATTTCCCTTGGTTTTTGCCTACAACGACGCAGTTCAGAGACAACAAAATAATTTCAAGGACAGCAGTGTACGTGCAGCTAAAAAGACTTATAATGGTTACAGCCACTAATAACGGCGCTTCATACTTATGTTTCATTGGCCAACAGCTCACAACGTCATTAAAACCACTATGACATGAGAAAAATACGTAACAAACAAGGCTATTATATAACCAGAGACAAAAGAACGATGACGTATACTCACACACACATACGAAAAATTTGAATAATTTTCGGCCCAGTCGACACAACACAGCAGCAGCAGTAACACCTTGTTACAGGCCGCCGGCAATTTATACCGGCATAGTGTTTTAAACAGTACAAAATGTAACCAAAATATAATTATGTGATAACTAGAAGTGAGCTAAACAGTGAGCAGTAATTGTTTTCAAAATTATGCAGTAGAGTCAGTGATAATAGCAAAAAATGTAACCACGCTACCTTAAGGACCCAACATGTGAACCCGCTTCTGAAACTTCTAGTCTACAGATTCAGGGAAGTGCAAAACCAAAATTTTACTAAAGAGCTCGTTAACCTTATGATCAAATATGTGTACACAAAAGTAATTTGAATTTATAAGTATGAATGAGAGAGAGAAAGCGGGGCGTGTTTTTTTAATGTCGACATCCGAACGGGGTGTTGGTTTGCGTTTGTGTTAAGCCAAGATAATTAAAATCATTTAATAGCAAAGCAGCTGCTAAATTAAAATATGACATTTGGTAAATTAACGATTAATAAAATATAAAGAAGTTTATGATGAAGGCGGGCCAATAATTAATGGCCGCCATGTTGATTTTTGTCCGGTGTACACGCTTATAGAATTTATGGAATAAACCACTATTAATGATTGATGTTTCCACCGAACGTATTCTCATTTCAATGCCCGTCTCTGCCAGCATTCTTGCTGAGCTGAATCCTGGATCCTTAGGTAATAAAAAATTATATAACGAGACTGAAATAAACAAATGTTATAATTATGGTAGATACCATAATTATGGTAAATGTGACACACGTGTATAAATCGAACAATGTAAACAGACCCAAATATAGTTTATTGGGTATTCCTGCAATAGATACATATATTTATTTAATAGTTATATATATAAAAAGAAAAGTAAAGTCACAAATGGGCCCGAACTGGTGACTATATAAAATATATAAATACATTTTATATAATAAGCCTGAATTGCGGCGGAGTGGACACTGAAAATGAGAATGCGGTTGTAGGTTAGGTGATGATAATATAAAGCGACAAACCATTAACAAATTTTATAATGGCAGAGAATAAAGAGAATAGTTCTTTATTAAACATAAATGATAGTACAAATAACAGCCAAATAAGCATGACAGAATCAGTAGTTATGAGTGAAGGAATAGTGCACTCAACACCAGTCCCAAATAACAGGGCTGAGAATAACGAAATGATGAAAATGATGCAAATGCTTTTCAATACACAGAACAATAATTTTAATGTAAAATGTGATGAAATAAAAAACGAAATCGAAAAACAAAATTTTAATTTTGATAAACGAGTTGATGAAATGCACGCACGTTTCGATAAAACGGAAGAGAAAATAGTTGCATTAGTTAATGAGAAGTTGGATAGACAAAAGAATAAAGTAGATGAAAATTACGAGAGTAAAATGGGGGTAGAGAATAGTAGAGAATCAGATAAATTGAATGAAAATAAAGACAAGGTAAGTAGTGGTGAGAATTATGATAATAGAATTAAGAATATGGTGTTAGAAAATAATTGTGTGAGTATTGAGAGTGTAGCTTGGTGTGATAAAGAGAGATATATTGAGAGAGAGAAGTGTTATTGGGAGAGTTATTATGAGAGATATTTTAAAAGAGAGAGATGTTTTGAAAGTGAGAGATATTATGAGAGAAAGAGGGAGATAGAGATTTTTAAGATGAGTAGAACTTATGAAGAATTTATGGAAAAGTTAGGAACAGAGATGAGATATAATAAAAATAAGAACTTACTTTGTAATGAAGCTGATATAGCAGTAGGAGAGGATGATAATGAAAATAATGACTTTATAACGTACCTAGTGGTGACTGATTATACTGGAGGTGACAGGACAATAACCAATCGTGACAAGTTGTATGATAAATTGATATGGAATAACCCTATTAATTATGATAGTTTTGTAGAATATAAAAATTTAAATAAGTACTATATTCATGATGGTGATATAATGTTTTCCAGGGAAAATAAGTTGTATAGACTTAAGATAAGATTATTATTTGACGATATGGGGTAGTTGTGTATTGTTTATTGTGTTATGAACATTTAATTGTGTGGACAGTGTTTTTTAAAAATGGACTGATTATGGTAAATGATTTCATGATTATGTGAATTGTATATTTTTGTGTATTGATGTCTATGTATTTGTGTATTTTTGCTGTTGTGTACTTTATGTATTTTTTTTATGTAAGCATGTATTGTACGATTTTAATTAACTGAAGAAAGTTGAAATGATATTATGAGATTTAGATTCTAAAGGGTTAGTAAATGATTAAGCAGGTAATAGATTTGGGTATTGAGAGGTATTGTTGTTAGTTGGTAAGTGATGAATTTTCTAATGGTATATTAATGTGAAATGTTGTAAAGAGTTTGGGAATAAGGATAAATCAGGGCATTGGAGTTAGTTGAATAAAGTTATTGGGAGTTAGGGAAAATAAAGTGCTGAGATGCTGATAATATATAAAGAGGTGTTAGATATTTTAGGGACACAGTGGTTAGTAATTATATGTAGAGGTGAGTAATGTGAGTGGTAATTATATTTGTTGCTGAGGGGGATATTTTGTAATAAGGGTAGTGGTGTAGGGAGTCCAACGAGAGATGTTGAGACAGGAAGGGACCGTTTAGCGCCGGAAAGGGTTATCTGAAAGGGTCAGGAACCGATAAGGGAATGAGTTGGTTAGAGTTCGAGTACACACATACTAGTACAAAAATGAGCGGTGCCAGAGGTTTTAAATGGGATTTGTGAAGGGGGTTATTATAGAGATATTGGTGTCATATTATATGTAAATGGTTAGAAGCGGTTGTTAGTTAAAAAGAGGTGAGTAAGGTTAGGTTGACAAATACCAAAATAAGATAGAGAATAATAATAGAGAGTCACCCAAACTAATAAGGAAAAAGGGTTAGAAAGGGAAAATTCATGGTAGGAAGGTAATTGTAACTGAAAGGTAATGATAAATGTGAAATTTTGTATAGAATCTAAATGAATGTTAAATATTAAAAGTTGAATAGAGAATTGTTGATAGGAAAAATGTTATAAAATCTTGCTACAAGTTATGTAAATTGTTTATTTGTGAATTGTTCAATGTTAGTGTTTAATGCTTATGATGTACAATGTTTTATTGTGTTTTCTTATGTTGATAGTACAATAGTGTGTGTGGATAGGAGGTTACTACTAGGATGGTAACGATTATAATATTGAAAGTTTGTAAAGTTTGTTCATTCCCTATAAATGGTTCGGTTATAAAAAAGGTTAAAAGTAAGAAAAGGTCGTAAAGAAATTATAAAACTTTAGAGTTATTTGCCATACTATAGATATTGTAAGATTATATGAAGTAAATTATTAGGGTTAATGGTTGTTGCTAAAACAGTAAAATACATGGTTGTTTAGGTTAAGAACAATTGTTTTCATATGATAAGGAGCGTGAGTATAATTGACAGGAGTCAGAAGGGTGTACTAGATACCGGAGTGTTAAAAAGAGAAGTAATTTTCTATCTTAATTCTTGTTAGACATTGTTTGAAGTTTGTAGAATTAAGCAAACCAATGCCCCAAAACGCAAACCAACGTGCTAAGAGGAAACATATTAGTTATAGATATGGATATAAGGAAAGCCACTATTTTAAAATTTTGTATTGGATGTTTCAGAGTTTTATGGTGTGGTGACCGCGGTCCTGAGCTGGCCGGTGCGTCAGAACAGGAGCGTGGAAGTGCCTCATGGCCTTATGGTGTAGGGATCTCTCTGGAGAAGTCCAGTAAGGTCAGAAGGTGCGAACCTCATCATTGGACCAAGGGTAAGTGATTGAAATTTTTTATTATAGTAACACTACAGGAGGTTATGGCTCCATATCTGAGCTGATCCTTTTAGAGAGGTGTGAATGAGTCAATGAAAGTTTTTATGTCTCGACACAAAACCTTTCATTGAGGGGGTTTTGTGACAGTACAAAAAGTCGGATATAAAAAATATGGTATGCAAGGTAGTAAACTATTGTATTTCGATGTTTTAAAGTCATTTCTATGGGTGACACAATTTCCCTTGGTTTTTGCCTACAACGACGCAGTTCAGAGACAACAAAATAATTTCAAGGACAGCAGTGTACGTGCAGCTAAAAAGACTTATAATGGTTACAGCCACTAATAACGGCGCTTCATACTTATGTTTCATTGGCCAACAGCTCACAACGTCATTAAAACCACTATGACGTGAGAAAAATACGTAACAAACAAGGCTATTATA
This sequence comes from Magicicada septendecula, assembly GCA_034769895.1. NCBI lineage: Eukaryota > Metazoa > Arthropoda > Insecta > Hemiptera > Cicadidae > Magicicada > Magicicada septendecula. The sequence goes on from CM068368.1 coordinate 796,901,108, forward strand.
TAACCAGAGACAAAAGAATGATGACGTATACTCACACACACATACGAAAAATTTGAATAATTTTCGGCCCAGTCGACACAACACAGCAGCAGCAGTAACACCTTGTTACAGGCCGCCGGCAATTTATACCGGCATAGTGTTTTAAACAGTACAAAATGTAACCAAAATATAATTATGTGATAACTAGAAGTGAGCTAAACAGTGAGCAGTAATTGTTTTCAAAATTATGCAGTAGAGTCAGTGATAATAGCAAAAAATGTAACCACGCTACCTTAAGGACCCAACATGTGAACCCGCTTCTGGAACTTCTAGTCTACAGATTCAGGGAAGTGCAATACCAAAATTTTACTAAAGAGCTCGTTAACCTTATGATCAAATATGTGTACACAAAAGTAATTTGAATTTATAAGTATGAATGAGAGAGAGAAAGCGGGGCGTGTTTTTTTAATGTCGACATCCGAACGGGGTGTTGGTTTGCGTTTGTGTTAAGCCAAGATAATTAAAATCATTTAATAGCAAAGCAGCTGCTAAATTAAAATATGACATTTGGTAAATTAACGATTAATAAAATATAAAGAAGTTTATGATGAAGGCGGGCCAATAATTAATGGCCGCCATGTTGATTTTTGTCCGGTGTACACGCTTATAGAATTTATGGAATAAACCACTATTAATGATTGATGTTTCCACCGAACGTATTCTCATTTCAATGCCCGTCTCTGCCAGCATTCTCGCTGAGCTGAATCCTGGATCCTTAGGTAATAAAAAATTATATAACGAGACTGAAATAAACAAATGTTATAATTATGGTAGATACCATAATTATGGTAAATGTGACACACGTGTATAAATCGAACAATGCAAACAGACCCGAATATAGTTTATTGGGTATTCCTGCAATAGATACATATATTTATTTAATAGTTATATATATAAAAAAGAAAAGTAAAGTCACAATTAATTATTACGACAAAACCCATAACCTATTCTGTACCAAGAGTTCGTCTAAACGACGCTGGAAGAATTTTTTATGTAAGGGAATTTAATTAATTATCTAAATTATTTCTTTGGGAAGAATGTAATTGGTTTCTACATTTCCTCCTCAAAATGTAGTGGCAGCCCTGGCTTTATGGTGTTGGGAAATTTCTGTTAAAGGTAAGTCGAAAAAAGATCGCAGTAAACGGGGTAAGTATCTTCTTGTGTTTATTTGTAGTTACAGAATTTGCTATAAATTACTAAATATAGTAGAGAACAATAAGTAGTACTTTATCTATAATTTAGTACACAACAGTACTTTAACACATACAGACAAATCCCACTAAAACGTTCTTCAAGAGACTCAGCGAAAATGGGACTGCGTATTATACAGGCAATAACCATGGTACAGATACAAACAGAATAAACTTGTATTCATATTTTTCACATGTGCATAACATTGTTGGAATATTTGAAATAAGTCTGAAAACACAGACTGTATATTTTTTTAACAGTACTTTTTACTTCTGTTAATAGTCGTTTTAAAATGAAGATGATTTTCCTTCCTTCACCATAGCTTGGCAATTCCTCACTTCCAAGAAGATCACAGAGTCTTGCCAAACATCATCTACATATGCGATTATATGTTGTTCCTTTTTACATACAGGCCCTTTCATATCAGTTCCCAACTCTTTTCTAAATCTGTTAAGGGCAATGTTAATGGATGTCAGTCCAATTCCTTGCTGACGTCTGTACAATGTCAGATTGTTCTGTTATGTTATTTTTTATTTAAACTCTTCCCCTGAATTTTTTAATTAACAAGTGAGGCAGAATTATTAGTTTTGTTGGTATTCCTAACTCCTCCATGGTTGCAAAAGCACCCCTCAGTTCACAATATCATAAGATACTTGAAATCAATGAAAATCGGATAAACGCTGACATCATACTCCCACACTTTCTATACAATTTGGACATTAATGAGTTGGTCTATTGTAGATCTTCCTTCTTTGAAACCTCTTCTATTTTCTCAAAGATCTTCTTAGGGGTAGAGGCTGATTCTTTACTGTAGTATATCCGAAAAGATACTGTAGGTAGTGCATGAGAGGGAGATTCCTCTATAATTCTCATACTTGAATTCATCCCCTTTCTTGCATGACTGGACAGATGAGAGCAAATTCCCATTATTTTCGTGTTGCCTTGTTGGTCAATATCGTGAGAATTAACTGCAGGACAGCTTCACTCAAGTCTTTTCCATCAAGCTTCAGCAATTCTGATGGGATGTCATCTTCCCCAGGGGCTGTATTGTTCTTCAGCGTATGGAGGCTATTTCTCACCTCATCCAGTGATGGGAGGTGTAACAGTGTTCTGCTGCATTTAGGTAATGACTCTCGGGTATGACAGTGAGGCCAAAATAAAGCCATATTAGTCCTAACTGTTTCAAACACCAGTAAAAATAAATTGAAAACTTTAATAAAAAAGAGTGTTACGTGGAACTGAAGCACAATAAATAAGATATTTTAATAAGGTTCACACATGAAATGGTGGGGGGCTTGACAAAAACCAAATAGTATACAGGATGTCACAATAAGCAAGAGCATTTTAATGGGGTTTTACTGGGTTTTCCTTTACTCATTTGTATCACAAGTCTGATATAATGAATTTGTATTACAGTAAACCCTCGATTTAACGGACTTCGGATTTAACGGAAAAAAAAAACATGATAATGTTTTTAGGCTTTTGAAATGTATAATGTGCATAAACTGCAGACTCTCCTGTTCTGGCGATATTGCTTGGCTATCGGAGCATTCTTTCGTTTCTTTTCTTCTTCTTGTTTTGAAACACGCAAATTTTCTCATCTTCAATTGTATTTGATGAGAACGGAGTATTCATCAAGAATTCATTTAATTCTTCACGATCCCTGTCTTTGCGTTGTCGTTGACGCAGGCGTCGCAATGTTCAGTGGAAGACATCACGATGACTAACACTGAACAATATACACTGATACGCATCTTATTTCACTGTGAAATATTCGTCCATCAGCTAATACAGCAAGCATTACAACAGTGGCACGTAACTTTTCATTTCCCGTAATCTTTACTGTTACAGATTTGGTTCTCTTTTGGTCCACAGTAAATATACGTAAATAAAAAATACGGGCGTTTCATTGGCATTTCCCATGTGTTCAAGTGAATAATTATGCTTCTTGCGTAAATGAATGAAAAACCGCTGATACTGTAGGAGTTTTTCTTCGTAGTCACTTGGTAGTTTTAGCGCGAGTGATGTACGTCATTTAAGCGCAAATCCATTTCACCGCATCATTCGTCTTTTACACCCGAAGCTGGCTTTGAAACCGGAAACTTTTAATTCTTCTGCAATTTCTAAAGCTTTTAATTTTAAAACATGTCTAGTGTCAGGAGTCCTTGCTTCTTAAAAGCCGTATGTATTAACAGACGCTGGACTCTACTACTACAAAACGCCCAACTTGAGGTCCCGCGAATGCTCGTCGCGCAGTATTTGCATTTAAAAGTCGTTCCTTCTGTTTTCTCCATCGTCGAATACAGGATTCATCAATATCGAATTTCCTTGCGGCTTCGCGATTGTATGTTTTTTCTACATTTTGTTATCACAATTAATTTATAATTCGCATCGTACGGGTTACGTTTAATTTGATTTGACTGCGTGCCTTTAGTTTCCACAATATCACTCATACCGCAAACGCACTACAAAAACGCCAAAAGAAAACAAAGTACAGATAAGCGATGTTGTCGCCGTTACAATAGAAAACCACACTGGTAGTTTACCCGTTATTTAGAAACATGTTACTCACACCCCTCTACTCATCCTTTGTCTTGCTGCCTACAGAAGGGCGCGAACACGCGCGTGTGCGCACGCACTTACACTTTATCTTCCTATTCTTTCTTCAGTTTGCTGTTAAAACATTCGGTTGTAGTCATAAATCATAACGCCAGAGTTAACTGCAGCCAGGCAAACTGCTGTTGCTTAGGCAGTAAACAACTCATAGATCCCAAAAGCCTTCGTCCTGACAGAAGTCAGGTATAACTTCGAATTTCGTTAGCGCGCGAATGCAAGCCGCATGCCAAATTAGTGACCATGTTTTAGGAGAAAAAGTTCGGCTTGTATTTGGAACAATACGGTATTTGCATGATATTAATAGTATTAAAATTTCAAGTGTTATAGGCCTATTTGATTTAAATATATCCTCAAAAAACAAATTTGCGATTTAACGGACTTTCGATTTTACGGACACCCCTCAGCCCCAATTAGTCCGTTAAATCGAGGGTTTACTGTACCAAGGTTCTATTATACATTTTTATAAACCAAAATACTGTAGTGTGCATAAAGTGAACACTATTACATATGTTTATATTTATCTAATACAGTGTGTATGCTTACCTGTGGTCGAACGGGAGGCGGTGGTCGTACAGTTGGTCCTAGACTTGGCATTGATGCTATAACTTCACCCACATCTGTTCCAACTAAACACAATAAATTAATAATACTTATGTTACACTCAATTGTATGCACAGACAATAAATGCTATTAGGCCTTTGTCTAGGGGTCTCCTTGTTGGTTTCCAGACATTTCCAGCTATTATCAGTGAACAGGAGCCAGATTTCACACTACACCATGTTTTCTACAAATTATCTATTGAATTGCAATGTGTGGGATCATTAAAAATAATTTAAAAATAATCAGAATGATCACAGTTGCACACCACTATATAAAAATTATCCCAATTAGCGCTTTCAAGCTTCACAGCCCATCGTCAGATTGGAATAGCAATTGGGATAATTTTTATATAGTGGTGTGCAACTGTGATCATTCTGATTGTGATTTCAACCACTAACACAAATTTCTTCATTAAAAATTTAAAAATATTTATGCCTTATAAAAGTGATCTTGTACAGTAGTGTACTCACATTTTGCATTCTGGTAATTACAATGTAGTGAAGTGTGTGTGTGTGTGTGTGTGTGTGTGTGTGTGTGTGTGTGTGTGAGAGAGAGGAGAGAGAGAGAGAGAGAGAGAGAGAGAGAGAGAGAGAGAGAGAGAGGAGAGAGAGAGAGAGAGAGAGAGAGAGAGGGAGGGAGGAGGGAGGGGGAGGGGGGGAGGGGAGAGGGAGAGAGAGAGAGAGAGAGAGAGAGAGAGAGAGAGAGAGAGAGAGAGAGAGAGAGAGAGAGAGAGAGAGAGAGAGAGAGAGAGAGAGAGATGGAAATATTATAAATCATGCTCATACAAATGCAGTACACAAGCATGCTCGATTGTCAGAAAGTAAACGCTTCTGTTTAAATGAACGTAATAAACAGCGACCTTGGGCTATGTGCATACAGTAGCACTAATGATCAACTAGTCAGTCAGAATAAGACACCAAGCTAAACAGATGGCTCCAGCTGTTATGGGTCAATACAACTGTCACTTTTAACCCACAAAAGAAATCCACTGATGCACATGTTTTTAATAAATCTGCTATTCAGGTTCATCATGGACTACCACAAAAACAGAAACAGAACTGCTAAATCAAAAACAGAACTAAAATTATGCAAAAAAAAAAGACAGACACAATTAATGGCAGATTAACAAATCAAAATTAAGGAGTGTAGGTCATGTGAAGGAGGTGACATATATTTAAAAGCACTGATTTGAGTTGATTTTATTTAAATTATACAAGGTTATAATTATAATTAATAGTTATTTTAAATGTTCCTTTTCTGTTTTATGAAAATCTGTTCTACAGGAATTACTTGCACACTATGGTGCAATACTGAGGAGGGAGCAATCCAATACAAATTGCATATTGTATCGTGGAGAAATTATTGCAAGTGGATTGCAAAGATTTAAAAGAATATTTAATTCAAATGAATGTACAATCCAAGTTGAATATTTATTTGTAAATTTAAAGTTGTAAGTGAAAAGGTGCAGTAAAACAAAAATTTAAGTTCTTGGATTTCGTTGTCCATGATTGTGTCGGTTGATTAACTAAATATAATTATAGCACTACCGACTCGGAACACAAATCAAATCACACGTATTATTCGAACATATCACACCCCATGCACACAACATCGATCCTTCAAAAGTCGACGCCGTCGCCAAGAACAAGACGGACAGCGCTCCCAGTGGCAGCCTCTGACGCTCTGACAAAGCTTATAATAAGCAAAAACTGGTTCAAGGCTGTAAGGTAAAACTTTTACGTTTTTAACAATAAAAAACTTTGTGTTCTGAATCGGTAGTGCTATAATTATTTGTGTGGTAAATAATGGGGCCTTCTTACCATTACCATTGCCCACAAAGGACTCAAAGTGGAAGAGCCTATTCAAAGTGAGTTGAGTTCTCTGCATGTAATGAGATTTTAGTTCCTGTTCCACTGATGATGATTGTCACAGATACAGTCTAAATGTCTGGAATTCCAAAAGGAGACCCCAGACCTCAGCCTAACAGCATAGCAACTTTTAACAATACTGACACTGTCTGGAACAGTTTATGTTCTATTATTAGTCTTATCGTTTCATTCTTTGTCTTCTGACTTAAATATAGTTTAAAGCTATAAAAATTACTAACACCAAAGTCACAGAACTTACATGATTGTTATTTACAGTTTATGCATCTTTCTCTTATAAAACAAATTAATAATATTAATAGTATTAACATAAAACAGACTTCTTCAAAAAATATACAATCTAGCCATCCACTAAATGCAATGAGCTCTCTATTCAGAAACATGGAGTTATTGAATACATAACCTGGATAGGTGACTACTGATTGCAGACCTCTATGTCGGCAAAGGTGGACAGAAGGTATAAGTTTTGACACGTTTGAAAATTATCCCATGGAAATATGTGTGTAGAAATATTAATACTAATTGTCAGTAGCAGACTGCATCAGACCTGAGGGTTGTGTCGGACCTACCCTGCCTAGAAACGAAGAAAAGTTTTAAAGATCTTCGCAGGATATAACCAGAAAAAATTCAACTCAATAGCTGGAGGAATTACAACAATATAAAAGACGTACACAAACTAAGAAATCTGTACAAGATGTACATCAAATAAATCACAGTATTAAATAATTTACCTTAATTGAAACCGTCCAGTGACTTCAAGGATGATATATTCATGACACGTTTTGAGTCATATGACTCTTCATCAGACAATAATCACTCACAAGGAGATCATCAAATATTAAAATTCACACGAAACACACATATGTATAATTGCAAAACGTATAAGAGCGTCCGACACAGTGCACTGCGCGAGGCTTACTGGACACTGAGCAAACGCGTGTCTCACCGTGTGTTATCTCATAATCGATTGTAGCGCGGTGTCATATAACGGGTTTGATTTGAAATTTAATTTATCATTAAGTATGCCATCATGAATATCTGGGTTATTATGTCCACTATAGATTTCAAATTCTTCCCATGCATCCATATAACGACCCTTACTACAATAATGTAAGGGTATTAAGTTCGTATTAAAATTCGTGTACGAATGGTTGCATGTAATTAAATGTCGTGTGAAATTAGATTTTATAGTATCTATAGAAACACCTTTATTGATGAGATTATGTGGAGTGTGTTCCCAAAACCTTTTAATAAAAGGTCTCCCCGTTTGACCAATGTAGAAACATTCACAATCATTGCATATCAACTTGTATACACCCGTCCTTGACTCTATTTGTGTGTGAACAGCCTGGCGAACTGAATTCCAAAGGCTACTATTGGTTTTGAAAACGGTGGTGAAACCAAGCCTATTAAAAACAGACGTTAGAATTTTGGGCATTATCTCCGTGTATGTGGTTGAGATGTACTTATTTTTGGTTTTTATATTATTTAATTGTTTGGATTTCTTAGCCTTGTGTTTCCTAAGAATGTTATCCACCATCCGGGTGGTGTGAATCTGCATGTATAATCACATCGGTGGTGGTAGGCTTTCTATATATTCCAAATTTCAGGTTGTTGTGCTGTTTAGTTATAGTTAAATCTAAAACATTTAGTTCATTATTTACTTTGGTTTCCATGGTGAACTGGATATTATCATTTACAGCATTCAAGCTGTTTTTCAAAGTGTTTAACTGGCGTGCAGTGCCATTGAAAATCAAAAAAGTGTCATCAACATAACGACAATAAAAAATAATGTTATTGGTGAACTTGTGATTAAGAAAGTAATTGTTCTCATAAGAGTTCAAATAAATGTCGGCCAACAAGCCGGACAACGGTGAGCACATAGCAAGTCCGTCCCTTTGAATATAGTAACGTTCATTAAAAGTAAAATAATTTTGATGTAAGATAACTCTCAGTACGCAGATTAATTCGTTCATGGATTGTGCATCTAATTTATTGGATTTGATTAAGTTATTATACAAGATGTCCAAGGTCTGATTTACGGGAATGTTAGTATAAAGGTTGACGATGTCGAAAGATGCTAATTTGTAAATGGGTAGCAATTGTATATTTCTAACTTTGTTTATTAAATCCATGCTATTAATTATGCTACGATTATTTTGTAGTTGAATATTATCACTTATTAAAGCAACCAATTTCTTAGCCCCCTTAAAACCCGGTGCCGTGGTAAAATTAACCGAAGGCCTAATTGGGACATTGTCCTTATGGATTTTAGGTAGGGCAGTAAGTATCGGTGCATGGGCATTGATAGGTTTTAAATAGCGACGCGTATGGTCATCAAACAACTTGGTACAGTTATTAATTGTGTTATTTAAAATTTTTGTAAATGAATCAGTGGGGTCAGTGTTCAGCATTATAATGTTGTTATTGGAAATAAACTCGTCGACTTTACGTGTGTATACATTATTATTTATGACCACTAATGTATGTCCCTTATCTGCCTTCGTTATAAGTGCGTTATTATCTATTAGTTTTGTTTTTATTATCTTAAAGAGTTTTGATCTCAGCTCGAGCTCTTAACTGTTTCTGCGTATTCTGAGTATTAGAATTATGAACGTTTATGATATTATTAAATTTATTGTTTATTAAGTAGCGTGATTCTTTTTGGAGATTGGGGTCCTTGATTGTTTTTATAGCGGTTTCAACATTGATAAAAACAATGGATGGATGGATGCATGGGAAGAATTTGAAATCTATAGTGGACATAATAACCCAGATACTCATAATGGCATACTTAATGATATATTAAATTTCAAATCAAACCCGTTATATGACACCGCGCTACAATCAATTATGAGATAACACACGGTGAGACACGGGTTTGCTCAGTGTCCAGTAAGCCTCGCACAGTGCACTGTGTCGGACGCTCTTATACGTTTTGCAATTATACATATGTGTTTCGTGTGAATTTTAATATTTGATGATCCCCTTGTGAGTGATTATTGTCTGATGAGTCATATGACTCGAAACGCGTCATGAATATATCATCCTTGAAGTCACTGGACGGTTTCAATTAAGGTAAATTATTTACTATATAAAGTGACTTGGACCGTATAAATAATAATGTTTAAATCACAGTATGTGTATATAAGACAGTTTTTCTATCCACATTACTGTATGGGACACAAAACCTCATTCTGCTAGAGGCATAAAATCAGACTGCCAGCCAATAAAATTACATTTATTGCAAGCAGATGGAAAAACTGTCTTGTATTTTTAAAATGAATTCAGAATATGACCATCAGAAATCTGTTTCAGCAGTAATAAGTTGTGAAGATAGTAGAGAGAAGAGCATTGCAATGGGGTGCAATACGGATGGATGACAGGAGGCTGAAGAGGGGACCATGATTGGAACAGGATGATTATGTTAAGAAGCTGGCTAACAGATACGGGTAGAGCTCATCAGAAGTTGAACACCTTACCCATAAGTGGCTGATGGGCCCCAAGATTTGATGACAGAGGGGAATGGAGGAGAAGAGGATCATACACAAAAATATTAAATTTTGCTGTTTGTATTACATTAAATGCAATTCATAATTATAATGAGTTACCATTAACTGCAAGAGATGCAGGACTTGGAGATAGAGCAGGGATTGGCTGCGTTTTGGCAAACTGTGTACGCATTACAGGAAAACTCTTGTTTAGTTTTGGCCCCTGTTCTAATTCTTCTACATCAAGTATACTTCTGGCTCTGAAGTCCATGTAGTCTCCATCATCTGCAAAATTTAGTACAACATAAGCACATTAATTTATAAAACAATGTATTTACAAAATGTATATTTTTTCAAAAATATAAGAAATTTTCTAAATAGGAAGTGTTCTTGCCATTAAGATTTGTATAGCAATTTTGCTACAATGCTGCTGGTGCTGCAACACTTCAAAAAATATTCAGCAGCAGGTTTCCAGGAACTGGAAATAGAAGACATTAAAGAAATTACCAACTCCTTATGTGGAAAAGCTTGGTAATGCGGATCTACTAGAATTCTCACAAAATTCTGTTGATGAATCTTCTTGCAAACCAATTACCAACACGTTTGTTTATTTACACCTGCAATCATATATTTATATTTCTTCACCTCATGAATAACAAGAGGTAGATGATGAGGTATTGAAGCATGAGGACATTCTACATAAGATTTGTTAAGGCTCAACGAATACAATGGCTAGGCCACCTAGAGCAGATGGATGAGCAGCGTATACGAAAGAAAATCCTGAGGGCACAAGTCTGTAAAAGCAGAAAGAGGGGGCAACCTAGGATAAAATGGTTGTATAACGTGCTGGAAGATATAAGAATGGATATGAGGGGTTATGTTGAGATGGCAATGGATAGGAGACACTGGAGAAGACTAGTGTTACAAACCAGGGCTCATGTTGGGGTGTAATGTTAAAGAAAAAGAATAATTCTTTCTTCAGTTTACTAATATGCCCTTTCCAATAGAGGTTACTAACTATAATTAAACCAAGATATGTTATTTGTTCAGTTTGTTCAATTTCCAAGCAATCACAAAGTTTGTCTTAACAGGATAATTCATGATAGTAACAAACACCAGAAAACTCCAGCTTATTACTTAAACCAAAGAGTAAATATTTAGTTTTCACTTACTATAAATGTTACATTAAAATTAAACTATAAATATTTGATTAAACCAATAATTTATTTTTTTTTTAGACCAAGCTTAATAGAATTTTGAAACAAGTCTAAATAGTTATAAATATACATTCAAATACAGAAACATATATGCTTCACACTGTTTAGTAAAAACAGAAACTAACTAAAATTTATTCATTTACTTCACACAGTGTTAGCCAAGTTGCTAACAAATATATATCAAGTTATTCACAAAATATATTCTTGAAAATCTAAAAAGTAACAAACATCAATGTGTTCGTTATAGTGACAAACAGAACTAGTGTCATGTACACAGTACTTAATAACATAAGAATTATACAAGCAAAAAAATATTTTACAACCACTTGGGTTAACATTTCATTACAGAGTACCATGTGTAATAACACGTGATACCTGATTTAACATGATTTCATTTGTAAAACCTTACCAATATTAAAATCAACCTGGTCGTCTTGATAGAAGGTTGCTTTCATAATTTGGACTTTATGTGAAGATGCCCCCAGTTCTTGAGCCAACTGAATAGATGGGCTTTTCTGTGTTGGTTGGTAATCGTCATCTATGCAAAACATTAAAATTTCATTTTTATAATTTCTTTAAACTACTGTGCTTGCTAACAACTAAGAATAGTATATATATATATATATATATATATATACACTACTGAAAAAAAAACTTAAAATGGTTGTTTTCATGATCTCCATACAAGTATCAGAAACATAAAAGTTCTAATTCACAATTACTTCAAACCACTGTTCTCACTAACAACTAACAAGCATATGGAAAACACACAATATACACACTGAAATTAACAACTGGTATTTATGAATAGCCTTATATTTATGATCTGAATGTATGCCTCAAGTGTGCTGGACAATCACTGGCAGTCACAGAACTGACACATTTGAAATAATATGATGAGAAGAATGCTAGAATACCGTTGACTGCCAGAATTCATTGGTCCGAACTAGCAGAACGAAAAAAAGACCAACTGACTATGACACATCATGATATCAGTGGCGGCTGGTGGTTCCACATTTTGGTGGTTGCAGTTGTCTGTAGGGGGGGGGGTAAAAGAACATATTAAACAAAAGGCAGACCTACTACATATGTGCATCATACAAAGTGCTGTTGTATGAGAAAAAATAGAAAATTACTGTTTTCCAAGTGTTTGAGCAGTTAATTTTTGGGAAATTCCATGTAAGTTGTGTCAAGACAGTTCATCTAGAAAGCATGATGCAAACGACTGAACATCATGTTTAGGAGGAGCAATGAAACCCCAGAATCTTTCAACCTGTTTACCATTTATTATATAACGATACACTATGACCATTTGGAAAATATTATCAATCAACGTCTCATCAACAATTACAGCCAAATAATCCGCTTCTTGCATCTTATTTTTTCATGGGATATTTCTAACATTGTTTAAAAGTTCACTTTGAATGGTTTTTGAGGTGCCCTTAAATACAGTTTCTTCCTCTAAATGATTTTTCATTGCTGAGTCAAGCTCAGATCTGAAACCAATTAAGCCTCTAAATATACCAGGATCTGATGAAGATTCAGTCTTATCATGACCCCGCAAAGCCAATACAAAAGCTCCACACAAGCGGATACAGTTTATTATTACACTTAAGACGTAGCGACTACTGCTAACTCTTTCATTGTGTAACACAATATTTCATCTATATTCACTGCCCAGCTGCTGTGCTATATTAACTGTACCAAAAAGAGAAAACTGAAAATCATTCTTTATGTGTACACTTGATGCCTGATGATTTCTTTTCTTTCGGCTAGATGATTAATATCTCTCTTTCCGAATTTTGTCCGGGTCCTCTCCTCCAAACAATAAACATAGAAAACAAAATAAAGAATTTCTTTCGTCACAACCACATAACTAGTCAGTTGGCGTTTGGCATTTGGCGTTCTAGTCTATTGGTTCTTAACGCTATAAAAAAAAACTTTGTTTAAAAGCTCGCAGAATCAGTAACTCCAAAAAGCACAAACACAAAAGCGCACAGCGTTATATTTTGACATTTTCCCAGCTGTAGCAAAATACATTCGTTTGAAAAATAACTGTGGAAAAATAAGATTGTTTTAACATAAAAAATATGTTGTATCACTTAGTCTAAATATATATACACTGTTAAGTTAGGCCTATAAATACTGGTGGTTGTGCAACCTTACAACCTTAACACCAGCCGCCCCTGCATGATATATATCAGATTATCAAGTTACACCAAATTACGATATACATCAGACATACTAGACAAAGACAGGCACAAAAACTAGTGCTACAAGGTGGTAAAGGCAAAGAGTCGTGGAGAGACAATGATAACATACACAATTCAGTTCACTGACATAATAAGTAAAAATAACAAACAAGTCTCCTCACAATGCATGAAGATGACCAAAAGATAGGAATGAAAACAGAACCACATAATAATCAAATCTTTATAGAGATTCATAAAGTCATGATACTCGAATCGGTAACTGACAACGAAAGCACAGTTCCTCGTGAGTTTTACTTTGGAAGAATCCTTGAGGTTAATTCCATGCCTTCTGTAAAAAAACTGACTGCCACACAGAAATTAACTGAATTGCATTAAAGTTGATCAAATTATACAATTAACAAAACACTGGCATTGTTAACAGCTTCACAGTGCATACAACCTTTTTACGTTTTCCACTCTACTAAAGCACCATGTGTTCATCAGGAAGAGTTTTAAATAACAAAAACACCAGAGGCTGCAAAGTGACAAACAGTTCTATAATTATTAACGAAAAAAAAATGGAAATTTCAATGCCAATGAAAATGAAATAGATTAGACTAGGGCCTGAGGAAGAGGCTGACAAAATGTTTTATATGGATTGTTAAAGACTGAAGCACTGGAAATTTAATAAAGTAAGCAATGAAGAGGAGGGTAGAATACTTACTAACTGTGGTATCTGGTAGAAGAGGGGAACGATGAAAGAAAAGATAAAGGAGAAAACTGAAGCTCTTTGTCAACATACAATGTCATTCAAAAAAATGAAGGTTTAAACTTGATATAGACATGAATGGAGACAGCAGTAGTGCCTGGGACCTGCCAATGATAATGATGATGATATGCTGAAAGCTATTATATAGGGGCTTTAGAAAACATAGAGCAGCAGGGGCAAGTGTCCCTCAATACTGAGTTTGGTCTGTCTGAGATTTCATGACAACAGTGACAAGAACGTGGTAATTAGTGACAAAACACTGCAATTACCATTTTTTTATTTTAATAAAGATGAAACATAATGTTTACCTGATGAAGAATAATAATACTGCACTGCAATATTCAGTTTACAAAACAGTTTAGGTTTTTTTTTATGTAAGTATTTGTGCACATGTTGTTTGAGACACTTGTTTAGGTATTTTCTGATTCCTTTTCTAGTTATAACCTCAATTCCATTACTTAATTTAATTACTTATTACTAAAGAGGTAACTTACTTGAATTACATTACATTACTTACTTACAATAAAGTTTCTTTACTACTGTACAAGAATCTGTGTTCCAATTTTATTTGTAACTCTCAATAAATTTACTTTTTGCGTGTTCAGATTGTCCAGCTTCTGACTACTAAGTTTCTATTATACACATAATGATGTTTATTAAACATGTACATAAATAAGAAGAATATATTTATTAGACAACTAAGACTATTAAAATGACAACACTGCAACCTGATAGGAGGACTTTATAGAAACTAGAATTTCTGTTATCAACTTTTTTAACATCTTGGCCAACTCTTCTGACACAATGACCTTGAGAAATGAAATATACATATCTTTATATGTTTCACAATAAATAGAAACAACAGGATGATGATGACAATGATAATAACAACAATGTTCCTGAAAATATCTTGTGGGTCATTCCAATGTCAAATCAACTTCACTATTTTTGATTAGTCAAAATACAGAATATTTCATATTCAATTTTTTGTGATCCCATTTTTGAGTAAACGAATTTTGAAATTTTGGAAGAACTTTATTTTTTTAAGCCATGCTAAAATTTTAAATCCCTAAAAAAAACGTGTTTCAAAAAATGTTTTGGAGATAAATTTTGAATGTTTTATTTTTAATTTTTAAAAAGACACTGTTCAACCATTTATTACCTAGATAAAATAAGAAAATTTTAAATTGGGATGACAATTGGATCATGAACTGTGATAATAAATGTAATGGATGTGTCAGGTCTTTTCAGTCACATTAGTTATTATCACTGAGCTTGTCTCAGATAATTGACTTCACACACATGAAACTTTTTTTTTCGTATCGGCCATCTAAGGACCACATGCCAATTTCAATTCTTTACTCTTTGTTCTTTCCTTTTTTCCAATATTCTTTCATCTTTTCACTGTGTCCCTTCTTCCTGTCTCCAGTCAACTTTGAACCTGCGTTTTTCTCTCTCCTACCCTGGACTCCCTCCATTTTTAACACTTTTGCCTGAAAACCTTCTCCTTCAATTGCTTCTTCTGCATGTATATTATTTTTTCTAAATCCTTTTGGACTTCTTTAATCCAACTTGATGGTGACTTCTTCCCCCACAGATATCTGAAGATTTGCTTTGTCAACCTATTGTCAACTCTATATATAAATGTCCAACAAATAATAGTCTTCTTTTTCTCATTTTTTCTGTTATATTTTCTATACTTTGATATATTTCAACATTACTTCTTAATTTCCAACCTTCTGAAGTTTTTCGTGGGCCTAATATTTTCCTAATAATTCGTCTTTCCAATATTTCTAGTTTGTCTAAATTATAATTCAGTGCTAGACATTCACTTGCATATAGGCATTCTGGCTTCACTACTGTACTGTAATGCCTTATTTTCGCATTTTTAGATACGCACTTATGTCTGACAGTTCTAACCTATGAATGGGTTACTGGTAATTTAAAAGTTGATCAAAATATTTTGCAAGTATTTCATAATTTTCCGCATTGCTTAGCCCAGTTCTACCACTTTCATTTTTAAAACAAACACTTGGTGATTGGTATCCCTTTAGTTTATTTTTAACAGTCTGATAGAAATCTCGACAATTATTTTTTATAAAATTTTCCTGCATTTCAACAAGTTTTAATTTTTCAAAAGATCTTTTAGTTCCCCTTATTATCCTGGCTGCTTCCTTTCTTTGTTGCTTACGTTGCTCGTAGTGTTCAGGTTTCCCTGAGCATTTCCACTTTTTCCATTTTTTTGCTCTCTCTGCTAATGCTTCTTCACACAATTCATTCCACCATACTTACCTTTTATTTTTAACTAAACCAAATGTTACCTTTGCTGCATTATTGATTTCTGTAGATAACTCTTGCCAGTTACCATGCTTAACTATTTTAATTTCTTCTTGATATTTTCTTATTGATTCTTCCGTTATGGCAAGTCTATCTGTATTATACTTTAACAGCTTTTGTAATTTTTGATGAACTTTATTAGGTAGGAGTTTGAGTTTAATTTTAGACAAGTAGTGATCAGAATCAAATTCGCCATTTCTTATTACTTTCACATTCATAATTTCCTTTATATTTCTTCGAGAAATAGCTACATGATCTAACTGAAATTCTCCTAACATCGGGTTTGGAGATATCCACGTTTTAGCCTTTCTTGGAAGCTTTCTGAAGAAAGTAGACATTAATTTCAATTGAGATCCTTTACATAAATTAATTAGTCTTATACCATTTTTATTAGTTCTTCTGTGGGCTGGATATTGCCCTACGATGTTCTCAAATTTCTTCTCTCTGCCTATTTGAGCATTGAAATCTCTCGGTAGTGTTATAACATTTGATTTGGGGACCCTGGATATTTCAATTTCTAAAAGATTCCAGAATTATTCTGTTTTGTGTGGATTCTTTCTGTTGTCTTCATTTATTGGTGCATGGCAGGTAACAAGTGTGTATTTTTTGTTTTTACATTTTATTGTTAGAAGAGATATTCTTTCTGAACTAGATTTGAATTCTGTTACATTCTCTATTATACTTTTATGGACATAAAAAGCTGTGCCTAGTAATGGCATTCCCTTCATAATTCTGATTGCTGGTTTACCCTTAAAGATTCTTTAATTCTGTGTATCTGCTACATTTTGCTCTAAGAATCTGGTTTCTTGCACTCATGAAACTTTATATTTTATAAGCTTAAGCAAATTATAAAATGACATTACTAAACACTAAAACGTATTTAAAACTGATTAAAAGACATAATGTATCTTAATATACTTTTGAAATAAACAACTGTATACATTTTGTACAAAATTATTACTTGCCTTAGGTATTATTAAAATATTACTAATATATGTTTTTACCTTTTATTTTTTTTATTTAGTACAAGATAAGAATATGGCCTTATCAAATCAAATCAATTTATCTTTCTAAATAATTATATTTGAGACTCTATTAATTATATCAAATATGAAACTCTTACCTTAGGGGTATCTCCATAATTCCGTACCGTTACATATTAACTGACAGCCTTAGTAAACTACTGAAATTTGAGTTATTTTTAACAAAATGGGTGATAATAATCACTTTTCTAATACATTGAAATGCATTATTATCAAAGTATAATTAAATTAAAGAGTAAGAGGTTTTTTTTCATCCACCAGTGAAGACAATTATTGGCTGTTCAGGCACATGTCTCAACAATCTTGTCTAGCCTACACTGCTGTCAGTCCATGACTGTTTAACTCTCTGCTTAGTTCAGTTTCTTTCCAGAGTCAGAGGCGAATACAACATATTTTTTCTTAGTATTTTTCTATAAGCATTTAAATGTTTTTTTTTTTTATAAAGTCATGTTTTAATTTGTTGAAAAACTAATTTTTTAAATATACTGTTGAAAGGTATATTAATGGCAATTCAAAGTGTGTGTGTGTGTTATGTTTTACTAATATTAAAATTCATTTAGACTGAAAAATGAATGATAGAAATGACAATGGAAACAGCAAGTACCTCAAACAATTACTTTAGTGTTTACTGCTGATATCCATTTAAAAACTCAAACCATGACAAAAAATAGAACCTGTTAATATAAGACACTCTAAATTAATAAGTCCTACAAATAAGATTTGTCATGGTTGTTGCAAGGGCATTCTTAAATTGTCTAAAATCAATGAAGAGAAAGAAGCCTTTAAGTCAAGTAGCTCACAAGTACCACACTGGTACCAGCGATTCAGAAATAAATGAAATATCAACACCAAATAAGCTATATGTGCAGTAAACAGGAGTCTAAATATTACTGAAACTCCAATTAAAATAAAAAGAAGCATTTATCAGAAAATAAATGTCATGAGGACACATTAAAAAAAGGTACTGAAGCCTTTAGAATCTAAGCTCAGGCAATCCTCTTAAGAAAAATTTAACCCTACCACTCACGGAAGCTAACAATACAAATTCTTATAACCCTACCTTAAAGTTGGACATTAAAACACATTGAAACTGAATTTGACGTATCTAATTTTATTGCATGGAAAGCCAAAAATCTTTTTGTCAAGGGAAAAGGCATAATGTCATCACCAGATCCACACCCAGGAAAAATGGTAAATCCCAATACTGTAGTGAAAGAATTTTATGAAAACGATGAAGTTAGCTGAATGATGCCAGGGAAGAAATACTTTGAAACAGTTAAAACAGATGGAAAACAAATGCATGTTCAAAAGTTTTGTATTACTAACACATTAAGAGAGGTTCATGTTTTGTTCAAAGAACAATATCCAGAATGCAAATATGGGTTCTAAAGTTTTGTGAATTTTGTCCAAAGTACTGCTGGACAAAGCATGTGTCTGCATATGACAAAGTGCAAAAAAAATTTGGCTCAGTGCAAAATACTTGAATTATCCAGTGTAGGGATACCAATAAAAACATATAAAGATTTAATTTCCAATATAATTTGTAACAACCCAACAGCTAAATTCTATTTCGGTGAATGTGACATACGTTCTGGTAGTGACAAACTAAAATCTCATTTTAAAGACTGTTTTGGGAAAAATTATACTAATAATGTAACACACTGAAAATGCTTGCAAGTAGACAACAGAAAATCATTGGAGACTATGAGTATAGGACAACTAATCCACAAATTTTTGGACTACTTGTTTGAAAGTTCACCCAAACTAATGCGACGTTCTTATATTGCTGAACAATCATCTGCCTATTTGAAGTACCTTAAAGAAAACCTTCTCCCATAATGAATACACACTTGTGCGATTCTGGAAACAAATTCTTCTTTCATCTTACACGATGCTGTGCATGGATTTCATTAGAATAATGCACAAGATAAAATTAATTCCTTTGTTACATACTATAAAAATGAAAATGTAGACAAGTTGGAACACAGGCCTAGTCACAATTTCTGACTGCATGACTCAAGACACCGTTGCTGTACATGCAACTGTTAATGGATTTTCTGAAGGTAAACCAACACAATTTATAGTTGACATGAGTGCTAGTGTCCACTGTGCGTCCTGACTTAGCTATCGCTAGCATCAATTTAGCTTGACGTCTGTATTCTTGTGTTTAGCTACCAAATGCTCGTTGCATACATTGTTGATGAAGTGATTCCAATTCCTGGCACTGCCATTATGAATGACTTTGGGTTCATTGTGAATTTAAAGAGAAAAAGTCCTGAGAGTTGGAAGAAATAAATGAAAGAGTAGCGAAAACAGGAAGTTAATTCAATAGTATTAAATCAAGTTTCCTGGGTAAAAAAGAAATACCCACTAGGATAAAAACAGAAATAGTCAGAAAAATCATGAAGCCAGTAGTAACTTACGGAAGCGAAACATGGACAACAAATGAGAGAATAAAAAGCAAGCTAACTAGTATTGAAATGAGGTTTCTTCGAAAAATAGAAGGGAAGACAAAAAAAGATAGAATTCGAAATGAAATATTTAGGAAAAAGTTAGATATTGTTCCTGTAGCAATAACAGTAGAACAAGCACAACTTAGATGGCTGGGACATGTAATGAGGATGGGGGAGGAAAGACTGGTAAAGCAAGTGTTTGAATACAGAGAAACAGGTAAAAGAAAGAGAGGACGACCAAGAAAGCTCTGGAAGGATGAAGCCTGCACAGCTGCAGAAAGAAGAGGAGTAAAATGGGAGAAAATAAAGGAGCTCACAGGAGATAGAAAGAAATGGAGGGATATATGGAAAAAGACGACCTCAGAGGACTCAACTCCAACATAGCTTTACACCGAAAGGTAGAAAAGCTAAGTATTAAGTAAGTAAGTCCTGAGAGTTGGCCAAAGGAAGACAGTTTCCAATGGCTGAAATGACAGGCTCAACTAACCATTCATTCAAGCAACTGGTGGTGACTGAAAAACGAATCAACAGATGTGGAGAAGAGGAATCTTCAGTGTTGAAAATGAAATCGGCAGGAGAACTAGTAGATAAAGTACCAATTTCTATGACTACAGATGAGGTGATTTGAAAAACTATTTGGGCATTGGGGAAAGGCTCTTGCTTGTTTCTGAGTTAAAGAAAGGGCCCTGGGGGGAGAAGTTGCTGAAGAGGATGTTGTGACAGTACAGAATGGGGTAAAGCCAATTTTAATAATTATTCGACATTATGCAATAACACAAGTTATGTAAAAGCAAATCAAATCTAACTTTCGGAGTGGTAGCTGGAAACACGTGTTGCTGAATCAACAGCTATTTTTAGCCGTACCAATCGATGAACCGACGAAAACAGAACTCGCCATAGCCATATACGGGCACAGATGTTTAATTTTTGAAGGACGTCACAAATACGTCACGGACCGATCCCTTGTTTTGTAACATTGGAATGTGGAACAGTAGTCGAACAGTTGCAATATTTTGCCAGCGTGGAATGTCTAGCGTGGTGGGAGTACCACGTGACCAGCGAACATATACCCGAACGTCGCTTACCATTCTTTCTGTTTCAAACAACATCTTAACCCGGCCGGGCATGTTTTAACCAAAGTCCACGGACAATATCATTTTCGGCGTTTAAACAGTAAAAAAGTATGTAAACAGTGAAAATTAAGAAAATTAAGTGTCATTCACAATATAAGAAGCAGCAAAATGAAGTAACCGTTCTTTAAACAGTTCAGTGAGTGAAACAACCAGATTCTTCAAGAGAGGACTCACACATGGATTAACTTATTCAGATAAGTAATTGAAACAACCAGAATGCACTCAACAAAAAGTGAATACAGTATAACAAATTAAATCCCGATCGTCGTGACATCTCAATTATAAAAGGGGGGTTTTTAAGAGGATGAATGAGAGCGTGCAAAACGAAGTATTGATTAGCTTTTGATTAATTAAGTAGTGTTAATTCTATCTATTAATAATTATGTATGTTCATTGGTGTGATTTGTGAATCACCAGAGATATAGGGGCAAACCCCGTTAATGTTTTAATTGCAAATAAAATATGAAATTCAAGTCACAAAGACCACGTGTGTAGCGTAACTTATTGCGCAGCTACCTCAATCTGTTTGCGACATCCAAATTCTCGCCTAAACGAATACTAGAATCTTCGGAGGCCAGGGAAATCAACTGTCAATTAAGCGTTAGTTAAAACCAAGTGGGAAATAGTTGCATATGATCAATATGCTGGCGACCCAAATGACGTGCTGGTGAATTATAAGGTAGGTGAGCAGAGATCGACCAGGTAGGTGGTATTTTAGGCGGGTAGATTTAAAAATTGTTAAAGTTCCTTTACAATGTTATGCAAGAGGCTGCTGACAAGAACCAAACTGATTAGGATGACCCTGCTCTGTGAAAAAGGTAACCATGTTCAACGTCGACCACCTAAACTGCCTGGTCAAGTAGTGCGGAGACGGTTTGTCAGTTCAGGACGAACAGGCTTAAGGAAACAGATAGCACCGCATCACTGAATGACTGTGATGCCTTTGGTGCTGCAAAATTTAGTTAATGCTCTGGATTGTTCTAGGTCACGTAAGATGCCCCTTCCAGACGTTATTCAACTAACATCAAGGCTCGCTATCTCACTACAACGCAAGGTGGCAAGGTATAAAGACTGGATATCTAAGCAGTCAGTTCAGTTGCTGGCAATTTTAGAAGTTTGGATCGGAGTTATTGTGGCAATTTAGTGAGAAGTAATCATTGTAATAATTAGTGCGAAACTGTAAGGTGACATTTATTGTAGTTGTTGGGCAAATTTAACTTTAATTATTGTATAAGAGTGCCTTTATTAAATTCTCAGTGTTGTTTGTAATTAATGGCATCAGTGGTGTCAGTTACTCTGTTTCCACTGTACCCACGACAATCTGGTGTCACAATGTGGTATTAAGTAAAGTTCTATAGGTATTGTACAAAAGCTTACCAAGATCAAATGGAGTTTTAATCAGACTGTCTTCCATTTCTTGATCATCTTCTTCCATGACTAACATATTTGCACGTGGAGGCTGATCATTAAGGGTTGACCAAGTTTTATCTAGTCCTTGTTGTTTCAAGCTTTGTTGCAACTAGTGAAATATATAAACATTTCTTTTTATCAACAATAAAGTTTTCAACAAAAAACATACACATTTCATTATAAATTTAGAGCATTTACTATATGCGAGTATTATTAAACCTATTAAACAAACAACAGAAGCTTTGTTGTTTATAATAATTGACCGAGTCAAATCTAATACTCCATGTAATATCATAATTTTTGAATTAATTACGTCAGAGAACTCTATTGTAAGGAAAGAATCAATCAAATAAGAATAATAAAACATCGTTTACATGGCCTTAGTAGACCAGTCAGTATGACATCTGGCTACTAATCTAGAGACCCTGATTTTGATTCAGGGGAACATCATGTATTTTTCAGCCCCCGCCCCCACCCAGGACAACTCAGCATATGGTATGAGTATCTGAGGTAATGGGCAGTTGAAACACAGCACCAACCCATACTACTTTTCTTGTAAACCAAATAGCTCAGTTACGACAGCCTATCGTGCCTAGCTCCTAGACTGCTTAGGCAGAAAAAACGGATCCATCATCATCATGATTATTATTGTTATACATTATGTACATGTAATACTACACTGAAATGTGGAGGATATACAGATTACTTCTAAAATATAAATATTGCATAACAATACTCACGCTGTCAATTAAATTATTCGCTAAAATAAGCAGCTGTGACAACTGGATGAATGAATAAGTACGAAGTACATTAAATACCAAGGTAATTTTTTAAATAGCATGACAACTAGCACATTGCACCTACTGAGTACATCTTAGAACACACCTACCATTTGCTATGAGCATTAACCTTTGAGCTTTATCTGATAGAGCAAGCATGTGTGCAATCTATTGATTGATTATTGTAATAGCAACACGACAATCTGAAGAGCAAGTAACAGATGAAATTTTTCTGCAAACTTGATCTGAAAGAGTGATTACTGCAAATTCCTCTTCACTTTCTGGAATAGTAAATCTAATATCTGCATATAGTGAAGAGATAAAATCAAATATTTATTAACCACTTCCAGGATTTAGTTTTGATTTCCATGTCCAACACATAGCAATAAATGTCACCTTATTACAGTTTCACACCAATTAACACAATAAACACTTTCCACTAAATTGCAACAATCACTCAGAACCACATATGAATATCGCCACGTCTAACTGAACTTAGCCGCCCTGAAATCCGTATTCACACCTCGGCCACCTTCTTGCATTGTAGTGACACAGTGGACTTGGATAATGGTAAATAGTTGAGACACATGTGGAAGGAGCATCTGAAATTATCTAGAGTGTGACATAGTCATGCAGCATATTATCTAATTCCTCAGCATAGCACTGCCCCCTCTTTAAGCTGTTCATCCCAAACTGGCAAACTGTCAGTGTACTACTCTGCAGTAGTACTTTGACAGGTGGTCTAGGTGGACAACCTTGAATTTCTGCTGTCCTCTTGTACCTCATAAAGAACATCATTGAATCTCTTTCTCACTGTGTAAGGGCCTTCCCAGTTAATTTGAAGTTTCGGGAAGTGAACACAAAGGTGCTTTGGGTTGTACAACCAAACCTGGTCCCCTTCTTCGAAAACCGTACTATTACTATGAATGTCATACCATTTTATCATTTTGTCACTGGCTATCTTCAGCCCTCCTCTTATCACTCATTTCTTGCAGTGGTTCTCTAAGTCTTAAGAATAATTCCTTGGTCCTTGGAACCAAATCTCAGGTGATATGAACATCTAGTCACTATGAAGATGAATCTCCTGCCCAAACAATAGTTTTGCTGGAGTCATACTGGTACATGTACTGATTACCTATATGCCATTAAGAATAATGGTATACGCTGGCCAGGTTCTCATCAACCACCTCTTCCATAACTTCCTTCTCGGTAACTTCTCCACCAAGTGTTCCCTTTAACTCAGGAACAAGCAAGAACCTTTCCTTGACAACCATAGTTGGTTTTCCAATCACCTCTTCTATCGCCATAAAAACTGGTACAGTAGAGTCCCGGTTATCCACCATAAACGGGCTGGCGGAAGGGCGGATAATAGGGAGAGTTAAATAAAACGCAAATTTATCATAAAATTACGTTGTAATTTTGTAAATGTAATTAATAAACATCACGTTTTACAACAAATCAATAGAGAAAACAATACAGTACTGTGCAATTATATTACAAAATTATAGTAAAACATTTTAGAGAACAAGCAACGATATTAAAGTTATACACTTACAAAAAAAGAGAAAACAATTACGCCTACTTTAGTACTTCACGCTTCAAGTTTAAGAATTCAGTAAATTTTAACAAGAAAAATTTACTAAAAATAAATATAGAATCAGACTAATGTGTACGTAATAAAATTGACTTACACTGTCAGAAATGTTGGAAGTGAGAGTTCAGTTCATGAGTGAAAAAAATTAGTGATCTTCGACTGCCTCCCTGATGATTCCCGCTTCTTTGCTGCCAAGTCTCGCCATCTTTGGAGTATCATTATGTCGACAACCCTGGCTTCCTCTTGCTGCTCAACGTACTGAATGGCTGCTTCAAGAGCTTTAACCCCTTCTTTGTGTGTGATCTTTTGGGGCTCAACAGTTTCAGAGTCTTGATCTTCAACAACATCATCGCTATTAACAAGTGTTACAATTTCTTCGCCAGTTATTTCATATTGGTCGTCTCCTGAAAGCCAATTCCTTATTTCATCCAACGATGTATCCTCACATCCAGGGATACGTTGCACCAAGGGCAAAATACTTTCATGAAGTTCATCCAGCATGCTTTCAGCCATATTTTCGTCCTCGCCCAACAGCTTATGCCATGACTTCGCAATTGTTTGTGCCCCGACGTCGGCCCGGGCCCTTGCGACCCAATAAGCGACATCCTTCAAATTTATACTTTTCAACTTCTTAATCAAGTTTTGCCCATCTTCAATTTCTTGTATGACTGTTGACAGAAGCTTTCTTCGATAGTTTCGTTTAAGTGTTTCCAAAACACTCTGGTCCATAGGCTGACAAATGGCAGTCACATTTGGTGGCAAAAACATAGCCTTTATGTCCCCATCTCTAAGTTCGTCTGGATCAGGGTGAGTTGGGGCATTGTCTAGCAGTAAAACTGCTTTTCTGGGTAGGTTGTTGTCTTTTAAAAACTTCTCTGCAGAAGGAACAAGCTCTTTAAAAAACCATTCCTTAAAAATTTCACTAGTCATCCATGCACTTTTTTGATTGAAATATTTTACTGGCATGTTTTGAAATGGTTTTAAAAGCCCTAGGTTTTTGGACTTTCCAATCATTGCCAGGTCCATTTTATGGTTTGCTGTGGCATTACTGCATGCTAAAATAGTCACTCTCTCTTTATTACGTTTATAGCCAGGGGCTGCAGCTTCAGTTCTAGCTGCAAGGTTCTTACTCGGTAACATTTTGAAATTAAGGCCTGTTTCATCACAATTAAATACTTGATCTCCTGTTGAGCTTTCAGTTTCAACAAAGTCTTGAAATTTTTTCTTAAACTGCTCCATTTCTTGAAAGTTTGATTACAGTTTCTCGCCGCAAATATTCAACTGACGGATTCCATAACGCTTCTTCCATCTATCAAGCCAGCCAACGCTTGCTGTAAAATCTGCATCACTTTCGTTAAATTCTTTTTGAAACTGCAACGCCTTTTCTTTTAAGATAGGTCCCGAAATAGGCACCCCTTTTTCCTGAACTGTGTAAACCAAATGTACAACGCTTCGCTAACTTTTTCATAATCACTATTTTTCATAGTTTTTCTATCTTTAAAAGCAGTCTCAGTAACTCGTGAGGAACACCATTTTTCTAATTCTAATCGTCTCTTCTTCCAATCTCCAACTGTGCGATGACCGACGCCGTAGTGGTCAGCCACCTTCTGCAACGTTTCCCCTTTATCCAGTCTTTTTAATGCCTCAAGATTGTCTTTTATTGATAAAACAATTTTCTTCCTTTTTGTAGCCATAATTGCAACACTATTAACAAGACTACACTACGACACTTTCACCAAAACTGCACTAGTCACTCACGGAAACACCGCGTAAAAATAGCCTCACTGCTCACTACAGCACACAACAAGAAACTGCAGTCTACTAAGCGATGAGCATGTTAGCGATAGCGTTGGATGTTGGGGGTGGGGTGGGGTGAATGACATGAGTCACGGCTAGGCTATAATAGGCGATGGGCAGTAGGCCAAATTCCTGCGGTACAGTCAGGAGCAATCACAAAGAGAGCACGTACACTCATGCCCGCAAACTATTGGCACACTATTTTCGTTGCAGTAATTAAAGACAATATTTTTTACGTTTACGTTTTTTTTATGCCGCTTGGGTGGCGGATAACACGGAACGGCAGATAATCGAAGGGCGGATAACCGAGACTCTACTGTACTTCATCTATGAGGAGTGTTCAATGGAAACACGTTTAGAGGCTGTAAAGCATTTTTTATTCAACGATTTTAAAAGAAGTCTCCATTAACATTACGGCATGAGTCCCACTGTTGCACTAATCTGTAGATTCTCTGCTGGTAATATTCTTGCGCCTGTTTGCGGAACCATTCGCTAACAGCAAATTCTTCCTTAGCATCCGATTTGAACCGCCGCCCTTTTAGTGATTTCTTTAATGGGCCAAAAACATGATAATCACATGGGGAGAAGTTGGGACTGTAAGGTGGATGCTGTAAGACTTCCCACTTCATATGACCAAGCAGATCTTGAATTGTCTGGGTTACATGAGGTCGAACTACACATTCATGCAGAAGAATGACACCATTTATTCTTGATGCTGATCCATAAGCATTTTAAGCTGTCTGCATATCACTCAGCATTGATGTTGACACCAGGTTCTTTAAAATCTAAGAGCAGCCCACCCTCATAATAAAAAAATATGGTCACCATTACTTTTCCTGCCGAAGGTGGGACCGACATTTTTTTGCCTTCAGAGATTGTGCATGCTTCCACTGCATACTCTGATGTTAGGATTCTGGTTCATAGTGATAACACCAAGACTCATCACTGGCAACAATTTGGTGTAGAAAGGTATTACCTTGTTATCGATAGTGCATCAAATACTGTAATGATAAAGACGAACACAAATTTTTCTGCTTATCAGTAAGCAGTCTTGGAATCCACTGAGCAGCAAATTTGTGACAGCCAAGACTATGAATGATGGAATGAACAGTTCCTATGCTGAGCTCAACATTTGAGAAAGTTCCCTAACTTTGATGCGCCTATTTGCGCGTAAAGTAGTTTCCAGCTGTCCCACATTTTCATCTGATGCTGCAACACGTGCAGGTCCGAGACGGCCCAAATCTTTATTGTATTCTCTTCCTTGTCGACATTTTTTTCACCATTCAACCAATGTCGTATGGGAATAACTATAGTCACCATATAAGCTTTTATTCTCGTATAAATTTCCATTGGCTGATGCCCCTCAGCGGCCACAAACTGAATGCCACGCAGATTATCTTTGGACGGATTTTCTATCATAGAGGCCATTTTTTAACCCAGTCACAACGCTTACAAAACAGCGAACTGCAAATATTTTTGACAGACGTGTCACTAGTACTTAAACACAATATAAACAAATGAATTCCATTGCCATGGCGATGATGTCATGGCTGCGCAGATCAAACGGGTTTCTATTGAACAATGCTCGTACTAGTTTTTTTTCCATTTCCACTTTCAACACCAAGGGTCCTCTTCTCCACATCTGTTGACTCCTTTTTCAGTCACCATCAGTTGCTTGATCGAATGATTAGTTGATCCTATCATTTCAGCCAATGGAAACTATCTTCTCTTGGCCAACTCTCGGGGCATTCTCTCTTAAATTCACAACAAACCCAAAAGGCATTCATAATGTCAGTGCCAAGAATGACTTTGTCAACAATGTACTCAACAACCATTTGGTAGCTAAACTCGAGAAGACCTAGTGTATATATGTCTACCTTTCCTAACACATTGACAGGGCTTCCAGTCACAGTCCATACAGGGAAAGAGCTCAGTTGAGGCTGGAGAAGTCTGACTATGTAAGGCACACAATGTAAATTGTGGCGTCCATATCAACTGTAAATGCTCCAAGTCTGTCTTTAATTAATCCTTTGACAATCAGGTTATCTATGGTTTTATGAAGTGTGGAGACTGTGCATGTCCGTATCTTTACATCTTCAATTGGTGTATTCATGCCCTTCTCTCTGATTTTTCAACAATCTGCTTGGAGATTGCCACTTTTTCCACAATTGTAACACTTAGGTCTTTTTAGTTTCTCCATTGGTTTAAAATATCGTTGTGACTCTACTGACTTCTTAAATTCTTTTCTTTAATCATCTCTTTATTCTGTCTGTTATATTGGATCTGTTGGAAACAACGTGATGACATATTTTACTAATGTAGGTTGTCAACTTGGCAGCTTCAAAACGGAGAGCCTAAACAAGAATGCCTGAGCTATACTTGTGCCATGCCATTCTTAGTACTTGTTCATACCTCTGATACCATCAATAAATACAATGAGAGCAATCCACATCCAGAAATCCACCAGTGTTTTAGGATAAGGATAAGCCAGTCACGTTGTAACGGGGCAAATTTGAGGGATAAATATATTTTTTTTTATTTCGTTTAATAACAATATTGAGACTGATCTCTGTTTGGACACCCTTTACGGCCACCGAGACCACTAATACTTGTTTG
Organism: Magicicada septendecula; assembly: GCA_034769895.1. Classification (NCBI taxonomy): domain Eukaryota; kingdom Metazoa; phylum Arthropoda; class Insecta; order Hemiptera; family Cicadidae; genus Magicicada; species Magicicada septendecula. The sequence continues at coordinate 796,930,271 of CM068368.1, forward strand.
AACACCCTGTATACAATCCTGTACCAGTCCGTGCTTGGTACAAACGATAACACCGTTGGAATGCGGCTGGGAGTGCGCGCTTGTGTGCTGATGTCTATAATCTCAAACCCAAAATCATTGCCAGAAGTAACCACCACGTGCATAATCCACTGGTCACGTGAGTGAAATTAACCAATCAGCAATCGGGCGGACGGAAGTGATGAGGACCAACGCTTTGGGAAAAGCGTCTTTGTCGTTCAGCAAACCTGCGAGCCGTCCGGCTCTAGTGTGTACACGCGTGTCAAGAAAATTATTTTGCTTATAAATGTGCATCTAACAAAATTTAACCAGTAGAAAATGTGATTAATAGAACACGGAACTTAATTGAAATCTTTTAAAAAATAAAGCAGTGACAGTTTCCGGATGTAAAGTGGTAAAGAATGCAGGGAGCAACACGTGGCTGATAATGACGACTCTTCAACACGTAACTGTATCACAAAATCTATGATGTCAATATTAGAATACAGAGCACTATTTTTTTGAAGAAAACAAAATTTTTTAAGAATGTTTGTGTGCGTGAGCAGGCTGGGCGGCCTAATTAATTCATTTACATTGTAACATGACCAAGTGTTACATAACCTAGACATGTACCAATAGAATCAATAAGTACACGAAAGTAATGTAAGTGAATAATTTCATGATGAAAGTAGCGAAGAAGAGAAGGACCAACGAAGAAGAAAGAAGAAGAAGTACCACAAGAAGCAGTAAGGAATACACTGCTTGACACTACAACAAATACTATGACTGACACTAACTAATGGACAGGCCAAGTTCACTATAAGCTGTCAAACAAGCCAGTCAATGACTTAAATGTAAAATCACATGTTTATAAAAGTAATTAAGGAATGACAAGAATAATATAATATCAGCAACAGTATTTGGCTGAAAATAAATAAACAATGACCAGTAAATAACAATGCCTATGACTAAGACTAGCTATGGCCACAATGTAAAATTGAAACTTATATTACAATCCCAAGTGTAATCTTAAGAAGTAAGGATACTTGTAAGAGGAAACCTTATATGAATAAGTTACTTCCTCAATGTACCAAATGTAACTAATGACCATTATTAAGGCATAAACCCGATGTGAAAGAACGATTGTCAGTAATTTGATAAGTAGAAAGGACTACTAGTGTAAATAAAATACACTGAACAATCATTATACCGAATGTAACAGTGAATATTATTAATATATTATGAATGTAACCACTCCATTATTAATGGGTAGCATAGAGTGAAATAGGATAGACAAAATGTAATTAGAAAGTAAGGATTATTCATAGTAATGTATCACCCTAGTTAGTTAAGATTTGATGATTGTATTCACTAAATAGGTATTAAGTATAAAGACGGATGTATTAGTGTTCCGACAAAAACGTTTAAATGAAAACGCGATGTGAAACACAATGTAAATAGATAAGGAAAAATCGTGTCTGGCGTCACTAGCAGACGACAGTACGGAACCATGTATCTGAACGTTATTTATTTAGAAATGTCAGAGAAAGTGCGAATAAAACCAGTGTCAAACTATATCAAATTAAAGCGCATAAAATATCCTTTAATTTGATAGTGATAAAACCCCGATCGCAACGGTAATAAGTGCGTAACATGCGTTAGCATCATTTGTAAATAGAAAGTGAGAAATTTGTTAGTCAATACTAACAACAATGGTAGCTGTCAATCAACTTCGCCAAATGACGGTTAATGACGGTTAGAAAACAATGCGTCATTTCTGTAACGTCTGGTTGAGCCAATCAAAAAATAGCTTATTAAATGAATTAATCACCTAAGCCCCATGAAGCCAGGGGGTATATAATCGGAATCCAGGTGGATCCGACAATTTATTGTCATCAGCGAGCACGAAAGGTTGTCGCTCGTCGCCGCAAAATACGTTAATAACTTAAGAGTATCATGTAAACAGTGCATCCATTTAACCATTCCGGCAAAACCAAGTAACTACACAACAGTTTATCTACAATCAGTGCATCGATGTGAAGTATTTATTTTATTTTGTGTGCGATAAATCGAACAAGAGAAAATAATTAACCAGTAGTTAAATTAGTCCAATTTTGTTAGAAGAGGACGAATATTCTCTGTTCTTAGTGCGTGTGCAGTGTAATAAACCAGGGTCACTATAATCCGACCTCTGGAGTGTTTCAATTAAATTTTAGTCTATAAGATTAAAATAAAAAGGTAACATTGTGACAATTTATTTCATTAATATGTGTGTACTGATATTTTTTCAACACAAAATTTGTACTGACGCATAACATCAAAACTTTCTATATGTTACACGGTGATTGAATTTATTTAGTGGATTTGTTAATCCTACATAAGATTTATTTTAGTCTTAAGTGGTATAAAATATTTGTGAATAATTAAGCGAGCGTGACGAACGCATAACCTAGAAATAGGTCTGATTTTTTTTAAACAAAGAGGCCGAATAAGTAAATATTGTTTTATGTTAAATAATTAACTTCTGTATAGGCATGAACGTTCTTTCTTGTGTTTAAAAGAATTTACGCCCGAGATATATAAAAATAATGTTTAAATTAAAAGTTAATCTGGGAATAACCAGAAGAGTTGTTTATGCTCTGAGCTAGTTTGTAGGGTAAGTGAACGAAATAATTGCAATTGTATATTAATGTATCTATCATACTTATGTTTGTTTAAATTCATTCTCAAGGGTAACAATAAAACCCATTTATTAGCAGCATAACTTTGACTCAACTTATTTCAAGAAGTAAATGAATAATTAATTTAGAATAACAAAAGTCACTCTGATTAGAGGTTATACGTTGTTAAATTTGAATTGCCGTAAGGCCAATAAGCATCAATACCAGTTTTTTAAAGAAAATTAACAATTATTTAATCTCATTAATTGGTTTTACACGGGATTTTCCTGAAATAAACCTGTGTGGCGCCCATTATTAAACAAGGAGTAATCGAACCTTGTCTATAAAGCAAGCTGGTTTTGGAAACCGTCTAGGCAGCTTATTAATTACAAAAAGTGAACTTCCGAACTTCCAGAATCACGACCAGGTACGTGGAAGTATATTTTTATAAATTTTGTTGTCCAGACGTGACTCGACATTAATACTTTGACGACAGTTAACCTGGAGGAGGAGTTTCGCTGCCAGAATCGACGCGACGGCTACCTTCATCAATCGACCAGCTAGTACGCTTTATTCACTAAATTGAGCAACATTACTATTCAAACAGTATTACTGCAATTATTTAAAAAAAAAAAGACTTCTTTTAAAATAACTATAATTTTTATTCATCATAATCGACTTTAACTTGTAACTTACTTTTTAACTTTCAATACTACATTTTAAACACTTATAAAACTTTTTTAAACACCAGTAAATTCGATTGATTACAACATGGTTAGGGTATAAGATTTAGCGTTAAGCATTTTAACAAATTTGAGTTCCTGTACAATGTGAGTAAAATTAAACATATACAATGGGGATTACCTATTAAATTTCAAATTGCTGGCCATGTAACGTAAAATAAATTGTTTGATACTATTTAGATGTTGAAGTAGATATAATAAAACAGGGTTAATTTCACATATCAAGATGTATTGGTTATTGCGTTTACCTATTTCTCTCTGCTAATGAGTACACCAGACGAGACCCTGGAAGTTTTACGAAAGGTAGGTGTTACCATAAAATACAATATTTATCATGTCATTAATCTGTATTGCTTTAATTAATGCCCTAAAAAGGGACAAAATTCAATATTAATAATTTAATTTTAACTCGTAACATTTTAACGTCAATAGGTACGAACTCATAGAGACTTTCCCCGGAGTGGTTGTCTCACTTTAAGATGAATACGGTACATGTTGCACAGATGCTGGTCACCAAACCATAGTTCCACAGATTTTGTTATTCAGTGTAGATGTTCTAACCGTCGGATGGCTCTTTCTGCAATAGTTCTGTGGCAGGTCCTTTTAAAGCAAGACTGGGTGAAAGGCCTTTACCTTCTTCTGTCCATTTATTTAAGTAAATGTTAGCTTCAAATTGGTGAAAATAACTTGCTCAATGAGGGCTTCCATTAAACATTGGGGGGTTTGCATAAACTGGCCCTCCTGCTCTTATTGTTTGAATCTTCTTCAGCATTTATTAATGCCCTTACCTTGTCAACAATTGTTTTCATTAAATGCTCGACTTTAACTTTAATTTGTTTTGTTACATTTGTAATCGAGTCTTCTATACTTACTTGACATATCTGTTTTCATAGTTGACACAGATATTCTATCAACATCTTTGTTCAGCTCACCTCATTATAGACCGAATTTTGCAATTGTATCCTCTTGTACAAATGCCTTAGTCTTCTGCTTCATGGTCAAATTCTTCTTCTTGCCGTTTCATTTTCATACTTATGTTTTTCATCCTCTTGTTTTACTGCTTGTAAAACTCCTTCATCATTTCTCTTCTTGCTCTTCCACCCAAACATGCAAAGATGCTATCATAATTAACTGCTGATATCTATCCATTATTGTAATTCAATTACCACATGTTCCTCCCAAAGTGTCCTTTGTTTCCACTGTTAAGGATACTATCTAACTTCTGACACCAACGTTAAAGTGGTTGTATGGATCACCATATTACACAGTGGAAACAGAATAACTGAGACCAATGTAGTCACTAATTACAAACATTAATTAGACACAAACAACACAAGTGCTCTTATACAATAATTCAAGTTAAATTTGTCCAACACATGACAATAAATAATACCTTATTACAGTTTTGCACCAATTAACACAATAATCACTTTTCACTAAACCGCAACAATCACTCCAGGCCGTATTTGAATATCGCCAGGTCTAACTGAACTCGGTCACTTCTAAATCCTGTATTTATACCAAAGCTGCCTTGCACTGTAGTGGCACAAAGGGCCTGGATGATGGTAGAGAATTGTATCGAGGAAATAGATAATACCGCATCACTGCATGACTACGTGACAGTATGCACTATAGTGTGTGGAAGGGGCATCTCAAATTATCTAGGGTGTTACATAATTCTCCTGCACACAGTATAGTGCATAGCATCACACAGTCATGCAATGATGTGGTATTATCCATTTCCCCAGTGTAACAATATTAAACAAGGTGGAGGACAGACAGCAACCCTACCTAAACTCCTTTATTAATTAAAATGGTGTCAAATGACTTACCATCCAAATTCAGAACAAACGATGCATCTTTGTAAAGGAATGTACTTCAGTTAAAATATATTCTGTTTACTCTTTATTCTCCATGATATACCCCAACTTTTGATACACATTATCAAAAGTTCTCTTTCCTGAGTCAACAAAAGAAATGTGCATTTCCTAGCTGATATCAATTTTTTTTTCAACTATTTGTTTTAATAAAAATCCTGGATCAATAATTGGGCTACCTTCGTAAGTCCCAATTGATTGTAAAGAATTACTGCCATTAGTCTGCAACTTTTAGGTTTTGCTTGAGGATTCCTGTATATACTTGGTACATTGAATCTAGCAAATTTATACCCTTGTACTCTTCTATAACCCTTTTTACACAAAGAAATGACTTTTCCCAGTCACCATATACTGTTCTCCTTCCACTTTGTTGAAAAAGTATACAAATCATAAATGTAGTAAGATGCTATCATACTTTTTTGTCTTTGCCATTACCATTTAATCCCGGTGCCTTTCTATTTCTCACTCTGTGCTACACTTGTTAAATGTTTGACCATTAAATTGTCTACAGCTTGTTTCATTGTGCTTGTATAAATATATTCCCCATCACTTTACTCACTCAAGGCTTTCTCCTAATCCACATTAATATTAACTGTTTTCCTAGTCAGCATTCCCATCAAATGCTATTCAGCCAAAGTCTGTCTGTCAGAAAGAAGGTATTCAGAAAAACATAGAGAAAGACCCTATAAGACTCACAAAGAAATGGGTACATAAAATGATGATGCAAAGTAGAAAAAAGAATGGAGTTGGTATATTGATAAAATGAAGAATAGTAGTAAAAATCTGCAAGAACAATAAATTAGGGTCAAGACGAACGTACACAGACATGGAAAGAAAGCTATCATCTTATTTAATGTACATACCACAGGCTTACATATTGAAGGAAAAGTTACGCATTTAACTTCAATTAAGATGCCATTTATTAGCTGGTTGTTATATAACTGACACAGATTTTTCTACTTAAAATACAATTAGCTTTTTTTTTGCTCAAACCACAATTTGTAGTAGATATAACACTATAGTCCTATATAGTAACAGTTTGTATGGTTTCTTCTCTTTTCTAAATCTGTTGCTCTTTTCCATTCTCTTTCATTACCCTTTTTCTTGTCATTACTCTCACTCTATCAACATTGCTTGCTAACTTTTAGGGTACCTTTCTAACTGGGATCCAAGCTTTGAAGACACTGCAGAAATTGGTTATTGAGGTAAGGAAGTGAAGACTGGAAATATACCAGGATTAGCCATACCACCAGCCGCCACTGCCACAAGGAATGAATGGCTTTATCAACAATCATTATCTTTACATTAATTTTTCCTTTGATCGTAACTCTTGATGTTTTAAGCTTCTTGCATGTTACATATTACATTAGCAAATAACACATTTCTTCTGCAGTATATTTTATATCATTACTAGCTGTTACCCACAGCTTCGGATGCAAATATTTGACTTTTAATAAGTATTTTAATATAATGTTTATGGTCTATGTCTATATGGCGTTCTGTCAGCTCGTATAACAATTTTGTACCCATTAGTCAAATTCTCTTCAAAGCTGTTTTCAATACTTGTACTATTTTAACTTGTACTAAATTATTATGTTGGTGCAACAGCCTTTGGAGATTTAAAAGTACCCATTTATAAAGCCTTTGGAGATATTTATAAAGTACCTGTTAAATAAAAAACGCTAAATTCTTTAAGTGTTAGTGTGTTAGAAGCATTGTATAACACATTAAACGTTATGTTTTCCTCAACCATGGCTTTTATTTATTTCAGCAGTAAACTAAAAACCAAAAACCGCTGTCACCTAACCTCACAAATCAAAACAACACGTATTTTTGCTTTGCATTAAGTAATAGGACAATTTACAATTAGTACACTTCTTCTTTTCCACATCGTAATACAGTAGAACCTCGTTAACCCGGACCTCTTTAACCCGGACGTCCGGATAACCCGGACACCAGTTTTAGAAAAAAAAATTACATGTATGTTGTTCAGCGTAGTAAATGAAGACTTGTTTTACAGACAATAAATCGGTATTCTCAGTAGGTACATTACTCGAATTCACTTGCCAGCAGGCGAGTTCATTACACTCACCCCACCTGCTGTTGCTACGCAGCAAACTGGTGACTCAACCCTCTCCTTCCCCTCCCCGCGCCTCGCACTTGACATTGACCTAGAAACAACATTCCTCAGTTGCGCTGCAGTCTCGGTAATGTTCGCGTGTTGTCCTAGTGTCACTGTCGAGGTACAGTATCGTTGTGCTGTTTCGTTAGCGTGTTGTTCGCGATGGCGATGAAACGTAAAAACATTGTTGTGGCTATGAAAAAAGGGATGGAAGCATTGACAAGAATTGATAAGGGAGAATCATTAAAGAACATTGCTGCTGAGTTTGGAGTAGGAACATCGACCGTATCTGATTGGAAAAAGAACAGAAAACGCATTGAAGACTTTTGTTTCAAAATGATTTCTAAGGACAGTTTGGATAATCGGTGTAAAGCAAAAACTGCTAAACTAGAAACTCTGGATGAAGCATTGTTTGTCTGGTTTTGTGCTGAAAGAGAACGTGGTTTGCCGATTTCTGGACCCATCATTCAACAGAAAGCATTGAGTTTGAACAAACAGTTGCCCCATGAAGACCCGAGTTTTACAGCTAGCCAGGGGTGGTTGGACAGATGGAAAAAACGGCATGGAGTGCGTCAACTTACAATCACTGGAGAAAGCTTGTCAGGTGATGTTGAAGCGACAGAAAAATTTAAAAAAGAGTTTGAAGACTTTATTAAAAAGGAAGAACTGACTGCAGATCAAGTTTACAATGCCGATGAATCCGGTTTATTTTACCGGATGTTGCCGAGTAAAACGCTAGCCTCAAAATTAGGAGATTCAGCGAAAGGGTATAAAAAAAGGGAAAGACCGTCTCACCATAACGGCTTGCAGTAATGCGTCAGGAAAGCACAAAATTCCTCTCCTTATAATAGGGAAGTCTAAAAACCCCCGTGCATTGAAAAATGTGAAACGAGGCTCATTGCCTGTCGTTTACAGCTCACAAAAAAGTGCTTGGATGGTTAGTGACATTTTCAAACAATGGTTTTTCGAGAACTTTGTGCCGTCAGTAAAAAAATATTTGAAGAACTGTAGCCTTCCCAACAAGGCGGTTTTGCTGATTGACAATGCGCCTTCGCATCCGTCTGTCAATGAACTAGTCAAAGATGACATTTCAGTGAAGTTTTTACCACCTAATGTAACTTCTCTCGTTCAACAGATGGACCAAGGAGTTCTAGAAAAAATAAAAAAAGTGTACAAAAGGCAAATGCTAAGTCAACTGGTAGAGGACGAAGGAGAGCATGGTGTGGTAGAGGTGCTGAAATCTTTTAACGTAAAGACTGTTATTTATATGATTGCGGAAGCTTGGGACCAGGTTGGAAGAGAAACTTTGATAAAGTCATGGAAAAAGTTGTGGCCTGGTGTGTGTGACTTGCCAGAAAACAATACAATTGAAGAAGAAGAAAAAATAAGTGTGGAAGAAGATTTTATAGACATTTTTAAAAATATCGATGGCTGTTCCGATGTTGATGAAGAAGACATTGACAATTGGTTGCAAATTGACAATGACGGAGGTTATAAAGCGATCACAGAGGAAGAAATTATTGCATCATGCAGTGTTACAGAAAATGAAAATGAAGAGGATTCAGACAGTGTTGATGAACCAGCTGTGGTTATGACCCATGCAGAAGCAGTAGCAAACATAGATAAATTGATGGCTTATTTCGAGAGTCAAGCCGAAACATCGCCAAACGAACTTCTAATGCTAAAGCGGATGCGAGATCGCGCTGCTCGTAAGCGATACACAAAACTGAGGCAGCAAAAGCTCACTGCCTTTTTTACTACCGACTAGTTTGTACCTATATTGTGTACAGTGTAAATACATATTATGTGTTTTTAGGTGAAAGTGTGCCGATAATAATTTTTAAACTCCATTAAAAATATTTTTGGTAAGTACATGTTCTTTTTTATCGTTTTTCCCTCATTCTCTGGATAACCCGGATTTTCGTTAACTCGGATCGGCCCCGGCCCCAGTTGATCCGGGTTAACGAGGTTCTACTGTATATAGATACAACTGCGCATTAAATAAAACATCGAAAATGTACTGCAGGAACAGATAAATGCACAGTTTCAATGCCGTTAAATAGCTTTTGTTTATTTACTTGTTATTATAGTAATTAATTCTGGTCTCCATGGTGTTGTTGACATATTTAGTAGTAGTATTTAATATATTTCATTACTTATTTATTGCATCATCATAAATACGTATAAACATAAATTTTATATACGTTTAGGACAACAACAAAATATGTAGATGTATCTGTATACAAAAAAACAAAATTTATCGATACAATCGCATATTAAAAACTCCAGGAACGGATAAAGGTACAGTGCAGATGCTGCTAAATATAATTTGTTTATTTACTTGTTACTATGGTAGAAATTAATTCTGGTCTGCATGGTGTTGTTGACATTTTTATACGCATCAATGAAAAGGCATAATTTAAAAGGGCCTAAATCGTGCGAACGGAGCAAAATATCAAATTCCATGTTAGACAGTGTTTTTCGCATTGTGTCAAAGGTTACCTGTGCAAAATTTGTTGGCAATCTGTGTAACGGTGTGGATTTGTATTCAGTACACATAAGTCCTCAGAATATAAATATATATATATATAAATATATATATATATGTACCTTATGTACAGTGCCTACAGACGATTTTGCACCTTCAGAGGTTTATATATAAATTGTGCATACCATCAATGTTATATAAAATTCATTTCCAGACAAAATTTATTATTTGCTAACACACACACACACACACACACACACACACACACACACATACACACACACACACACACACACACACACACACACACACACACACACCGAGATTAAGTAAAAAACTTCAAAAATCATTTACTTTCCATAACAGAGTTTATTAACCCTTGTTCAATGACAAATATTTATTGACTTTACAATTATAAAATACCATCACACAACCATAAAACTGATTTTACATAATTGTATGGACTCTTTCCAACATTACATTATACATTCTGTGCATTTTCACAGAATTAACTAAAACAACTAAAATAATAAAACAAAATGTACGGATACAATTTATTATATTACAGGTGCTATTACAACATCACTGTACACAGGTTAAAGTAAATAGATAACAAAACACACAGTCCATATTACTGACTGCAATACAGTAAATATATTCAATGCATATCTTGAACAATTTACATGTTACAGGCACGGCTAACTAATATCTTACTTCTTTTGCTGCCTGAGCAGGAAGCCCTGAAGCAGTGCCACTTGCAGTAATTTTCAATTTCTTCACATCAACTGGCTCATCTTCATCTGAGTCACTTAATCCATATTTAGAAAAGTGATCAACCTGTCACATTCAAGACATTAACAGAAACTGTATATAAATCTACATACTTAAATGACTATATGTTATTAACAACACACACACACACACACACACACACACACACACACACACACACACGCGCGCGCGCACGCACACCAGATGTAACAACAGATATACGTACAGTAAAAACTAGATAATTTGACACAACTAATTACAAATTCCCACTATTTCAACTAAAGGGGGGGGGGGGGGTGAGAGAGAGAGAGGGAGAGAGGGGGAGGGAGGGAGAGAGAGAGAGAGAGAGAGAGAGAGAGAGAGAGAGAGAGAGAGAGAGAGAGAGAGAGAGAGAGAGAGAGAGAGAGAGAGAGAGAGACTTTGATTAAAGAAGAGTACTGATTTGCTTTGACTGGAGTTCGTTTAGGGACTTTTGGAGAATTTCATAATAAAATAATTACTATGCTTGTAACGGGGCAAAAGGAGGGGCTTTTTATTTTATTAAATTAATAGAGTGATGAATTATGTAACAGATTTTTGATTTTAGGAGGTCACTTAAATGAGTTTGATTTAACGATAAATATTTTGAATTTGAAAAACGTAGTAATAAGTGTGTGTACAAGGCCAGTAACTGCTAAAGGCAGCCCAGTGTGCATGGTAAGGGGGAACATATCGGTTGAGGATCTGGCATGGTATAAGACCAGGGGTTTGGATTTTGGGGTGGCATGTTAGAAGGTTAGGTGCGCTGTGGTGCGTGTCTGTTCGATTTTATGGTGTTGGGATCTCGAATAGAGAAGTCCAGTCATCTCGTTCAGATGTGGCCATAGTGGCCACACCCAGGGGGGGTAGTTTACCCATGATGTGTAAGAACTAATGGAGGGTTGTTGGCACCATATCCTCACCGATCCTCTTAGGGGTTTAGCAATGAGATTTCTTCTGTTTCGACAGAAGATCTCTCATTGGGGGGTATTGTAATGGGCCAAAGGAGGGGCTTTTTATTTTATTAAATTTGGGTCTTTATTTTATTAAAATATTATTAAATTAATTTTCCAACTGTGTGGACAGCCACGTGTTCAAATAAAGCGTAGTTAGAACAAAGGACTTGTGAGGTGATGCCAATGCAATGGAATGTCGTGTTGTTGACGGTGATATAATTCTTGGAACTTTGATGCTGTGTGACATCTGCACACAAGCGCGCTAACTCCAGCAGGTGCACAACTGACGCCAAATTGGTAAAACAATATGGCTTGGAGACGAAGGTTTTGTTCGCACGTGGTCCGAGCTGGAGGATATAAGTTTAAGTCACGCCCACTACAGTGACGTAAACCTCTGGACACAAATATCGTCGACGTCCAACACACGAAAATCACATGTGTTGGGTGAACAGTAACAATGACTTTGGTACACAAGGCATTGGTTTCCGCCTTGTCCGAAAGGAACGTAATTGGGGGAACTTGATGAAGGCTCTTCCCAGTTCTCTCACCGACGCTTACCTGGCCAGGTAACCGCCCCACGGGGCTCATTAAAAATTTGTGAATATCAAGTAAAAGTGAGTTTCAGTTATTAAAAAATGTGACAGTGATGCTAGTTTTCGGCAAAAAGATGACATCACAAATTGTTTTTGGACATAGACGAACTTTGTAAATGAGGTAACACGAGGTCGAGGGGACGCCATGTGCCGGCAAGGGGTAGCTGGTTAATTTTGGGGTAATAAAATGGGGCGCTTATATATTTAAAAAAGGGTTTTGAATGGTGTGAATGTTGAGAATAAGCAGGCTGGGCTGTCTGTTGTAATTAAGGTAAGATGTTCAGTGTAATATTGTAATTGTAATCCAATCATGTCGTAAATATCGGTAAAAAGTTTTATGCATTTTTTTTAATTTTGAAAAAATAATCGTTTGAGCTAAGAGGCAAAGAAATGATATGATTTGAAGTTTAAAAAATTTTAATAAAATAAAATCTTAGTTTGTTTCTCTTCACAAAATGCGAGTTGCGTCAGTTATTGAAATAACCTTAAATCACTCTTGCATCTCGACGTTTGTGTGACGGATTCTGGGATGAGAGGGCAAAATATAAGGTAGGTGTAAGATTAGATAATTTTATTTATTTGTATTTGTATTTAATTAAACGTAACAATGGCGCCACGAAAGGGATGAATTTTATTAAGTGAATTGCATTAAAATTCCACACCTACAACAGATGCAAGAGTGATTTGGGGTTGAAGTAGTTGAAGTAGAAGTACGAAATTTACGCATTATTTACTTACGAATAAAATTGTGTTATGATTAAGTAAATCGATTAGATTAAGTTAACAAGTCTTGTAAAAGAATAAAAAATGGATACAAATGAGAGTATTAATAACGAAGTCAGCTTCACTGACAGTCAAACAGAAAGTCAAATAAATAGCGACTCAGGTATTCAAACAGAGTCACTATCAATAGGTGACCGTAATGTAGAAGAACCTGTAATTAGTGCGCCGGGAGCGAATTCCACTCCCGTAACAATTAAAACAAAAACAAAAGAAAAAGAGATGTCCATGAATGACTTATTTAACCTTCTCAGTAAACGATTTGATAGTAATGACGAAAAATTCGATAAAATAGACCGTCGTTTTGATGCTCAAAATAACAATTTTAGTGAGAAATTAGATGAACAAAACAATAGATTCAAGGAACAAAATATTAAATTTGACATAAAAAATAGTAAGTTTGACGAAATTAGAGATGAAATTAAACAACAGAAGGTCAAGTTGAATGAGCGAGTGAATGTAATTAATACAAATCTTAATAATATGAAAGAACAGGTAATAAATTCTATAAATAATAATTGTGAGAAACTAGTTAACGAAGTGAATAAAAATCTAGACAGAAAATTAGAGCAGATAATGAATAAAAAGTTAGAAGACAATGTTATGAATATTAATAATGACAAAAGAGAGAGAGAGAGAGAGAGAGAGAGAGAGAGAGAGAGAGAGAGAGAGAGAGAGAGAGAGAGAGAGAGAGAGAGAGAGAGAGAGAGAGAGATAGGTTGTAACGGAGTAGTAATTGGTGTTGATGAATTAGAGAAAGAGTGGAAAGAGAGAGTAGATGAGTATGTAAGGCAGAGGGTAAATTTCCCCTATATTTCTGGTGAACCAAGGTGTTCACAAATGTTATGGTTGAAGGGCAAGAGTCCCTTGTTATTGGAAGACATGAGGTCTTTAAGTTGTTCCCCGAGTTTTTATGAGTTAGTACCCTCTGTGTGGGATGGTGTTATGGTGAGAGTTAGATACAGAGTTGTGTGTTGATAGAGAGATAGAATTATATAAGCTGAAAAGGAATTATAATGAGTTGAAAGAGATGTTAGACGTGGTACAGATAAATGATATGAAATACTTACTTTATAAAATAGAGAGTGAGAACTGTTTTGATCTGTTTAAATAATAATAATTTACCTTATGTTGTAATGAATGAGAAAATATGATATACATACTTTGTTCAACGAGTGTTTGCAGAAAATGTTGGCCTATTACGACACTGGCGAATGGTAGAGGCCGGTTCACAGAGAGAGAGGCAGGGGGCGCACGGGCTACCGAGCATCTAATAAATTGATGTTTTGTGATCGGTGGACGTTAGTATTAATAAGCCTCCAAGGGAAACGTCAAGCCCTCCACCTTGTCGGAGGTCACTCTTTTTATGCTAGGGGAAAGAGGCTTCCACAGGGCTAGATCACATAAACCTGTGGTACGGAGAACCCCGGACTAAAATTACAACATAGGCAGGCCCATTTGCTATCACAATACTAAAATCTACAATGAAATTAATTATAAAATAAGCCTATTTGCTATGATAATACTAACATGCCATTTACTACAATATTTACATCAGCCTATCTACTACAGTATGTACGTACATTCGGGTATTTACAACAATGGAAACTACGTTTATTCCAATTCCATAGCTAAGTCGGGGTCACTGCTAGTGTCATCATTACCAACATTTATAATCAAAGGGCCACTCTTCTCCATTTCTTCTATTAAGTTGTCCAATTCCCACAGTTTCGCCTCTTCTTTCTTTACGTGCTCTATACACTTCTTCCAGTCTTCTTCAGTTACTTTTTCCACCCCTTCTTCCAACAGCCGTTTTACATCTGCAAGCTTAAATGTTGTGTTGTTAGCCGCAACATGATTTTTCACTTGAGCCCAGATCAACTCGATGGGATTTAACTCACAGTGATAGGGGGGTAATCTCAATACTGTCTTGTTTTCCTTCTTGGCCATCTCATCAATAACGTATTTGTCGTAATTTCCTTTTTCTTGTTCTACTATATAAAGAAGTTCTTTCTTTAGATAACTACTATCATCATTAAAACCTTTTTGTTTTAACCAATTTGCTATTTCATTTTTTTCCACGACATGTTCGGAATTTTCTCACACTTTACTGAATGATATGGTGCGTTATCTAACACCACAACAGAGTTATCTTCCAGGGAAGGTAGGAGTTCTCGAAAGTAATCTTCAAATACATTCCCGGTCATTTCTTCGTGATAGTCAGCAGTAGACTTTGATTGGAACACCATTAATCCGTCTTTCAAAAAGCCCTCTTCACAGCCCATATGCACAACTATCAGGCGGCTCCCTTTCCCCTTCGGACTTCGTAGTCCTGTCGACAGACCTTTCAAAAACGCATCTTTCGGAGACTTAATAGTTTTATCTTGCCAAACCTTATTTTTGACATGGCCTGCATTTACCCAAGTTTCGTCTTGATAGTAAATTTTACGGCCTTCTTCACGAAACTGTTTAATTTTGCGTAGGTAATTCCGTCGCCATACAACTATATCATCCCTGTCACAGATAAACATGTTACGTCTTCTTTCATGAAATTTAAAATTCAATGATTTTAACAGTTTATATAGCGTAGACCGTTTGAAATCCGGTAAGTCTTTATCGTTGTTAACTGCACTCAAAATTTTATTTATTGTCGGTTGTTCATTTTTGAAAAAAAATTCGTGAACTTTTCTCCTAATAGCACATTTTGTAAATTCGTCCAATTTATCTACTGCCGCTACTCTAGATTTTTTATTTTTTGGTGCACTCAAGCCTAACATTTTGTTTTTCAAATATACATTAATAACACTATAAACACTCCGCTTGCTAACACCGGTCATTTCAGCAACTTTTTCCATGTCCTTGTCCTTTTTTATGGTAGGATTCTCTGTACTTAAATGTTTAAAATTATTCACTATACACAATCTCTTAGCACTATGTATAACTTTGCCGCGTTTGTTCCTTGCTATTGGGAAAAGAGTCACCATATTGTACAGCTTTAGTCCAAGCTATTAATAATAACTAAACAGTTAAAACAGACCCAAATGACACGCTATTTAACGGTGAAAACGGGGAAGGAACTGATCTTCAGTAGATTTACGCACAGTACCTACAGAACGTGACGAACAGGAAATATGAGTTGGCGGACTGCTGTGAAACGGGCGTTGGAATGTTACCGATAACAATAGAATCCGACCCTCGTCAACGTCATTCGCGTGAAATATTTTCTGCAAACACTCGGTGAACAAAGTATAATTACCTTAATATCCACTTTAGTGATACACAGTTTCATCACTGATGACGCGTTTCGGGACTAAGTCCCATCCTCAGATACATAATTAATAAACTAAAATATTAAAATCACGACCATGATACTGGTCAAGTCAAAAATAAATAAAATAAATTATAAATAGCATGTAATAAGTTTTGCTAACCACGGCTGGAGCTCTCTATAGCCATGCTGAAACTTGACGAATACACACAAAAAGTTGTACACAACTTTATAAATGACAACAATATTACTAAGTTGACATCCGACCCCACTAAGAAGTACACTTTAGAACTGAATAAAACAATAAATAAATGAACGCAACTATTTGATAAACGCACACAATCCTCACTAAAACCAATAAATGCTAGTGCGCCTTGTTTAAGGGGTCTTCCGAAAGTACATAAACAGAACACTCCAATTAGACCATTAGTTAATTTTACAACTGCCCCCGGTTATAAAATAGCTAAAATCTTAGTAAAAATCATCAGAGAGCACACCAACTTAGAAAATAATCGGAGTGTTAAAAGCTATATGGATTTTATCAAAAATATAAACCACGTTACAATTCAACCAAACTACAAACTAGTATCATTCGACATAGTAGATTTATACACTAATGTGCCTATTGATGAAACTTTAATTTTACTCAGACATAATTTAATGAATAAAGGTTCTTTAGAAATACAGAAAGTTAACCAACTGATGATGATACTAAAAACCATTCTTCATCAAAACTATTTTTCATTTGAAAATGCATATTATAAACAGAATGAAGGACTTGCCATGGGATCTCCACTTTCTGGCATCCTGGCGGACCTATATCTAAACCATTTAGAAAATACAAAAATTTTAAAAGATAATTATTTCGCCAGTAAAATCATCCATTACTCCAGATATGTAGATGATACCTTTATTATTTTTAACGGGAATGCCAGACAAATAGAATTATTTAAAAATTACCTAAACAAAATTCATAACAAATTAAAATTTACTATGGAGATCGAAAACAACAAAAGTATCAATTTTTTAGACCTCACTGTATTACACAACGGGAATAATTTAAAATACAAAATCTTTAGAAAACACACTAGTACTGACACAGTAATACACTATGATTCATATCATCCCATTACACAAAAAGTGGCAGTGTTTAACAGTCTTGTCAACAGACTTTTAAATGTTCCCCTCGAAAAGGAGGACTACTTAAATGAGGTTAGCACTATCAAACAAATAGCAATAAATAACGGGTATAAATCTACAATAGTTGACAAAATAATAAATAGGCATAGGAAACGTTTAGAAAATAAAAATTCAAACTCTATAAAAGCAAGTAACAAAAATTATAAATATCTTTCGGCTAATTTCACAGGTATTATGCCAAATATTTTAAGACCCGTTCTTAAAGATAATAACTATATTTTATCATTTAAAACAAATAATAATTTAGGAAATTATTACAAAAACAAAAACAAATTACCATTAAAAAAGCAATGTGGTGTATATAAAATAAAATGTGATGATTGTGATGCGTTCTATATCGGTCAATCTGGCAGATGTTTTTATAAAAGATTTTTAGAACATATTCCTAAGCCAAGTAATAATAAGTCCAACTTTGCACAACATTTAATATCAAGCGGACATAAATATACGAACTTCGAAGAAAATTTAACAGCATTGCATATTTGTAAAAAGGGTAGACGGATGGATAGTCTGGAGGAATTTGAAATTTATAAAGCTTTAAAAGATAGTAACACCAAAAACAGTTTATTAAATGACCAGGTAAATTTTGCGTCAAATTACCTGTTCGACACTGCAATCAGTTTGTCTTAATCTTTGACCAGTCGCGTGACAATCGCGGTTGCGGGTGAACGCATGCGGGAGCTCCAGCCGTGGTTAGCAAAACTTATTACATGCGATTTATAATTTATTTTATTTATTTTTGACTTGACCAGTATCATGGTCGTGATTTTAATATTTTAGTTTATTAATTATGTATCTGAGGATGGGACTTAGTCCCGAAACGCGTCATCAGTGACGAAACTGTGTATCACTAAAGTGGATATTAAGGTAATTATATATCATATAATAAGTGATACGGTACGCAAAAAATAAGTAATTAATGAGAAAATAACTGACCTTATATTGAATATAACTACTGATGGAGACTGGACAGAAATAAATAGCGCTGACTTGGTTTATGATAAAATAATTATAATGGGAAGTAACCCTATGTATGATTATTGTGGTAAAATGAATAAACTAAAATTTTTATTGTTATTACACACAGGATAGCCATATGAGGTACGTAAATAAAATTGAAAAATGTTATGTGAAACTCAGACTATTATTCGATGATGGAGGCTGAACATAAACTTAATAAATGGACATTTTAAATATTGTGATTTATGGTTCTGACTTTGCTGCTTTTGGAAATGAAGTGTGATAAAATTGAATAATTAATGATGAAGAATTGTAAATAATTGATAGTGAAATTAATTGTGTGTATTGTAAAATGTTAGGTAAACAATGTGTGTATGTAGTAGAAATTGTTGTGATAATAATAATAATAATATTTTTGCAGTCTAAATAAATAACAAAATAATTTGGAAGAGGATAACAAATGAATTGTAATTATTGTAATTGGTGAAAGTAATTAAAATGTTGTGTTTCAATAATTAATTTAATTAAAATAATTGGAGGTGGTTAAATATTTTGATTGATTTAAGAGGCTATATAATTGAATTTTCTAATGAATTTAAATTATTTTATGAGATGTGAATTGGATAATAACTAATAAATAAATGAATGTTAAATTGTTTAGTATGGAATAACATTGTTGTTAAAATTGTTTCAGAAGGTACAGGGTGTTTGGTGTTTATATTTGTGTATTTAGGACAGTGTATGGGTGATATTCTGTAAGTATAAATTTCCTAATACAATATGTAAAGTAAAACTTGATATAATTTTGAAATGTGTTTATGGTAAGGTCATTCACCTTGCCTAGAAAATCAGCTGATAGCTGGAGTTAGATGTGTAAAATGTCACTTATAAAGTGTTTGCAAATTTCCAATGTAACTAATGTTTGAATACAGTGATTTTGATGTGTTAAAAGAGTTTAATTTATTTAATGGAAGTAATTTGAGATAGTGGAGAATTTTAAAGGTAATGTGAAAGCTGAAGTTTGATTTTGGGTGATTATTGTTTTGTTAGGACATGTAGATCAGTCCATGTTGAGTTTAAATGGGTACTAGAGATGAATAAATATTGTTGTGAATTAATGTAATGTAGAATTTGAGATGTAATGTTGACACAGTGGATATGGGGAAAATATGTAGAGTATTGATTGTTATATTGATGTAATAAGTAAATGGAGATGTTTTGTAGTTGACAGTGATGTATTGGGAGAATAATTAGAGTTGATGGGAATTTTGTAAAGGGGGTGGTGTGGTCGGAGTCCGCAACGAAAGGTGTTGGGACGGGAAGGGACCGTTTAGCGCCGGAAAGGGTTGCCTAGGAATGAAGTCCAGGAACCAGATAAGGGAATGAGCTTTTTTTGGGGGGAAACACATCCTGAGTACAAAGGGGTAGAGAATATATTTTTTTTTAATAAATTTATATATAGAATGATGCGAATTGAGTTGAGTAGTAAGTTGGGTTTAGAGATTGTTTGATAGATGTTTCTGATAGAGATGGGTGTCATATTAGTTAAAGTTGTTAGTGATATTAGAGTCAGAGGGGGAAGATTATAAATGTACACATGCCAAGTTGTGAATCAAGTTATTATGAGTAATTAAATCACCCAAACTAATGGAGACTGAGAATGTTAAAGAAAGAGAGTCATAGTAAAAAATATAAAATTAATGGAAACAAGTGACAAACGTTAATAGAATTTGAGAATAATGTAAAGCTATAAAATGTGTAATTTTTGGTCAATGTAAATGTCAGTTTTATTGTTAATTATAATAATACTATGTTAATTTTAAAGGTCACATTTTATTATGTTGTTGTGTTTGAAGATAGAATTTTAAAGATGGTTAATGTATTTTATGATGTAGCCTATGTATAACCTATGTAGGTCAAGGTTGTGGACTTGACCCAGTTTGATCAGCTGATGGATGATGTTATAAACTACACCCGTTTTGGCAATGAAGTGATGCCAATTTTGTTGTTTGATTGATTTAAATAATTTTAAATTTTCTGAATATTGAGAAAAGTATATTTTAATAAATAAAAATTTTTTTTTTTTTTAAATTGATTTTCTGTGCCTGCCATCTAATTGATGTTTTGAGTTTTAAGTGTATTATTGTTTAGGTGTATTACTAGTGTTTTTTATTGAATTGTATTGTTTAGTATGTATGTCTAATCCAAGGTTAGGATAAATGAGTTCATGTGTAGTTAAATGTTCAATTTATTTGTTTTTCTGATTATGAATAATAGTGAAGAGAATTAATAGAGTGATGAATTATTAACAGATTTTTGATTTTAGGAGGTCACTTAAATGAGTTTGATTTAACGATAAATATTTTGAATTTGAAAAACGTAGTAATAAGTGTGTGTACAAGGCCAGTAACTGCTAAAGGCAGCCCAGTGTGCATGGTAAGGGGGAACATATCGGTTGAGGATCTGGCATGGTATAAGACCAGGGGTTTGGATTTTGGGGTGGCATGTTAGAAGGTTAGGTGCGCTGTGGTGCGTGTCTGTTCGATTTTATGGTGTTGGGATCTCGAATAGAGAAGTCCAGTCATCTCGTTCAGATGTGGCCATAGTGGCCACACCCAGGGGGGGTAGTTTACCCATGATGTGTAAGAACTAATGGAGGGTTGTTGGCACCATATCCTCACCGATCCTCTTAGGGGTTTAGCAATGAGATTTCTTCTGTTTCGACAGAAGATCTCTAATTGGGGGGTATTGTAATGGGCCACAGGAGGGGCTTTTTATTTTATTAAATTTGGGTCTTTATTTTATTAAAATATTATTAAATTCATTTTCCAACTGTGTGGACAGCCACGTGTTCAAATAAAGCGTAGTTAGAACAAAGGACTTGTGAGGTGATGCCAATGCAATGGAATGTCGTGTTGTTGACGGTGATATAATTCTTGGAACTTTGATGCTGTGTGACACCCGCACACAAGCGCGCTAACTCCAGCAGGTGCGCAACTGACGCCAAATTGGTAAAACAATATGGCTTGGAGACGAAGGTTTTGTTCGCACGTGGTCCGAGCTGGAGGATATAAGTTTAAGTCACGCCCACTACAGTGACGTAAACCTCTGGACACAAATATCATCGACGTCCAACACACGAAAATCACATGTGTTGGCTGAACAGTAACAATGACTTTGGTACACAAGGCATTGGTTTCCGCCTTGTCCGAAAGGAACATAATTGGGGGAACTTGATGAAGGCTCTTCCCAGTTCTCTCACCGACGCTTACCTGGCCAGGTAACTGCCCCACGGGGCTCATTAAAAATTTGTGAATATCAAGTAAAAGTGAGTTTTAGTTATTAAAAAATGTGACAGTGATGCTAGTTTTCGGCAAAAAGATGACATCACAAATTGTTTTTGGACATAGACGAACTTTGTAAATGAGGTAACACGAGGTCGAGGGGACGCCACGTGCCGGCAAGGGGTATCTGGTTAATTTTGGGGTAATAAAATTATATATAAATATAATTAATAATATAAGCTTATATATTTAAAAAAGGGTTTTGAATGGTGTGAATGTTGAGAATGAGCAGGCTGGGCTGTCTGTTGTAATTAAGGTAAGATGTTCAGTGTAATATTGTAACTGTAATTGTAATCCAATCATGTCGTAAATATCGGTAAAAAGTTTTATGCATTTTTTTTAATTTTGAAAAAATAATAGTTTGAGCTAAGAGGCAAAGAAATGATATGATTTGAAGTTTAAAAAATTTTTAATAAAATAAAATTTTAGTTTGTTTCTCTTCACAAAATGCGAGTTGCGTCAGTTATTGAAATAACCTTAAAACACTCTTACATCTCGACATTTGTGTGACGGATTCTGGGATGAGAGGGCAAAATATAAGGTAGGTGGAAGATAGGTAATTTTATTTATTTGTATTTGTATTGAAATATAACATGCTACTGATCAAAGATATTTAGCGTCCAAGGTCGCAGACAAAACAGTAGAAGTTCCCCTACTACCAAGCACATGCACGATATATGTAACTAATCAGTAAAGAGAACTGCGCCATTTCATAAGGAGGGATGACAGAAGGCTGTAGAGGTGGTGTAAGTAGGCAGGGCTACGAGGGGGAAAGTGACCCTGAACATGAGAAATACTTCTATAGAACTGTAGAGCAGTACTATAGATTACAACTGTTACTGACTGATAATTTTAAATAAACAACTTAAATACCAATTATGCATTTTTTAACAGCACCAGCAGTAGTTTACACAAATACTGTCACTTACAAATGTTCATTGAATGTAATTTTTAAAGTTTAATTATCATTCTAATAACATGGTACTATCAAATTGATCAATTGTAATCCCAATGTAGTCAGTGTTCACCTGTGTGGAACCTCGATTTCATCAACAACGCATGCAGTGTTATTACAAAACAAAACGTCTGTGTTTTGTCTCTGCACTCAGACAGGCCTGACAGATTACGCAACGACATACAGTTTGTGGTAACCGTGAATCACGGCAAAAATGACGCCAAGCCATAGATTTCACCAGACGGCAAAATGTTGCTAAACCCGATGTCCAGCTTATAGAACACCTTTAAAAGAACCAATGGGAATGCAGACTGGCGATCACGTGACCTGACTCACCCTTGTGAATCATGGCTCTAACGCCAGTTTAAGAGTTAGTTCAACTGTAACTCTGAATGCGCGATCAACACCTAAGTGCTCGAGCAAATTAAAGTCGGCCGACAAAATGTTACAAAAGTGTAAAGTGTAATTTGAAACCATGGTAAACTAAATAAGGCGGATTATACCGTAACAGTAAAAAAAATTCATAAACTGTTGAAATAACATTTCGGAGTGATCAGAAACAGCGAATAACACGAGGCGGTGGTGAAACTGTTAGGAACGCCGTGGATTGGTTAAGTACCCTTCACAACACTACCAAATCAATTCTATAAATCCATGAAATAAATATAAACACAGAGCTCTAAGAACGGGGGCTAAAAGATAAAAATGTAAAAAGTGTGAATGCGTGAGTGAGACAAAGTACTGGGTACTAAACATTTTAACACCTTGTTGTAGTCATAGAAACATAGTAATTGTAACAATTGTTTTTTTCTCATTTTGGCATATCGATACTTTATATGTGATTTCCATTTAACAGGAAACTAAAGAAACTTTTAATCAACTATGTGATTTCCATTTAACAGGAAACTAAAGAAACTTTTAATCAATATAATAATCAACCAGCATAGAATTTGATACGTTATTACATAGCTGTAAAACATTATCTAATTTCTTTAAATAAAATCCAAATAAGTTGTTTTAGCCAGAATAAACTGTGTTATTATATTTTCACCACTCACCTCAAATATCCTTCTGCAGCTGGTTTCGTCTGTAGGACCCTGGAAGAGAGCCCGAAGGTAAGAATATAATATATTTTATTAATTGAAATAAATTCAGTTTTCATTGGCGCCCGAACAGGGACTCGAGTGTAATTTTATTACATTAACCAGACCTAATTAAGCTGCAGAACGGGTTATTTGGAAGTGAGGGCATTGTTAGAAATGTTTTTGGATCGTGGCTAGAGAGTAACGAAAGTAAAAGTGATAAATTTTAATAACTGTACGCAATTGAGAATCATTTAATTAAAAATAATTTCAGAATGGAGAATATAGAGAATAAACTAAATCTGACCGACTCGGCAGTTACGAGTGAGTCAGGAGGTTGCTTAACGCTAATTACGGTCCAAGAAAATATTCTGAGTGAATCAGCTGTAGCGAATGATTCGGGGTTGGAGACAACTCCAGGCCTGATACATGAATCTGTAATAATGAGTTAACCAAAAGCAGAATCTACTCCCGTAATAAGTAAAAGAGTTGTCACTGGACGATATATATAATTTCATGAGAACAATGTCTGATAACCTGAGTAGTAATATTAACATAAAATTTGACGTTCAAAATAGTAATTTTAATGATAAATTTAATGAACAGAATGTCAAGTTTAACGAAATTAAGGGGGAAATGAATGAAATAAATAAAAAAGTGACAGAGTCACAAAAGAATATTGATGATAAACTAAATGAAATAAATGTTAAGTTAATACAACAGCTCGATGAGCGTATAAGTGTCATTAATGCACAATTAGATAATCGTATTAGTGATAATAATAATAAAGTGATAGAGTTAGTGAACGAACAGTTTAATGAAAAAATTATCATAATTAATGGAAATTTAGAAAGTAAAATAGATGAGTACAATAGTGATATGGTAACCCAAATAGATGATTGTAAAAATAACACTAGAAATAAAATTGAAAACCTTAGTAGAGATATACAAATACATGAAACTAATATTGATAGTAAGATCAATGAGATGGAAAATAGCCATAAGTCCGAAATACAGTTATTAAAAGGCGCGGTAGAAATGGTAAATGAGGCCAGCATTCAATCCGAACGCGTAACTAATAACAAGCTTAACTTGATCGAACAAAAATTGATCAATACCAAAGATGAATTAAGTGGGGAGATAAGCAAAAAACTAAACAGTGTGACGGAACAAATATTAATAACACGAGAAGTAAACAACGACATCGAACTAGAGTCATTTAGTTGTGAGAGTAGGGGGGTAAACCCCATGCAATTTTTAAACACAGTAAAAGAATATAATCAGTTTTGCAATAGTAAATGGGAGGTTAAGTTATTAAAAATAATGAAATGCTTCGAAGGAGTTCTGCAGTGTGGGTGGAAGTACACAAAGCAGAATGGGGAGATTATCCAAGTTTTGAGAGTGCCTTCCGAAGCAAATACTGGTCGGAGGAGGAGCAAGAGGGGTTACGCGGTAAGATTATGGGAAAAGGTAATTTTGGGGCCCAGGGAGATAATGTGACACTGTACGTGATGCGGTCATACAATGAGGTGAAATATTTAGAGCCCCCGTTATCGTTCCGATCGTTTGTACGGTATATAAGTAAACAGTTACCAAGAGAAATTCAGATCAACTTAATGACGCGGGAAGTGGAAGATATAAATGAACTCGAGCAAATACTAGATATTTTCCAAAACATTAGAGACCGAGAGACGGGTCGGCGTCCGAATCCGCCCACACCGTATACAAACGGAAACCATTTTCAGCCCAGGGGGACATCAACCCATTATAGAGGGGAACGGGGAAATAATAATAATAATAGAAGGGAGGATTGGAGGTGTGTAGAGTGTCATTGTGAGAACTACGCCAGCAGAACAACCTGTTATAGGTGCCATAAAGAGAGGAACTGTCAATGAAATAACACTGAGCATAACCAAAACAATCAACCACAGAGAGGAGGGAGCAGCAACCGAGGAGCACTGGGAAGTAGTGGAATTGCTAACAGAGGCCGTGGTGGGTATACTCCAGGCCGTGCAACAACTCAGACGGAAAACTAGCAAGGACAGTGGGTGAAGGGACCCCACCATTGTTGACAAAGGACTGCGGGGCCCAAGACAACGACGACTACCTAAGTAACGTTATCCGCACCGACCTGTCCAAGGAACTGATGGAGGAGGATAACACAGAGACAGCTAGAGACCGGACTGACCGAGGTAAGAATCCAAATTGAAGGTAAGGAAATAAAAACCTTAGTAGACACAGGTAGTGAAATTTCTGTTATTTCCGAACATATACTAGGGGGTTTGCAAGAAACAAACAAAAATATCCCAGCTTTGCCAGTTGCGGGGGTGACTATTGTAGGTATTACCGGGGTTAGGAGTAAACGTGTAACTAAACAGGTACATTTGAATATGGTAATTAACGGAGTAGGGTACGATAATACATTTCTAGTAGTACGGGGGTTAAATTTGGAGGTTATTTTGGGGAACGATTTTTTGATAAAGCATAAGGCGGTAATTGATTTTCAGAAGCAGCTGTTAGTATTGAATAATGAAATTGAACCAGTTCAGATTAGTTTTGAGCGGGTAGTAGACAAAGTGAGAATTTCGGGAGTTAAGGTGATACTAAATCGGGCTAGTAAAATAGAAACGGAAGTTAATATGTGTGTATGTAGAGAGAGAGAGTTAGTGGGTGACATAAATGAAGAACGAATTTGGGAGGATAGAACGGTGAAGTTTTGCAGTGAGGGTGGCGTCGTAGGGAGTTCTCAATGTAAAGCGTTGTGGCGGGTAGTAGAGTGTTTTAAAGAAGTGTTTGCCGACATACCTGGGAGGGCAAGAAATTATGAATGTGAATTAAAGGTAAGGGAACACGCACCCTATGTACAAAGAAGCTATCCGGTGCCATATTCAAAGAGAAGAGCGGTCCAGGCGGAATTAGATAAAACGTTAGAGGGGGACATAATAGAGAGATCAGTATCACCGTATTCCAACCCGTTAGTAGTAGTTATTAAAAAAGATGGTCGAGTCAGATTATGTTTAGACGCCTGCAGGATTAATCAAATAATTATTCCGGATCGAGACTCGCCCGAAGCAATAGACGAGATATTCCAAAAATTCAGTGGAGTTAAATACATGACCTCATTAGATTTAACCGCGGGGTACTGGTAAGTCCCGTTAGCATGAAAGCCGGAAATATACAGCATTCCTTTTCAATGGGAAGAATTACCAATTTAAACGGTTACCTTTTGGGCTGAATACCAGTGTGGCCAGTTTTATCAAATGTCTAGATGAAATCCTACAGCCACAAAATTTAGATTTTTTAACCATTTATGTAGATGATATACTGATAGCCTCACGCACATTTTCAGAGCATGTGGAACATTTAGAATATGTATTAGACAAATTACATGAAGGGGGGTTGACTGTCAACTGGGAGAAATCTAAATTTTTACAGAAAGAAATACATTTTTTAGGTTTCATAATAACACCAGAAGGGATAAAAGCCAACCCAGCTGTAATGGGGCAAAATGGGGTGTTTTATTTTATTTCTTATTTTAATCAATGTATAAATACGGCAACAAGTCCCCTACGTAAACGGTTACAGTCAAACAAAGAATGCAGTAACAACGTGGTAATTTTGCAAGCGGGCGCGGCAAGACGTATTACAATTCCAAGAAATCAAATGTGTGTGATACGCACTCAAGCGCGCAACTTGAACAGGCGCGCGGACAGAACGCCAAGACGCCTCAACCAGGAATCAACCAACATGGCTAAATTGTTAATTTGTTTGCCACGTGCTAGGTTGCGGACGGAAATACGGACAAACCACACCCATTTGAGTGACGTGACTAGTGACCTCAAAATATCGTCAACCCAAATGCACATGAACAACGGCGTACTTGCTGTACAGCGACGAACATTTTAACAGGAGGAGGCATTGGTTTCCGGAACAGCAATCCGAGGTGGTGGGAGATTGGTTGGTGACGCTCGATCCCAGTCGACTAACAATATGGGCCACGCGTGGTCAAACTCAATTTTCTGCTCGGGCAATTTAAAGGTCGGCCAACCATAACCGTATGTATAAGTAATCAAAAAAGTATAAATCAGTGTCAAATAATATGAACCAGTGAATAAGTGCAGCTTCCAAAATCAATGGAACAATAACATTTTTATCAAGAAAGGAATAGTGTGTGTGTGTGACGCGCCATGCGGTCGACGGAGACACCACGGTAAACTGTAACTGTATCCAAATCAAAATTATTATGATTTTATCTAAAAGGGGGGTTAAAGTAAATATATAAAAGTGGGTTTTCGTATGAGTGAGTGGATGGGCAATCTGGGTCGCTTTGATAGATTCATAAATATATTAGAATAAGTTAAAATGTTAAAATAAATGTGCATGTTATATCTGTTTTAAAAAGAAAAAAAAAGAGCTGAGAAAATATGTGAACTGAGGTAGAAGGATGAGTAAGGTGTGTATTTGGAATAAAATAGAGAATGCAATTAAATTAGATTTGTTTCAAATGAAAAGCGAGTCGAGTACGTTATTAAGGTAACCTGAGGGTCATACTTGTATTTCGCAGTTCGTGCATCGAATCTTGGACTAAAAGGTAAGTCATCACAATGAATAAAATTTTAATAATTAAATGAGATAATAAGTGATTACACAATTGGCGCTGCGAACGGAGTCTCGATTTGTAAAATAGTTATATATCGGCACCTACAAGTGAATACAAGTATGGTTTAAAGGTTGAGTAACAGTACGTAAAAATTACGTAAAGTACACAAAACAATAAATTAAGGTTAGATTAAATATAAGATGTTGTATATGTAAATTAAAAATTAGTTAAACAAAAAATCAGTAAATTTACAACTAAAAAATGGCAGGAAATAATGAAAACGATGTAAATGAAATAACTAATGTTGACAATTTTGATGAGTCAGCTATTATGAATAATTTTGAGGTCCACTCGACTCCAAACGTGGGTCAGGACAATAAAATAAAACTAAACGTTACAAGTGAAACGAATATTACAGATGATTCGGGGATTCAAATAACCCCAAAATTAAGTAGGGAAAATAAAATTAATGATGATGAAGTCAGCTTCACTGACAATAAAACAGAAAGTCAGTCGATACCGGTCCAAGGTAAAAAATCTGACGATAGCTACGAAATGTTTAAAATGATACAAGCAATGATAGAAATAAATACCAAATTAGATAAGGCAGTGAAGAGTATAGACATTAAAATTAATGAAAGAGATGAAAAAATTGACGAACAAATTTGTGAAATCACAAATATATTGAAAGCAAAATAAATGGTGTAAATGAGCAGATGACAAACGAAATTAAAACTCAAGTTAAAGAACAGTGTGTAGAGATAGAAAGTAAGTGTATTAATAAGATTGATGTTGACATAAAAAATAAAATAATGGAGATAGAGAGTGTGTGTAAACAATCTGTGCAAGAGAGTGTGGGGCTATGAGTAAACATAACCTTCAATATGAAATTATAAATGATAATAAATTAAAAGTAATTGAATGAGACATCATAGAAATCAAAGACGAACTACATGTGGCCGTAAGCCAAAATTTAAATAGTGTTGCGGAGCGAGTGTTGAATACTCGCGAAGCAAAAGACGATATAGAACTCGAACAATTTAATGGTGACAACAGTAGAATACACCCAATGCAATTTCTGAATACGGTAAGGGAATTTAACCGGTTTAATAGTAGTAGTTGGGAGGTTAAATTGTTAAAAATTTTTAAATGTTTTAAGGGTAGTTCCGAAATATGTGCCGAGGTACACAATACGGAGTGGAGTAGCTATGAAAAGTTCGAAGTAGCGTTTAAGAGTATATATTGGTCCGAAGAAGATCAGGAAAGTTTATGTAGTAAAATCATGGGAACGGGGAATTTTGGGAGAGTAAACAACCACCTAACCATATACGTAATGAAAATATTTAATGAAGCAAAGTACCTAGAACCGCTGTTGCCGTTCCGATCTTTTGTTAGACATATTAGTAAACACTTGCCGAGAGAGATACAAATTACACTAATGACACGGGAAATTATGGAAATTACCGAATTAGAAAAAATATTAGATATATTTCAGAACATACGAGAGCAGGATATGAGTAGGCGTATAAACACACCAGCGGCACACATCAACGGAAATTATAATCAACCCAGGGGAATACCGAACTTTCACCGAGGGGCACGTGGGGGAAATAGTGATAATAGAGGCGAGGGTTGGCGATGTGCAGAGTGTACTGTTGAAAATTATGCTATAAGAACGACATGTTTTAGATGTAACAAGGCGAGAGAATGTCAGCGCAGTGAAAGACCATACAACCAACAAAATCAGCCGCAGAGAGGAGCAGAGAACAACAGAGGAGTGCCAAGGGGAAATGGAAGCGGCAACAGAGGCAGAGAAGGATATAACCAAGCCGTAGCAGATCCATCCATGGGAAACTAGAAGAGACAATGGGGAACTGGGCCCAGCCATTGTCGAAGGAGAACCCTGGGGTCCAAGAGGAGTGTAACTACCAAAGTAATATAATTATCAAGGACATGGCGAAGGAGTTACTGGAGGAGGACGATGTAGAAATGACAGAAACCAAAACCGGATTGACAAGAGGTAATTGTCAACATTGAAGGTAAGAATTTCAAAACATTAATAGACACAGGAAGTGAGACATCAGTCATTTCAGAAAATGTAATGGTAGAATTAAAAGAGATAAATAAAAATATACCGTCATTACCAGTTGCGGGCGTAACAGTAGTGGGGGTAACTGGAGTACGGAGTAAAAGAGTTACTAAACAAGTACAATTAAATATATACATTAATGAAATAGAATTTGAGAATACCTTTCTAGTGGTTAAGGGACTGAATTTAGATGTAATTTTGGGAAATTATTTTTTGGAGAGAAATGGGGCAGTAATAGATTTTAACAAACGGATGGTAGAATTTAAAAGAGGGGGTGAACCAGTCAGGGTTAATTTTAAGAGTGTTAGATGAAGTTAGAGTTACGGGGGTAAAGATGATACAAAACCGAGTAGACGAGGGAATTATAGAAACAAGAGTGAATGTATGTCAAGAGAGTGAGAGTGTAGAGAATGATGAGAGAGTCTGGGAAAACAGGGCAGATAAATTTTTTAATGAGGGTGTAGTTGTAGGGAATCCCCAACGACAGGAGTTGTGGGCAGTTGTTGAACATTTTAGAGATGTGTTTGCTGAGTTGCCTGGAAAAGCCAGGGACTACGTGTGCGAGTTGAAGGTTCAAGAACACTCACCCTACATGCAGAGAAGTTATCCAGTGCCGTTTTCAAAGAGGAGAGCAGTACAAGAGGAGTTGGACTGGATGATGGAAGGAGACATTGTTGAAAGATCTATATCGCCATACTCGAATCCATTAGTGGTGGTCATCAAGAAGAATGGAAAGGTAAGGTTGTGCTTAGACGCTAGAAAAATTAACCTAATTATAATACCTGACCGGGAGTCACCGGAACCTATGAATGAAATTTTCCAAAAATTTAGCGGAGCCAAGTACATGACCTCTTTAGATTTGACAGCAGGGTACTGGCAAGTTCCATTAGCGCCAGAGAGCCGGAAATATACTGCATTTCTCTTCAATGGTAAAAACTATCAATTTAAGCGTCTACCATTCGGACTAACCACTAGTGTAGCCAGTTTTATAAAATGTTTAGATATGATACTCCAACCTAAGGACTTACATTTTTTAACTGTATACGTTGACGACATATTAATAGCATCAAGAACATTCCCGGAACATTTAGAACATATAGAATACGTATTAAATAAATTGCAAAGTGGGGGATTAACAGTTAATTGGGAGAAGTCAAAATTCCTACAAACTGAGATACATTTTTTAGGTTTTATTATTACTCCAGAGGGTATTTTAGCAAACCCAGATAAAGTAGAAGCTATCATACGTTTTCCAGAACCTAAAAATATTAAACAGTTACAAAGCTTTATAGGATTATGCAACTTTTATCGGAAATTTCAGAGAAATTATGTGCAGATTACCTCTAAACTAAGTGCGGTCTTACAAAAGAATAAACAATGGAAATGGGGCGAAGAGGAAAGAATTGTTTTTAATGAAATTAAAGAGAAGTTTATAAATATGATAAAGATGAATCACCCCGATTTTCAGAAAAAATTTTATTTACAGACAGATGCCAGCAACATAGCCCTCGGCGCAGAACTCTACCAGGAGGGTGAGGATCAGGAACACCGGACCATAGCTTTTGCCAGCAGGACTTTATTGGCAGCGGAAAGGAACTACACGACAACAGAGGAGTTGCTGAGCATCGTCTTTGCAGTAAAGAAATTTTGCACCTACCTGCTAGGAAACCAAACCGTCATCAGGACAGATCATAAGGCCTTATCATTTTTGAACACGTGTAAGTTGACTCATAGCAGACTAACCAGGTGGGTGCTAGGATTACAAGAATATCACTTTTCATGGGAATACATTAAGGGAACAGATAACAAAGTACCAGACACTCTTTCCAGAATAGATGTAATAGATAATAAGACAGGGAGGGATCTGAAAGAAATAGAAATTTTTCGATTAACAAGGGAAGATAGAATTTTTGGGGAGGAACTAAGGGAGATTAAAAACATGCAGAGATCAGAAAATAAATTGGGTAAAATAATAGCTAGTTTAGAAGCAGATATAAATGGGTAAGAGTACAATACACATTTCCAAATATATCAGGGAATTCTGTTTAAGAAAGTAGAAGGGGGTGAACGGGATTGGAGGTTAATGATACCTGATGAGTTAGTAGATAGAATTATTTGGGACTGTCATGTAAGATATGGGCATTTTGGTGCGAAAATATGTACAAATGTATTAAAAGAGTCATGCGTTTTTAAGAATATGGAGAGACGAGTTCGAAGAGTTTTGAGGGTATGCGATTTGTGTCAGAAGTCAAAGGTAGTGAATTATAGGGTTGAAGGGGAAATGAAATTTATAAAAGTAGAAAGACAGTTTGATTTAGTTGCTGTAGATTTGTATGGGCCATTGCCTAAAGGTAGAGGTGGAGTGGTATATGTTTTTGTTGTTTTAGACACTTTTTCTAAGTTTGTTAGGTTGTACAGCGTAAAGAGAGCTACTAGCAAGGTGTTAAGTGAAAAGATCACCAAGGACTACATGATTAACATAGGTAAGCCAAAGGTAATTTTAATTTTATCCGATCATGGACCACAGTTCATCAGCGGTAAGTGGAGACAGACTCTTGGCTGGGAAGGCATCATACGCAAGCATACGGCAGTTTACCATCCACAGTCGAACCAAGCACAGCGGGTGATGCGAGAAATCG
Source organism: Magicicada septendecula (assembly GCA_034769895.1). NCBI lineage: Eukaryota > Metazoa > Arthropoda > Insecta > Hemiptera > Cicadidae > Magicicada > Magicicada septendecula. The sequence goes on from CM068368.1 coordinate 796,963,413, forward strand.
GCAGGATATTCAGGGCGTATTGTCACTCCAAACACTCAGAATGGCCTTTATACGTAAGGAAAGTGGAGGACTGGTTAAACAGCACTACCCACGATTCTACAGGGTTTACACCGTACGAACTAATCAAGGGAAACCGTCCACCCAGAATATCAGAACAACTTTTTGAATATCCACCGGAAGAAAGAACTATCGACAGGAATGTAAAAATACAACTCGCAAACGAGAGTCTACTCACAAAGGGAGAGAGAAGAAAGCGGAAACATGATGAAAAGGGTAAGTGGGTCAAATACGAGGTAGGCCAACTGGTGTAGGTAAGGAGACATGATTTGTCTAGCGCACAAGATAAAGAAATAAAGAAGCTTTTCCTATTATATGAAAGACCTTATGAGATTGTAGAAATAAAAATGAACAACGCCTATGTACTATGCAACCAAATAACGCAGGAGATAGTGGGCACGCAGAATGCTACGAATTTGAAATTATATTGGTCAAAGTAAAAATTTTGAATTTTAACATGTTATTTTATGTTTTCAGAAGGGACACTCCCCCATTTTCGGGCGGTCACGACCTTACCAGTCCTGGCCGTGGGTTTCGGCACTTGGAGGCGGACCATGGTTGGCGGAACTTCCTTCGGGCGGTGAAACGACGGTGGTCCGGCTCCACCAAAATTGGTAAAGAGTAGAAATTTCACCACATTATTGAACGGGGAGGGGGACCCATAAGGTACGTGATATAAATTATAATTTTACACTCAAGGTGCAGCGGTTAGGTGTACCATATCACGTACCAGCACTGCTTTAGAGTGACTGTAAATAGATATGGAGGCTATATTTCAACAAGGCAGTGCGTTCAAGTAAATTTGTTAGTGTCATTGGTAAACATAAATTTAGCCAATGGCTGCAGTTACAGAATATTTAAAAAAGATGAGTTTTGTGGGGATGAGTTCGTACAAGAGCAGACGGCGGGTTAGGATAAATGGGAAAGTAAGAGGAGTAGGTTTTGTGTTGAGGGTGATGGAAAGAGAACGTGAATTCACGTAGTGTATCTGCCCGTGCGCGAGCGTGCCCAGTGAAACCCCCGTTTTTTTGGGCGATTACTGAATTATCAAGCTAAGGATAAAATTAGCCTCCAATGTAAATACTTATCAATATATAATTTGGAATGTTTATAATTTTAAATTTATGTCAGTAGTTATAGTTTATTTTAGTAAATAAGTGACCATATATAATTATGAAATTCGTAGTACGAACTAAGAAAAGTGAAATGTTTGATGGTGAATTGTAGTAACGGTGTCAGTATGAGCCTTATATGTCTTTTGGTAGTTTCCCCACTTTTCGGGCGGTCACGGTTTCACCAGACCCTGACCATGGAATTATGTAAGTAGTTACAAAATTGGTGAACTTTGAAATTGACAGGGGGGTAACTCGGGGAAACTACATAACTATGGAACAGCGGCTATCGTCGAAGGTGTCGATAGTTCCGTACTAAGGGTGTGTGAATCATTTTAGTAGGATTACTGGTGTCCTCGGACATCAGTAATACCGAATTTTTATATAACGCTGAACCAAGAACGGTATAGGCAGCGTCTATACCTTATATATGTAAACTTCAGTTCTTGGGGAAGCAAATGGACGCCACAGTCCACCAGCAGGAAACAATAGTGTGTGTGGAACAGGAGCTGGCAGTTCCAAGCCAGGGGGGTATAAGGGGGGATTTTAAACAAATGATGAAGTAGGAGGGTAACTGAAAATTCAGTGAGAGGGTGACGACCTCTGTAAACAGCGGGTGGTCAGCTTATAACACGACTCTATAGAGAGAGTTGGGGGGTTGACAATCCATAGAGCTGTTCAGTAACTGTTGCTATGAGTATGTCTCAATGAGTAGCGATGTATGTCCCTATGAGAGCAAAATGATTTTAAGTGCCAGATTTAATTGCAATGAATTCAGATAACATTGTAGGATGATAACTATGTAGTTTTGTGTATTTGTATTAATTGTATGCTGTGTGTTAGGGGTAAGGATTGTAAACATGTAATTTGTATAAATTGTGAAATATATTTAGAGTAAGGTCATTCACCTCACCAAGAACATCAGCTGATTGCTGGGGTTATAAATGTAGTACGCCACTTATAAGTGATATACATAATTTTATCAATGTAATTAAATATTTGAATATAATATTTTCAATGTGTTTAAAAGATTTTGAATGAAATGGTAAAATGAATTGAGATAGTTTTGAATTTTCAATGGCAAATGTAATGTAATATGTGGTAAAGATTAGAATTTGGGTGATAGTAATTGTTTAAGTAGAGCATGTGAGTCAATCAAAGGTAATTTCAAATGGGTGTAAGAGAGAATAAGAGTCTTGGGAGTAAAAGTAATGTAGAATTTGAGTATTAATGGTGACACAGTAGCTATGGGGAAAATATGTAGAGTAATGAGTGATATATTGAGGTAATAAATAAATGGAGATATTTTGTAGATGAAAGTGATGTAATGGGAGAATAATTAGTTGATAGAGGAATTTTGTAAGGGGGGTGGTGTGATAAGGAGTCCTCAACGAAATGCGTTGTGGCGGGAGGGGAACCGATATGCGCCGGAAAGGGTTACCTAGGGAGGGTCCCGGAACCAAATAAGGGAATGAGCATTGGGAAGGGAACACACATCCTGAGTACAAAGGGGTAAAGAGTATTTTGTTATAAGGGTAGAATGATTCGAAATGAGTTAGAGTAGTAAGTTAGAGGTAGAGAATGGTGGGTAGATGTTTTGATAGATGGGTGTCATACTAGTTAAAGCTGTTAAGTAAAGAATGAAAATGTTAAAGAAAGAAAGTCATAGTTAAAATGAAAAAATAATTGAAGCAAGTGACAGATTGTAATAGAATTTGAAAATAAATATAAAGCTATAAAATGTGTAATTTTTGGTCAATTTAAATGTAAATTTTATTGTTTATTATAAGATAATAATCACCATGTTAATTTTAAATGTTCTAGTTTAATTGTGTTGTATTATGTTTGAAAGTAAAAAATTTAAAGGTGTTTCATGTATTTTTGGTGTAGCTTTGTGTGGTGTATATATGTCAAGGTCATTCACTTGACCCAGAGAGATCAGCTGATGGTTGATGTTAGAGACAAGACCAGTTTCTAGTAATTGATTGGTGCCATTTTGTTTCTTGATTGAATTAAATATTTTTGTTTTTCTGAAAATTGAGAAAAGATATTTTGATAAAAAAAAAAAAATTTATGGCTGCCATAGAAATGAGGTTCTGAGATTCGGAATATATTGTAGTTTATAGGTATTACTAGTGTACTAGTGTGTTTAGGGAATTATATTGTTTAGTATGTATGTATAAACAAATATTAGAATAAGCGAGTTTATGATTTAATAAGACGTTCAATTTGTGTTTTAGGACTGTTATTAGTAGTAAAGAAAATTGAGAGTTCATAGATTCATGTAAAAGATTTTAGGATTTTGATGAAAATAATAGTAATATAACGGTTTGATTTTGAACTTAAATGAATTTTTGAACGAAACTTGAATGATTTGAATTTAATTAGCTGCTGTGTTTTGAGTTGAAAACATAAAGTTAATTTGCGAAAAGAAGTTGAAATTTGAAAAACGAAATATTTTAGGAGTGAGCTGAAGTAGAAAATTTGTATGTTTATTAGTAGAAAATTGAATTTGTTCAGAATATAGAAATGAGTATGTGTACGCACCCAGTACTTGCCAAAAGCGACCCAGTGTGCATGTAAGGGGGAACATATCGGTGGAGGATAGGGCATGGGATAATGCCAGGGTTTGGATTTTGGGGTGGCATGCTACGTTAGGTGTACTATGGTGAGTACCGGTCCGAGTTTATGGTGTTGGGATCTTGAGTAGAGAAGTCCAGTAATCTCGTTCAGGTGCAGCTATAGTCGCCAAACTAGGGGGGTAGTTTACCCATGATGTGTAAAGTATTAAAAGGGGGTTGTTGGCGCCACATCCTCACCCATCCTCTTAGGGGTACCAATGAGAGTTCTTCTGTCTCGACAAAAGACCTCTCATTCGGGGGGTATTGTAATGGGGCAAAATGGGGTGTTTTATTTTATTTCTTATTTTAATCAATGTATAAATACGGCAGCAAGTCCCCTACGTAAACGGTTACAGTCAAACAAAGAACGCAGTAACAACGTGGTAATTTTGCAAGCGGGCACGGCAAAACGCATTACAATTCCAAGAAATCAAATGTGTGTGATATGCACTCAAGTGCGCAACTTGAACAGGCGCACGGACAGGACGCCAAGACGCCTCAACCAGGAATCAACCAACATGGCTAAAGTGTTAATTTGTTTGCCACATGCTAGGTTGCGGACGGAAATACGGACAAACCACACCCATTTGAGTGACGTGACTAGTGACCTCAAAATATCGTCAACCCAAATGCACATGAACAACAGCGTACTTGGTGTACAGCGACAAACATTTTAACAGGAGGAGGCATTGGTTTCCGGACCAGCAATCCGAGGTGGTGGGAGATTGGTTGGTGACGCTCGATCCCAGTCGACTAACAATATAGGCCACGCGTGGTCAAACTCAATTTTCTGCTCGGGCAATTTAAAGGTCGGCCAACCACAACCGTATGTATAAGTCAAAAAAGTATAAATCAGTGTCAAATAATATGAACCAGTGAATAAGTGCAGCTTCCAAAATCAATGGAACAATAACATTTTTATCAAGCAAGGAATAGTGTGTGATGCGCCATGCGGTCGACGGAGACGCCACGGTAAACTGTAACTGTATCCAAATCAAAATTATTATGATTTTATCTAAAAGGGGGTTAAAGTAAATATATAAAAGGGGGTTTTCGTATGAGTGAGTGGATGGGCAATCTGGGTCGCTTTGATAGATTCATAAATATATTAGAATTAGTTAAAATGTTAAAATAAATGTGTATGTTATATCTGTTTTAAAAAGAAAAAAAAAAGAGCTGAGAAAATATGTGAATTGAGGTAGAAGGATGAGTAAGGTGTGTATTTGAAAGAAAATAAAGAATGCAATTAAATTAGATTTGTTTCAAATGAAAAGCGAGTCGAGTACATTATTAAGGTAACCTGAGGGTCATACTTGTATTTCGCAGTTCGTGCATCGAATCTTGGACTAAAAGGTAAGTCATCACAATGAATAAAATTTAATAATTAAATGTGATAAGTGATTACACACAGCGAAGGTAGAATCAATTTTAAAATTCCCGGAACCCAGAAATATTAAGCAACTGCAAAGTTTTTTAGGGTTATGTAATTTTTATAGAAAATTTCAGAAAAACTATGCTCATATAACTTCAAAGTTGAGTGCAGTATTACAAAAGAATAAGCAGTGGAGATGGGGGAACAAGAACGAGATGCGTTTAATGAGATAAAGGACCATTTTATGAACATGATCATGATGAATCACCCTAACTTTGAACACACATTTTATTTACAGACGGACACCAGTAATATCGCTTTAGGTGCTGAGTTGTACCAGGAGGACGACAACAAGGAACATCACACTATTGCTTTCGCCAGCCAGACGTTGTTAGCTGCCGAAAGGAATTACACAACAACCGAGAAGGAATTACTAAGCATTGTCTTTGCCGTGAAGAAATTTCGAACCTATCTGTTGGGAAATTCTACCATCATCCGGACTGACCACAAGGCATTATCTTTTTTAAGCACCTGTAAATTGACACACAGCAGAATAACCAGGTGGGTGCTAGCGTTACACAAGAGTATAATTTTACTTGGGGAGCATATAAAAGGGGTGGAAAACAAGATACCTGACACTTTATCTAGGGTAGATACAGAGGGAATGAGAACAGGGAGCGACATAAAAGACATAGAAATCTTTAGACTTAGTAGGGAAGATAGACTGTTTGGGGAGGACTGAAAGACATTAATAGCATGCAGAGGATAGATATTAAATTGAATAAAATAATAACTAGCTTAGAGTCCAATTCAGATGAGTTAGGGTATAGTCGATATTTTCAAATCTATCAAGGGAGTTTGTTTAAGAAAGTAGAGGGGGGAGACGTGATTGGAGGTTAGTTATACCGGAAGGGTTGATAGATAAGATAATATGGGACTGTCATTTTCGGTATGGGCATTTCGGTGCTAGGAAGTGTGTAAATGTATTGAAAGAATCATGTTTATTTAAAAATATGGAACGGAGGGTTAGAACTTTACTCCGGGGGTGCGATTTATGTCAGAAGTCAAAAGTAGTTAATTACCGATTGGAGTGAGAAATGAAATACATTAGAGTTGAGAGACCCTTTGATTTAGTTGCGGTGGATTTGTTTGGCCCTCTACCAAAGGGAAGGGGAGGCGTAATGTACATTTTAGTGGTATTAGATACATTCACGAAATTTGTGAGATTGTATAGTGTCAAAAGGGCAACCAGTAAAGTATTAAGTGAAAAAATAACGAAGGATTATATGATTAAAACCGGAAAACCCAAAATAATATTATCTGATCATGGACCCCAATTCATTAGTGGAACTTGGCGACAAACTTTGGGTTGGGAAAGCATCATACCTAAACACATGGCGGTATATCATCCTCAGTCGAACCAGGCCGAAAGAGTTGTGCGAGAATTAGGGAGAATTTTTCGGACATATTGCCATGCCAAACACAGCGAATGGCCAATGTACGTGGGAAAAATTTAAGAATGGTTGAATTGTACTACTCATGAATCAACTGGGTTTACACCTTACGAGCTGGTCAAGGGAACACGCCCACCTAGAATTCTGGAACAGCTGTTTAATTACCCACCGGAGAGCAACACCCGAGGTTTGGAAGTAAACCTAAAACTCGCAAATGAAAACCTATTAACCAAGGGAGAAAGAAGAAAACGGCGTCATGATGCTAAAGGGAAATGGACTAAGTATGAGGTAGGTCAGTTGGTATTAGTGAGAAGACATGATTTATCAAGTGCACAGGATAAAGAGATCAAGAAATTCTTTTTGTTATATGAAGGACCGTATGAAGTAGTCGAAATTAAAATGGATAACGCATATGTTTTACGAAATCAAGTGACGCGGGAGATATTGGGTACCCATAACGCCACCAATTTAAAAAAGTATTGGTCAAAATAAAATAATAAAATAAATCATGTAATTGTGTATAAAATTTATTGTTTTCAGAAGGGACCCTCCCCCATTTTCGGGCGGCCACAGCTCACCAGCCCTGGTCGTGAATTTTGGACACATAGGGACGGACCATGGTTGTAGCCACATCCCATTGAGGTGGGACAAGGATGGTCTTTCCCTACCAAATTGGTAGAAACTAGAAATTTTACACAATACAATTAACGGGGGGAGGGGGACCCTAAAGTCCGTGTTTAAAGAAAAAAAAAAAAAATAGGTGCACAAATTGGCACACCCCACGGACCATTGATTGCCTTAATTTTAAATTATAATACATTAAGGTAATCCTCAAATTAAGAAACTGGTGTTATTTGCGGATTGTAAACGCATCCCTTAATAGGTAGGTAATGGAGAAGTTTTTTGGCTGAGGTAACAAATCGAAATAATAAATTTCCGTATAATCTGACTGAATTATGGCATATCGAGATGGGGTCGCAGATTGGTGGTTGGGGTTTGTTTTTAGTTCTAAAGAAGGGGGCAGGTAAGGAATTTTAGTGTTGACAAAAGGGTTGTGATTCACATTCATTGATGTAGGGGTTCTGCTCGTTTTCAATTGCATCTCTGTGTACGATAATTCTGTACATATAAGATATAACCTATTCACAGGTAATTAAAGAAAAATAATTTGTGAAGATATTGTAAAATAAAAGCCATATAACCTAAGGGTTAAAATATTATTTTGTGGTACCTGCTATGTTAGGTTATGAGTAGTGATAAATGGTAGTCAGAATGCGATTAGGGAAGAATTCAAAGAAAGTTTTGAACTAAATGAGGTGATGCTGGTAAAATTCATTGAAATACCGAGGCGAGACTAAACATCAAACTAACTTGAATCATTTTGAAAAATGTGATTAAAGTAACTGAAATTGTCTTGAACCAATGAAGAAATTAAATTAAATTTGAGTTGGCCCTTGGATTAACTTAACAATGTGAATTTTGGTGATGCGCTTAAATTTATTTTGATTTGAATTTTAACTGTAATGGTAAATTAAATAATAATTGATGAAAACGTAATGATTGAAATATTCATTTTGTAGCGGGTCAATTTTTGGGTGTTTTTATTTTAACCGTATGGGGCATTTATATATTTTTATTCATTTCGTTTTCGGGCGGGCTTGTATAAAATAATGAAAAAATGTATTATTGTGCAACATATTTGTCAGTATAACAGAACAGTTGGAAACAAAGCGAGACGCAGGTTGTTGTTGAGGAATGCGGCAGAGAATTCGCGCCACCTTAAAATTCGCAGAACTCTGTACATGTGTTTCGACGCCCGTATGCAACCCAGCCGGGCGGGGCTCGGGAATGACGCCGTGAGAAACACCAAAGTTGAGGCAAACATGGCGATGTAGAAAAACGTTTGTTGCAGCCATCAACTCAATACCGGAAAACAGCGTTAAACTCCGCCTACTGTTGGTGACGTCAGCGGAACCACGTCCAATATTAAGCTCTGGTCACACACATATACCAGCTATAATTCATGCATAAACTGAATATGCCTCAGCAAATCAACAGTATACGGCGACTAAAACTTGGTGGCATTGAATTGCCGCTTCCGCCAGTTCAATGAAGCACATTGGCAGTTCCACTATAGTTGCCAGCCGGCAAGGAGCTGAGTAAGCTCTCTTCAAAGTTTTTTTCAGTTTTCCCCGTAAGGAGTGTAATAACAGTAGAAAAAGTTGGTGACCGACATCAATCCAGGATGAAGTAATAAGTAAAGTATTTTTTCGGACAGTGAGAAGCCAAACATTTACTAAAAACGATGAGTGCGCGCGCGAGCACGTGGCCGGGGTTTCAAGTTAAGGGCTGAGAATTTTGTTATAAAATGTTTAAGGGGAAATAAATTGTGTGTGTGTTTGAGTGGGTGTTTAAATATGCAGGCTGGGCTCTGTCTGTATGTGTATATGAATATAAGGTAAGCTAGTAGAATAAGATAGTATATGTAACGAATCACCAGACAAAGAAAAATTATGAAGCTATTTTATATACAAAAACCTGGTAAAAATTTATTGGAATTTGAATGATTTAAAAAATGAAATTAAAAGTTAAATTCTCTTCAAAAATGAGTTGTGTCAGTACTTTGCATAACCCATAGACCATGTTTGTATCTAGGTACATGTGATCGAATCCTGTGACCCTGTAAGAGTTATCATAACGGTAAGTAACAACTAATTTGAAATTTGGTAATAATAATAAATGTGATCGATCAGTACGTCACAATTGGCGCCACGGAACAGGCACGAATTGAATTAATTATAATTAATTAATTGAATTCCGCATCGACAGAGATACAAACGTGTTCTGGGTTAGCTTAGCAACCTGACAGTATATTACAAAATTTAAGTATTTATTTAATTAATTATTCTATTTAAGCAATTTATATAATTTAATTTATATCAATAATACAAAATGTCGGATAACGAGAATAAAATAAAGGAAAATAGCGTCGAAAATTTCGACGACTCAAACGTTAGTAACTATGAAATACACTCGACTCCAAGTGTGAGTCAGAAAGAAGCAGGAATGAGTATAACAAATCAAAGTAAAATAAATGAAGATTCGGGGATTCAAATAACCCCAATCTCGACTAATAGAAATAATCAATCTGAAAATAGTGATGTAATGAGATATTTGTGTGGCATGAATGCAATGTTGTGTGTTAAATTCGATGAGCAGAATGTTAAATTCCATGAGTTGAAAAGCGAAATACACGAACAGAAAATAAAATGCGAAAGCAATTTCAGTGAGTTAAAGAACCATATTAGGGAGATCAATAAATGTTTTGAAAATAATAACGAAACAATAAAGAATAGTTTAAATAAATTAGAACAGAGTGTGGAGAGAATGGAAGTAGTTGTGATGAATCCAGAGAAAAATAAAACCAATGAAAATTGTAAGGACAAATACAAAAATGTAGTACCAGATAAAGAGTTAACGAATAATGACAATAATGGCGAAAATAATGTACGTAATACCGAGAATATTAATGTGTTTGAAGAGTTAGTATCAGAGACTGATACGGAAAAAATGAATAATGAGAGTATTAATGAAAGTGTAGAATGTAGTGATTATGAGATGTTAATGTGTGTCAGTGAGTTAGAGAGAGAGAGGAAAAATAATGTTGTAGTAGAGTGGGGACAGAGGGGAAATTTTCCTTTTATTATTTACGATGATTTAATGTGGTCACAAGAGTTTTTGAAGGGCAAGGGTCCCGTACTAGTAGAAGATTGGAGTTGTTTATTTTATTTGTATGATATTATACCCTCTGTGTGGAATGATTTTATAAGTACGAGATGGTGTTATGATGAGAGAGAATTAGAAGTATATAATTTAAAGAGAGATTATGGTGAGTTGGAAGAAGTATTAGAAGAGTATTTAAATAAGAATGATTTGATGTTTAATACAAAAGTAACTGACCCGATATTGAAGAAATTTACTAACGGAGACTTAACAGATATACTTAATGTTGACTTGTTGCAAGATTATTTTGGTAAGACGGATGACTTTGATTTTTGTGGTTATGACACACAAAATAGCAATCTGTGTGTCAATCAAATCGAAAAGTGTTATTTAAAACAAAGATTGACCTTTGACGATGGAGGCTAAACTATAAACAATCAATGGACAATTTTATATATATTGTTTTATGGTTTTGTGACCTCGCAACCTTTGAACATTGAAGTGTGATATGACTAAATAAATAAGGATGCAGATTTGTAAATAAATGTTTAATAAGTTTATTTGTGTGTATTGTAGAATGTTAAGTAAACAATATGTGTGTAGATGATTGTTGTAATACTAATATTAATATTTGCAATTTAAACAAATAACCGAATTAATTTTGAAAACTAATTGGCTAATTGTAAATGTTTAATTAATTTAATTAAAATATTTTGAAATATTTTAAATGTTTTGATTAATTCAAAGATTATATAATTGAATTTTCTGATGAATTTAAATGGTTTAACGAGAAGTGAAGTTGGTAATTAATTGATAAGTTGTTGATTTTAAATAACTTTTTGTTAAATGTTTCAGAGGTTACTTGGAGTAGTGGTGTATGGTGTATATAGTTGTGTATGTCAGTATATGAATTATGGACTGTAAGTATAAAATTTTTATGATACAAGTCAAAGATAATAAAATGTACACAAATGTTTAACTTAATGGAACGAATTTTAACTTCAATAATGAAAATAACTTGAGATAATGATTTAAAGGGTAATAATAACTGAGATATGATGATAAATAAATATGTATCTTTCATATAATTTATTCAATTGTGAGATGTATTTTCATTATGTCAGGAGATCAACTGATCAGCAATAACGTCACTGGTATATTGGTTAGTAAAGGTTACAAGTAATTAATGTTTAATGTACTATAGATATTTTGAAGTAAAGATAAAAAGAATATGAGAAATAAAATAACAATAATTTATGCAAATTAATAAAAGATAATTCATGGGTGATAAATGTTTTATGGGACACGTAGACCTGTCCAATTTGAATTAAAAGTTGAATGTGAAATGATAAGAGATGAATATGATGTAATGTTGTTTTTGAGTTAATGTAATGTAACAGAGTTGGTGAAGTATTAATGTTGACACAGTGGTAATGGAGACTTTATGTAGATTTTGAGTGACATGTTGTTTTTATAGTTAATGAGGTTATTTTGTGTATTTGTAGTAATGTAATGAGTTTGAGATTTTTTGGGAATGGCAATTTTGTATTAGAGGGTAGTGTAATGTAGGAGTCCGCAACAAGGGTTGGGACGGGATAGGGATAATTTTTGTGGGGAAGGGGCCGCCTTAGGTAGAATCCGGGCCGCCAAATAAGGGAATTGAGTTTTGGGTAGGGGAAACACGTATCCTATGTACAAAGGGTTAGAGAGTATTTTATATGTAGAGAAGGTGGCGTTTTGTGTCAGATGATAAGTTGGGGTTTAGAGTGTCCTGATTAGTAGAGATTTTGGTAGAGATGGGTGTCATGGGAGTTGAAGTTGATGAATATTAGAGTCAGAGGGAGAAAGTTCATACATGTATACAGATCTAATTCAGTAAATGAGAATAAATAATTTACATCACCCACAGTAAAGTATAGCGAGATTGTTAAATGAAGAGTAAGATTGTTGAATAAAGAGAGAGAGTTATGATAAAGAATATAAAATTTTTATTTTTTAGAAACCAGTGACAGAAATTTTAATAGAATTGAAAATAATGTAAAATTGAGAATTGTTTATTTTAAATAATTTAAATGTCAATCTGTTTATTATTTATATTAATATTTTGTTCATTTTCAATATTTTATTTATTATGTTTTGTACTTTGAGTTAGGGTACTACAGATGTTCAGTGTATTTTCATAAAGCATACCTAACATATGTAGGTCAAGGGTCTTGGACTTGACCTATTTACGATCAGCTGATGAGGTCATACACCTACTAAGCGTGTATAGTAGGAAGCCAATTTTAATTTGTTTGTTTAATTAATTCAAACCAATATTTGAATAATTTTAATAAATGTTATTTAATAAATAAATTTAATAAAATTTTTAATGAATAAATTTAAATTTTTTTTGAATTTTAAAATTTTTGAAAATTTTAATTTTTTTGAAAAAAAAAAAAACTTGATTTTTCGCCTGCCAGCGAATGACTATTTTAGGTAATGATTATTTTATTATGTGTGCATTAACCATGTTTATTTTATTGTATTGCATTGTATTGGTAGACTATAAGTGGTTCTCATGTTAGAGTAAGGATGTGTTTATATTAGTAGAAATGTCTAGGTTCAGTCATGTTAAAGAAAAAAAAAAAGAAGAAAGAGGAAGAGAATTTTTTGATAAAAGATTAGTTTTTTGACTTTTGATTTTTTTTAAATTTTAATAAATTTTAAAAGAAATTTTTTATTTTTAATGTGTTATGGTAACCTGTAACGTGAGTGTGTGTGAGCCCAGTATCTGCTAAACAAAGCCCAGCTTGCAAAAAGGGGAAACATATCGGCGGAGGAGCTGGGATAATTTTAGCCAGGGATTGAGGATTTTTGGGGGTAGCATGTTAAAAGGCGAGGCGCGCCGTGGTGCGAGTCTGTTCGATTTCTCGGTGTTGGGATCTCTTACGGAAAAGTCCAGTGATCTCGTTCAGATGAGTCCATAGTCGCTGAGCCAGGGGGGTCGTGTACCCATGAGATTAAGAACCAGGGGGTTGTTGGCCCCAGTTCCTCACCGGTCCTCTTCGGGGTTATCGATGAGATTTCTTCTGTCATGAACAGCAGAATTCTCATCGAGGGGGTATTGTAGCGGGTCAATTTTTGGGTGTTTTTATTTTAACCGTATGGGGCATTTATATATTTTTATTCATTTCGTTTTCGGGCGGGCTTGTATAAAATAATGTAAAAATGTATTATTGTGCAACATATTTGTCAGTATAACAGAACAGTTGGAAACAAAGCGAGACGCAGGTTGTTGTTGAGGAATGCGGCAGAGAATTCGCGCCACCTTAAAATTCGCAGAACTCTGTACATGTGTTTCGACGCCCGTATGCAACCCAGCCGGGCGGGGCTCGGGAATGACGCCGTGAGAAACACCAAAGTTGAGGCAAACATGGCGATGTAGAAAAACGTTTGTTGCAGCCATCAACTCAATACCGGAAAACAGCGTTAAACTCCGCCTACTGTTGGTGACGTCAGCGGAACCACGTCCAATATTAAGCTCTGGTCACACACATATACCAGCTATAATTCATGCATAAACTGAATATGCCTCAGCAAATCAACAGTATACGGCGACTAAAACTTGGTGGCATTGAATTGCCGCTTCCGCCAGTTCAATGAAGCACATTGGCAGTTCCACTATAGTTGCCAGCCGGCAAGGAGCTGAGTAAGCTCTCTTCAAAGTTTTTTTCAGTTTTCCCCGTAAGGAGTGTAATAACAGTAGAAAAAGTTGGTGACCGACATCAATCCAGGATGAAGTAATAAGTAAAGTATTTTTTCGGACAGTGAGAAGCCAAACATTTACTACAAACGATGAGTGCGCGCGCGAGCACGTGGCCGGGGTTTCAAGTTAAGGGCTGAGAATTTTGTTATAAAATGTTTAAGGGGAAATAAATTGTGTGTGTGTTTGAGTGGGTGTTTAAATATGCAGGCTGGGCTCTGTCTGTATGTGTATATGAATATAAGGTAAGCTAGTAGAATAAGATAGTATATGTAACGAATCACCAGACAAAGAAAAATTATGAAGCTATTTTATATACAAAAACCTGGTAAAAATTTATTGGAATTTGAATGATTTAAAAAATGAAATTAAAAGTTAAATTCTCTTCAAAAATGAGTTGTGTCAGTACTTTGCATAACCCATAGACCATGTTTGTATCTAGGTACATGTGATCGAATCCTGTGACCCTGTAAGAGTTATCATAACGGTAAGTAACAACTAATTTGAAATTTGGTAATAATAATAAATGTGATCGATCAGTACGTCACAATTTAAAATTGAAAACTGAAGGAAATTTTTGGGTAAAAATAATCAAAAATGTTTAGGCTAAGATAGTGTTTGTAAAATAAGATGTGCATACAACTGTTAATATAAACCTTTATAAATAGTCAATTTATGTTTTATACTGTAGATTCCCCACCTAAGTGCAGCCATGACCTCACCGGATCATGATTGTGAAAGTAGTTAATTACAACAAATCATAAATTTTAACTGTTATAACCGGCTTGTGGTTTGTTTTTGTTTTGCCAACCCAGTGGTTTGTTAAAATTAGTTGGGGGGTTATTTTTAGGGGAATCTACCAATTTTTGGAACAGGGCTATTTTCACCCATATAGGGGTGGTAGTCCATTAGGGGCGTATCAATCATTGTTAGTAAGTATGTTACTGAAGTTTTATTGTAACGCCGAAGCAAGGATGGGGGTGGAATAAAAGAAAAAATGTCCACCCCTTCCGCATCAGTCCTTGTGGAAGCAACTGGACGCTACAGTTCGGGGGGGGGGGGGGGGTAATATTGAGTGTGGATGGGGGGTGACCAAGTTACAGGCCACAAGGGAGATATGGTTTATGGGTAGGATGAGGCCGGCGATGGTCAAGAAGCCTAGTGCAGAACATAGTCAATTGTAACGGGTATCAGGGGTTAAGGGATTTGAAGAGGTTGTAAAAAAAAAGAGTCAAGGATAAGTCATTCTTGAGTGTAGAATCTGTATTTCATAGTTATGATTTACTGATATTTTGTATAATCAATGTGTTATTTTCGATGGGTAATAGAGTTTTGTGAACATTATTTAATTTGTATGAAATTCATATGTATTAGACGTAAGTATACCGTAAGTTTATATGGCCATGTGGACATTTATGAAGGCCAGGTATAGGGTTGATTGAAACCAATGTAACATGTTGATGATGAGTTGAAATCATTGTGATAGTGTATGAGTACGGACTTAATAAGTGAAGCTGAATTAATTAAGTTAACAGTTGGACTATCTAAAAAGTTGGAATAATTTATTTTTGACTTGTAGTGAATAAGGTTGTAATGTTTTGTTTGTAATTCAATGTAAAAATGGTACTGTTTATTTTGGAAGGCTTATCATGTTGTATCCTAATTATGTTTTAACAGAAGAGTAAAGTAGAAGTGATAATAAAAGGTAAACAGAAGGTTGAGTTAATGTTGGTGATGATTCATTTGCATTCTATATAATCTACTTGTACATTTGGCGGGAAATAATGTTTTGTTAGGGGAGTAAAATTACCAATATATAATGTAACGGGGCATAAAAAGGGGCTTTTTATGTTATTAACAATTTGGGTTCATTTTATTAAATTGCACAATTCACTTCATATGTGTGGTCAGACTCGTGTTTGAGTAGAAGTTTTGTTCGAACAAAGAAACGGTACGCTGTAGCTGGGTGATGAAACATTTGCAAAGGAATGTGCCAGTCGTCGATTCTTAGAACTTTGCGGCTGTGTGACACCAGCGCACAAACGCGTAACCACCAGCAGATGCACAGACCGACGCCAAGTTAGAAAAGCAGTATGGCTTGAAGACTCTATTTTTTCGCCTCATGGTCTGAGCTGACGGAAATGAAAGTTAAGTCCAGCCCACAATTGTGACGTCGGCCAGTGCCCAACACATATCGTCGACATCAAATACATGAAAGACCCATGTGTTGAATGTGTCACCACTATGACTACAAAATAACAGGCATTGTTTTCCGCCTTGTCGTATAATTAAAAGTGTAAGAGTCTTGGTGGACGCTCTCCCCAGTTCTCTTACCGCCGCATACCTGGCCAGGTATAACTGGCCCAGGTAGTCGATTAACGGGGTTCACCTATAAAATTCAATATGCAGTAAAAGTGTGCGCAGTTTTTCAAAAAATGTGGAAGCAATAACAGTTTTCTTTTAAAGGGTAGTAGTGAGACCCATGTCATAGTAAGAATGAATTAATAACTTATTTCGGATACACACAATGAACTAATAAGTGCGGAACCACGAGGTCGGCAAGGGGGTTACGTAAAGTAATTCAACATGTCAATTAAATAAAAGGGGTTTGGTTTTGTAATAGTGTGAATGTGTGTATGTTGGCAGACTGGGCTGTCTGTTTATAATAAGGTAAGACGTCTTAAATAAGTTAATTGGTACCAGATTATGTTTCAACTATTTAAAGAAATTTGTATTCAATTTAAAATTTGACTAGAAGTACTAGATTCCTTTTTAAAGATGCAGGAATGACTAAAGGATAATTGATATAGAAAAATTTAAATAAAAAATAAATTTTAATTAATTTCTCTTCACAAAAAGCGAGTTGCGTAAGTTAGTCACATAACCTGTAAACCACTCTTGCATCTTGACGTTCGTGTGACGGATCCTGGGATGAGGGCATAAAATAAGGTAGGTGAAAAAATAATTTTATTTATTTATATTTGTATGTAATAATATTATAACAATAACTGGTATGATTTTTATGTATTCAATGTAAACAAATGTAAGCAGACAGTAAGTTTGTATTGCTAGGTGGAGATATGTATATTACAAATTCAAGGAAAAAACCAGTACTTTGTACAAAAAAGAACCAGTACTTTGCCAATAATGAACCAGTACAACTAAGAGGAAACGAATCAGGGTGGGATATGGAGTAATGAAAGGCCATTTGTTGAAATTTTGCTTGAATGTTTCAGAGTCAAGTGATACTGTGGCGGGTGCCTATCTGATTTTATGGTGTTGGGATCTCGAGCAGAGAAGTCCAATAAGGTCGGATGGGTACCGCCACAGCCACCGGACTAAGGGGGTTAGTACCCATGAGTTTAATAAGGACTTAAGGGGGTGGTGGCGCCATATCCTCGTTGATCCTCTTAGGTTTTAGGCAATGAGAGTTTTTATGTTTCGGCATAAAACCTCTCATTGGGGGGGGGGGGGTATTGTAACAGTACGGAATGGGGTGTAAAAAATAATAATTTAAATCAATTGTAATCCCAATGTAGTCAGTGTTCACCAGTGTGGAACCTCGATTTCATCAACCACGCATGCAATGTTATTACAAAACAAAACGTCTGCGTTTTGTCTCTGCACTCAGACAGGCCTGACAGATTACGCAACGACATACAGTTTGTGGTAACTGTGAATCACGGCAAAAATGACGCCAAGCCATAGATTTCACCAGACGGCAAAATGTTGCTAAACCCGATGTCCAGCTTATAGAACACCTTTAAAAGAACCAATGGGAACGCAGACTGGCGATCACGTGACCCGACTCACCCTTGTGAATCTTGGCTCTAACACCAGTTTAAGAGTTAGTTCAACTGTAACTCTGACCGCGCCGTCAACACTTAAGTGCTTGAGCAAATTAAAGTCGGCCGACAAAATGTTACAAAAGTGTAAAGTGTAATTTGAAACCATGGTAAACTAAATAAGGCGGAGTATACCGCGACAGTAAAAAAATTTCATAAACTGTTGAAATAACATTTCAGAGTGATCAGAAACAGCGAATAACACGAGGCGGTGGTGAAACTGTTAGGAACGCCGTGGATTGGTTAAGTACCCTTCACAACACTACCAAATCAATTCTATAAATCCATGAAATAAATATAAACACAGAGCTCTAAGAACGGGGGCTAAAAGATAAAAATGTAAAAAGTGTGAATGAGTGAGTGAGACAAAGTACTGGGTACTAAACATTTTAACACCTTGTTGTAGTCATAGAAACATAGTAATTGTAAGAATTGTTTTTTTCTCATTTTGGCATATCGATACTTTATATGTGATTTCCATTTAACAGGAAACTAAAGAAACTTTTAATCAACTATGTGATTTCCATTTAACAGGAAACTAAAGAAACTTTTAATCAATGTAGTAATCAACCAGCATAGAATTTGATACGTTATTACATAGCTGTAAAACATTATCTAATTTCATTAAATAAAATCCAAATAAGTTGTTTTAGCCAGAATAAACTGTGTTATTATATTTTCACCACTCAACTCAAACAATCCTTCTGCAGCTGGTTTCGTCTGTAGGACCCTGGAAGAGAGCCCGAAGGTAAGAATGTAATATATTTTATTAACTGAAATAAATTCAGTTATTTCAAAATAATACTATCAAGTGGAACTATCAAACCAACTGCAAAGTGGAATGCCTTGTGCACATTGAAAATAAAGATGTTTTTGACAGGCAATAAGAATAAGAACTATCAGAATAGGCAATGTATGTCTGTTGGTATGGGAGGGGCTCCTTATATATCATTAACAAGTAGGCCTACACTAAAAACTCGTTTATCCGAATTTGATGGGATCGCGCCCGTTTCGGATAAACCGAAACTTCTATTTAAATAATAATACATATGTAAGTGCAGTAACTCTGTTTAATAATAATAATAATTTAAAAGTTACTTACAGTGAATATGACACAATAAACTATAAAATGGCACCGCACTGGAAATTATAGTTTCTACAGTACTGGAACGGTCCTATTGCTTGTTTGTACAGTAATCAATCACAGTTTTTTGACCTTATCACTTATTTTTCCCCGGAGTATCCCTTACCCCAATTAGTTCTGATTATTGGCTTTCTACTTTTTATCATGTGTAATCATCTAGTCTACGCTATTAAATATAGATTATAGCGACAGGAAAATGCTTTTGTGTATTTTTAAAATTTACTAAAAATTGTTTAGGATAAACCGGTTTTTTTGGATAAACGAGTTTTTAGTGTAGCTGGTTCAAACAATGCCAAATCTCCATTCTATTTTATCCCCACTATATCGAAGTTCCAAAATACTGAAGTTTATTAAACAGATAGTAATAGCATTTATCTTAACATATACATATATTTAATTTCTATATGTATATTAGAATCAATAAAAATTAGAACTTACTTTGAATACCCAAGATCCAGTCTGCGGTCTGTATTCTTTGAACCTTGTATTATTTTTAAGGCAAGCCCGACGCAGAGTAGCTTCATAGTCTATTTTGGCCAAACGTTCGGCGTCAACAACCGGAAGGCGTGACAATTTATCTATAGGCCAAACTCTGTCCAAAGTAACTTGTGCTGGTCTGTTTAATCCTTGGCCAACTGGTGGTTTGACATCATCATCTGGATAAATGACTATCTCCTTATGTCTTATGTGCACTGTAAATTGAAATATACAACAGTTTTTTATAAGCAGGACTTCTCACAAATATACTATTCACAATTGCTACAAAAAAGAAGTAAAAGATACCTATAAAATAAATTAAATTTTAGTTAGGGAAGAATGAAAATATTAACAGGAACTGAATTTAGAGGACAATTTTACAAGACATAATTTATTTACAAGGTTGATGTTCTGTAAATGTGTTGTCCGTACACTTTGTTTTTGTTTAAAGTAATTTTTCATCAACTAACTTAATGTCAACGGAGCCGCTTAACGGAGTGGAGCCGCTTCTGCCACATCTCAAGAGTCCAACAGCCGTGTACACAGGTAAGGATCACAGAACCGGGTCCTACCGATGAGAAATGTTTATTTATTAAACATCTTGTGGTCTACCTAATGTTACCACTGCCAGCATTCCATTAGTCCGGTCATAATAAACAAACCCATTACTCAAACAGGCTGTGGCACTGTTTAGTAGCAATCATCGCTTGTGGTTTATAATAGATCCACTCGCACCTGTATATCGTAAGAAGACAACTAGTTTCGAGTCCACAGGTTCTGATAAACTTAAAGAGACCACAACAGTTAACAAACCATTAAAACAACTACATCGAGAATAAATGATAACGAGACAATCTCCAACTCAAAATTGAAAAGTTGATTCCGTTTAAGTAGGCTTATTTCCTTTGTTAGTGATTTAAACGTGTGGTTACCAGTTTACTTAGTCATAACCCACCAAATGTCTTCAAAAAAAATCTTTGATTACGATAAAATGTATACCACGCTTGTTGGTCATCACAAATAGGCAGCACATTGCATTTGTTTATGGAAAACCTTGATTGTCCAGTTCGGTCTTCATTGATGATACTGTTATGTAACTGACGTCAGAGCTATAAATAAATTTACAAAAGACATAACAGGGCAATGTTTTCACAAGGAAAAGATGACGAAAACCCCGTAAACAATTTTGGAAGATGTCAATGCACAAAAAGGATGTGAAAGTTCATGGGGATAGCCTGGGGGGTTAAAACGCCCTAAAATTGCTTATTCAGCTATACACAGCTAATACTGGTCATTTTATTGTCCTTTTAAGGTAAGTCAATAGTACTTAATAATTCATTGTATTCTTAAGAGAAATATTTTTTTATACAGATGTTTTGGAAAGAATGTTTTTTTTTTATACAGATGTTTTGGACACAAATGTTTTTAGGAGATGGGTGCCCATAATATTTATACCATCCATTGTTTGTTGAACCCCCTCCCCAAAATGAAATTCTGCATCTGGCTATGTGCTTGTTTGGCTACTGCTATTTCCTGGATCCTGCACGGCAGAGGCTTCTGTTGTTCCAATCTCCTCACTGCAAGCCTCTTTTCTCCATCTCATTCATCACTCCATCTTCTTTCACAATCTCCTGGGTCTAGCCTGTTTCTGCTTTCTAGCTGGAATCCAGGTAACAACTTTATGGACCAACAATCATCAGGCATATGTTCCATGTGGCCATACTACATGAGGCACTTCGTATTATGTTATCTGAAATTGTTTTTTCTATATTATTTGCCTCCTGCTATCTTCATTTCTAATCCCGTGGAACTTGGAGACACAAAAGATCTCTGAAAGTCCACTTCCACTTCTTGGAACCTTGTCTGATTTACCTTCCAGATTTCAGAGCCATAAGTGACTATGTTTCTAAAATGGCAGTGTATATTATCTTCTTAGTATGATGTGTTATTTTCCCATTACAAAGCTCAGAATTCAGCTCCCATATCGCCATTTCGCTTGTTTTATTTTTATCACATTATAAACATTTTTTATTATATGCGAGTCTACTGTCATAATGGCTCCTTCACTTCCAATAACCAGCATGCTGAGGCCCCAAGATTTGCATTCTTCATGGTATTTTCGTATCATATATTTAGAGACCTGTTTCTCAAATGCTACCACAAGCTGATCATCTATGAACAGAGGCATGTAGAGGCAGCTGTCACTTATTAATATCTCTGTTTGAGAACAGTGTCTTTTCAATCTGCCTATGGCTGTGTTAATATAAATTTTGAACAAAGGAGGTATGATGGAACATTCTTACCTTATATCTTTTGTACTGTAAAGTATGTAAAGTGTCAAACACACCTTACTCCCAACTTTAACAGCACTGACTCATCCGTCATAAAAGTTACGTACTGCTGTAATATAGGCACCACTAAAACAGGCTCGGTGCATGACTAGCCAGTACTCTGATAATAGAATGTTACTATATGTTTTACACAAATCAACAAATGTTACATGCAAAACTATTCCATGACTGACAGCCATCTGTAAGAGTTATTTTCAAGTGAAATTAGCAGAAGTAAAGAATAAAAGGTTGCTGTAACAAGGTATAATCATTAGAGTATAATACAATGATTTATACTTATAACGTATGTGTGTACATTTCTGAGCGATTTACTGAACATAAAAGCTTCTATATATGCAAATTAAATATAGCAGAAGTAAAGAATAAAAGGTTGCTGTAACAAGGTATAATCATTAGAGTATAATACAATGATTTATACTTATAACGTATGTGTGTACATTTCTGAGCGATTTACTGAACATAAAAGCTTCTATATATGCAAATTAAATATAGTCTGAGCTTTCATGTCATAGGCTTTCATGGCTAATAGCCATTGTTTTAAAGTATTCTGGGATGTTGGGCCCATCATGGTCCATCACTGCAATTTTTTTTTCTCCACCAGTTGTTTTACTTGCACCCAAAGTAGCCATCCTCGGTGGGTATTCGGTGAGATCTAGTGTCGGCCCTGCCCCCACAGGTGCGATCAACAACAATCCTGTTTGTGGAGGCATAACACCAAGGTCAAAACCAGTTTCTATTTGCTCCCAACATCACCCTCAATCACTGTACCGATTCTTTCCACTACTTAACACTTTCAACCCTGGCCATGTCAGCATAGGCATGTCCTAGCCAGCAGCGTGGCTATTTTCCACATTAGCAAGATTTGTTAAAAACAACATAAATTACATGTTACATTAAAGTTCATTATTGGTTTGGTCTCCAAGTTGCGTATTGCGTATGAGTCGACTTTTAACTTTACGACGTGCACGTGTGGTAATGCACATAGCTATGTGTTCGCGTGAATTCGAGTGTTATGCAGTGGTTTTATTTTAAACTTAACGACGAGTGATTAGTTCATGATTTCATTTTTATAACCTGATGATGGGACTGTGTTCCTGAAACGCGTCGTTACGCAAACAATCAAAAGTTGCAAGGAGGGAATTAGATAAAGGTAATTACCAGTCTATATAATTTATTAAATTAAAGACTGGACCTTCTATTTTAATAAAATGATACACTACTTATTTTTTCTGTAGGTAAAATTAATTTTTAGTATCTAGATCAGAAGCATGTTTTTGAAAGATAAACAAGTTTTATTTATAAACAACTAAAATACACACCTAAACAAATAAGCAACACATAAACACACTCAAAATATATACAAATCCACAATGAAACAACACAACAGTAACACACACATGGCAGAACGTATTTGATGATGCTTCACTGCAGATTAAGAAAAAGGCAGCGTTCAACAAAAAACTCTATTACAGAGCAGAAAACTGATTTGTGCTGATATCTGTGTATTCAGTTGGCAACTACAAAGTCCAGTCTACAAATACAAATACAAACAACAGAATCCCGTAAACGTTCCGTACAAATGCTGTTAAATGTGTGTGAAGGGACAAACATAAAATTTACAAGGTCGAAAGTGTTAAGCAACATGCAAGGCTTTGAGATCATCGCTGATCTCTATGGGTGCAACCAAAAAATCTGGTACAGGAAAAACTGCCAAAAATTGGACAATAGCCTTGCAGCCTGGATCATTTAAAATTATAGTTGGATATAGTCTGTACAAACAGAGAGAAACCATGTTTTAAAACTGAGGGAAATCATGTTCCAAAACTATGTGCCATATGCTCATAAAAAATACTGAATACACAGAAGATCACCAGTCACCATACTTTCTTCATGGAACCATATTTTGCTTGCATCAATTCTGTCACTGACAAACCTTTTCTCTCCACATAGCATCTCCTACAACCTTATACTGATTCACACTGGATAAGTATAAATCATCTATTTATTACTGACTTGTAAAGATAATCTATACAATATTTTCTACTGTTACAAGAAAAGATAATATAATACAATGTTGGGCATAATTTTGTTATACAGTTCTACTGCAAAAACAGGGCTAATGAACATATAACGTTTTATACACATCAAATATAAACTAAACTTATGATTAATAACCAACACATAAATTATATAAATTGAATGTATACATACCTATTTCATCCAGATTGAGACCAGCGACATCAAAGGATTCGGCGAAGAAAACATTGCCATAATTATACCGGCCAATTGTAAAATTCTCCACAATGCACTGGCCATTTTCTACTAAGAGAGCAAGTTCATCCATTGGTGGTATTGTGTAATATCCTACTCGACGAAGAGTGATACTGGCTGGGTGAGTTTCCTCAACACATGCTGCTACATCTGATGTTTCTGAATCTGCATAGTGTTGTACAAAACAAACCTTAAGAAAGTTCTAAATTAACCTTAAATGCAAGTACAGAGGAAAGAAAAAACCTTAAAATACAGTTAACGCAAGAGGAAAGAAAAAAATTGCTATAAAATAGTAGTATCAGTCTGGTCCAATTATCCAAATTGCTCAAATTTAGATATAATAATTGAATAAAATGAATTAATGGAAAAAATATTGCTTTGCATTAACATAAAATTTATTTTTAAATGCTAAATAAATGAAAGGGTTATAGATGTTAGGTGTGAGAGTTTCAACTAAGTGCTGCTCATTTGACAGTTGAAACTAGACTGAAGCCGCCTGCATGTAAGTGGCAAGAACAGGTGAACAGGTGGAGAGCATTATTGAAGCAGTCGTTGAGGCACACGCATGTTGTGTCTCGTGTATGTGTAATATTATATATTATCAAATTATAAAATATATGCAATAGTCGAGTTTGACTACATAAATATCGTGTGCTCCAAAATACCGAACAATTAATAAATAACTAAAATATAATAAATAAGCAATAACAAATACACAGTACGTTGTTATATGCCTTTTGAGTGTTAATGCTTTTTCCAAATAGTTAAACAAGGAGTTGAAACTAGACTGAAGCCGCCTGCATGTAAGTGGCAAGAACAGGTGAACAGGTGGAGAGCATTAGCGAAGCAGTCGTTGAGGCACACGCATGTTGTGTCTTGTGTGTGTGTGTGTGTGTTGTAGCACAACGAAGTTTTTACCTTGTTCTACAAAATAAGATAATATATGAAAGGAAGGGAAGAAGTCATCTAGAAGGAATAATATCAACTTAAATAAAAATCAACAGAAAAGTATTTACAATTATAAACAAAAGAACTTGACGGAACTAGAAAAGTCAATTCAAAGGAATTATATGTAGTCAAATCATAGTCATAAAGTGTTGAAAAATAAATAATAAAGAGTATCATATCAGAATAATAATTAGTGAACCCAGTAAGATATGAAGTAGTGAAGAGTAATAGCCCAGGACAAATAAAATAGAAATGACAATTTTAAAATAGGAAACTGTGAAGAATAATAGCCCAGGACTAATGAATTGAAGGGAAATAATAATCCAGATACCCAAAGATGTATTATAAAGACAAAAATCTCTAGAGCAGCAAATAAATGGTTCAAGGGAAATTAAATTCTATTAACTATATCAATTTAAAGGAAATGATTAGCCCAAACAAGAGAATCCAATGCATATAATTAACAATGATGTAAAAATTAATTATACTTAGAATAAATGTGATTAAGGGGCACACCCCAAACCATTTGTTAAAAAAAAGGACAACAAAAAGATTATTATTAATATAAAGTTTTAATGTATTTATTTATATAATTATTTACCATGTTATGTTATTATTGTTTGTGATTACCATACAAGTTATGTTGATGCTAGTAAATGCTAGGTGTTAGAATGTAAGAATTTATTGTATTTTAATCATGTTAATTAATATTATGTTTTGTAAAGTAAGGAAAGGCAAATTAATAATTCAAACAAACCAGAAATAGTGGATCAAAAAATATGAACCTAATAAGATGAATGAATAATAACTTTGCTAGGAAAATTGGAAATTGATGACCAAGACAAATTCAAATTTGACCATACAAATCTAATCAAAGAATACAAGTTAATAGAACCTAAACTAATTTGATGTAAATTACCCTATTCAATATACAAATACATTATCATCCCACGACCTATAATAGTAATGAGAGGAATCAACAGGTAAAATTGACTTAAATTAGGTTTTTGTACCAGGTAAGGCCATAATCAGTAAAGGGTACTAGTAAAATGCAAATGATTTGTTAAATGTTTAAAATAATAGCCAAATGTAAATTAGGCAAATTACAGATATTTAATTAGGAATCGAGTGAAAAATAAATTGTAACATAAAACATATTTTAAACCATGTATAGGTAATTCTGTAAGTCAAGATAAGGCCTACAGATAATTTTCAAAGAATGTAATTAAGAAGCAAAGTTCAAACCAAGATAGGGAAAATTGAGTATTAAATTGTATAAAATAAAATCAGGAATATTGTTATATAATTAAAATTACATAAAGGTACTAAACAAATAATTTATAGCCATTTAAACATAAAAATGTCAATATTTTTTATATATAAGATTGAAATCAACGACAACAGCTGATGGCTGAACAATGAGAAATGATACCGAGATATTATAAATCTTATATATGAAGGAACAAAAATCAGTTAGTTGATTGTTAAAAGCCAAACGAGATAGATGTGTCAAAAGACTTCTCAAAAGAAATATTAAAGAAAATTTTACTAACATTAACCGAGATATATGACGAAGCTATATGAAGATAAATAGAAGTTGAATTAAAGTGAAAATACTATAATATCAGTCACTGAAACATTAAACTAGATTAAATAATATTAAATTAAAACGTCACTACATCTAGACACGACAGCAGAACAAAACTGAACTCAAATAAACGTACACCGAGTGAAGGGAACCTTTTGGGACATAACACTACTATTACCGAACCAAAACCTAGTGGGTAAACAACACTACACTCTACAACTCGTGGATCGTCCAAGAACAACATCACTGGAGAGGAAATAACCAGCGGAGACATTTATTTGAAGAAAGAACTCGTAGCTGAAATTACATCGCAGTTCAACTCATTAAGGCAGCCATCTTGTCGTTTTGGGTCAACTTCGCACAGGCTCACGGGACCAGCGTGAGTGACGTCGGAGAGCCCAGCTGTATCGTAATATAAATTTTTATATACATTATACTTTATAATTTTGTCTGTTTCACGAATAAGTTTGTTAATATTTTGTAAGTATTGAATTCTCTAGCCTTTCCTGACTATTTCAACAGTTAAAAGAACCTTATAATATAATAATTACATTGAAACATTTTGCATATATAAAATAATCGAATTGTAACTTTTTATCGAATCAGTTTCAAGCCGTTGCTGCAAATTCAAATAATTGTTTGACAAATAAACTCATTTATCGTTTTAATACTGTTTTATTGATCAGCTAAGCCTTAAATTGAATTACTTTAATTATTTAAGAGTAAAAGGTGAACTTCTTAAGTAGATGAGCTAGAAGAAGAAGAAGAACAGATTTTAAATTGGCTTCTACATGCAATCGATACGGCTTAGATAATTTATTTGAAGTGAAGAAATAAATAATTTTACATCAGAACACACACAGTCATTAAACAGTATATTTTTTATTAATTGAGTCTAAACAATTAAAAAACTACACCAATTAAAATTAATTAAATCAATAAAAATAATAAAAAATAAATAAACATTTTTTTTATTAACCAATTATAATCTAATTATAGATTATAGATTTATTTGTTTTATTACAAATTGGCGCTCAACTGGGGCTTAAAATAGGAATTGGTAGGACTAGATAATAAGGACAAGTTGCTCAATTTCCTATTTTAGCTTGGCAGCTGTTAAC
The DNA here is from genome assembly GCA_034769895.1 of Magicicada septendecula. Taxonomy (NCBI): domain Eukaryota; kingdom Metazoa; phylum Arthropoda; class Insecta; order Hemiptera; family Cicadidae; genus Magicicada; species Magicicada septendecula. The sequence continues at coordinate 796,991,242 of CM068368.1, forward strand.
AAGTCAGGAAAGCGATCGAAATGCGAAAGAGAGCGACGTCCAAGAAAAGGGCGGCAGAACCCGAGGAGGAGATAGACATAGAGGACAAGGAGACGAATCCAATGGAAGATAGGGAGATGATATTACCTCCGGTGGAACCGAACCAACCAATACAACAACAAGAGGAACAACCAGGAAAACCCATACGAACAGAGAATGTGGCAATGCAAGAGATGTTCGGCTAATTATGGAGAAAATGAACGAGAACAACAAATCGACTAAGGAGAAAATGGATGAGAGTAGTAAGAGGATGGAAGAAACTAGTAAGGCATTACAGGAAGAATTGAGTCAGAAAATGGATGAGAATAACAAATCGACAAAGGAAGAATTATGTAACCAAATTGGAGAAACCAGTAAGGAAATAAAGGAAGAACTAAGTAACAAAATTGGAGAAACAAGTAAGAAGATGGAAGAGAAGATGGAGGAAAATAGTAAGAAGATGGAAGAGAAGATGGAGGCAAATAATAAGAAAATGGAAGAAAAAATGGGGGAGAAGTTGGAAGAATTGAAAGAGGATAACCAACTATTAAGAGAAGAATTAAGGGAGGTTAACCAGGAAAATATGGACAGATTAGACGGAAAGATAGAATCATTAAAGGAAGAGTTGAGTCAGAAGATAGTGGAGAACAATGAAACAATCAACAAGATAGAAGAGGAAATAACAGTAATAGAACAAAGGATTACAAAAGCTGACGAAAGATGTAATCAGAGCGGGAAGTGCAGAATCTTAAAGCAGAAGTAAACACCGAAGTACAGAGTTTTAAAGCGGAGGTAAACACCAAGGTTACAAATATGGAAAATAAACAAAAGGAAGCACATGAAGAATGGGAAAAAGTGAAGAACCGATTCACAGAAAAATGTGACGGGATGGAAGCTGCCGTTACCAATATAAATGGCCAGGTTCGCCAGAACCAAGCAGACATAGAAACTTGTTTGAACAGACCAACTAGTATTACCCATTGTTCCACTGCAGAAAACCGAGAAGGTGTTAATTTCAGGTTGTACCAAAGAAAACCTATGGAATTTATATCCTGTATAGAAGAGTATTTTGCTAAACATAGAAGTAACCGTTGGAGTACAAACAAGGAAGTACTTGATGAGTCATTTAAAGAGATGACCGATAATTGGTGGATGGCCATCAGAGATGATATCACTGACTATCAAATGTTTAAGAGATTGTTCAAGGCCAAGTATTGGTCGGAATCGACGCAAAATATAGCAAGGGACAATATATGCCACGGGAAATATAACCCATATTGGGGTAACACCTTGACCTCATATTTCCTAGGGAAGGTGTGCGTGGCCAAACACCTAGAGTCTCAAATACCCGAGGAGTGCCTAGTCAGAAAATTGTCCTATCACTACGAAGAGGATATAATCCGAGCACGAAGGAATAGTCAGATTAAGATCATACAAGCTATGACGGAGTTACTCGAGATGTACGAGCATGAAGACTATTACCGACAGAGTAGAAAAAGAACTGACAGACCAGAATTCAGGAATGGTGGTAACTACGTGAATAACAGTCAAAATAATGCAAATAATAATCATTTTAACCCCTCGAACCGAAATAATAATTATTATAATAATAGTCGCAACAGTAATAATAATAATAACAACCATAATGGTGGAGGTGATAACAACCAATTAAACAGAAATACCTATTATAATAATAATAATGAAAACAATAGAAATAGTCAGAGAAATTCCAATCAAAATAATAATTACCCTTATCAAAGTAACCATAGAACTTATCAATCAGGTGGTAATTATAATAATAACAGGACATTCTGACCGAGGGTGAACTTCATAAGAGCAGTAGGCATTGGCCAACGGAGGTACCAAAACCAAAGGAGGAATAGTTTCCATGAGGACAGAGGACGACAGATAAACCATGAAGGTGAAGATCGGGGAAATTATGTACGCAGACGAAGTTCCAGCCTGGAAGACCAAAATAGACAGCGGAGGAATGAAGTGCAATTTGACGATCGCGGGGAGCGACAGGAACCAGCCCAAGATTTTCAAACCGACGTTGCAGTCGGCCCAATCAACAATAACACTCCATCTTTAAACTAGAGGAGGCGGTGATAGCAATCACAACCCTTCACTGCTTCTATCTACTGGGTATGATCTAGATTTAAATGAACTACATGAAAATAAGAAAATTACCATTATTTATAATAATTACTTAAAAGATATCAGAACAGAATTGTTGGAAGAAGATGATATAAAAATTGATAATCAAAATAACGAAATAATATATGTAATGGCAGAAGTAGAAGGTATTCCATCGCAAATCATGATAGACACCGGAGTGAATGTCTCAATAATTAGCAATAGCGAATTAGACCGTATACAACAGGAATGTCACCGAACATTACCGGTACTACCAATTAATAATGTTGTACTTATAGGCGCCACTGGTCGGCAAAATAAAACGATACGTAAACAGGTATCATTAAATGTTACAAGTAAGGGGGTAAGTTTGGACATGGTGTTTCTCATTGCAGCCGGATTACCATTTAATATCTTGATTGGGTGCGACTTGTTGAGAAGAAACTCTGCTGTGATCAATTTGTGTAGAAAGAGTGTGTCCTTGTTTTCCGGAGACTCCACTTGGGTCGCCGATTTAATAAGTAATAAAATAATAAATTCCCAACCGGGTCAAAATAGACCGACTGAATTAAATTATATAGAGGATAAATCATTATACCACAACTTAGTATACCGGGAGAGTGAAGATGAACTGTGGGCACAGAAGATACAGGAGATACGGGATTTCCAGCCCGAAAACCAGACGGAACAACTAACAGAAAACCAATTAGATCGTTTGATAGAAATCTACAAGAAATGTCGTGCTGTATTTTCTTATGAGCCCGGGAAGGTCAAGAATTATCAATGTAAGATCCGATTTAGGGAACCAGTAGAGTTCAATCGTAAATCCTACCCTATAGCGCAGTCACTGAAGGAAGCTGTCCGAACTGAAATTAATAACATGATCAGCCGAGATATAATAGAAACCAGTCAGTCACCATTCACCAGTCCGATAGTGGCTATTCAAAAGAAAAACGGTAAGGTCCGACTCTGTCTAGACGCACGAGAAATTAACAAAATGATTGTAAACGATCGCACTTCGCACGGAGAAATCGAAGAAATCCTAAAGAAATTTCATGGGACTAAATTTATTACAACATGGGACACCGTGTGCGGATATTGGCAAGTGGAGCTGCACCCACAAAGTCGCCAATATATGGCGTTTACCTTCGAAGGGCGCAATTACCAGTTTAAGAGGTTGCCCTTCGACTTAGTAAATTCAGTAGCCATCTTTGTGGCATGTATGGATCAAATACTCGGCCCAGATGCACTCCAGTTTACAACGGTGTATGTTGATGATTTGTTAATAACCTCAGCCAATTGGGAAGAACATTGCCACCGAGTGGAGCATGTATTGAAGAAACTCGCCGATAATAATATTACTTTAAAATTAGAAAAGTCCAAGCTTATAGCTAAGGAAGTTGTTTTTAGGTTTCAATCTGAACAACCAAGGAATATCTACATCTTCAGAAAAAGTATACGCTATACAGAAATTTCCTCAACCTAAAAATCGGAAACAACTACAATCATTTTTGGGTATGTGTAATTATTACCAAAAATTTCAAAGAAATTATTCAGAGTTAACTGCCAAGTTCCAATACCAGTTATCTGCTAAAAATAAATGGAAATGGTGTAAGGAGCAAGACGAGACTTTACCATCAATCAAGGACAAATTTCTAGAAGTAGTAATACTCCACCACCCAAATTTTAACAAGCCTTTTTTCCTGAACTGCGACGCCAGTAATCTTAGTCTGGGAACCACTTTATACCAAGAGGACGAAAATGGCCAACATCTCGTCATTAGTTTCGCTAGCAGAACCCTGAACCAATGTGAGAGAAACTACAACGTCACAGAAAAGGAATTACTCAGTGTCGTGTTTGCTTGCGGAAAATTCCAGACTTATATCCTAGGGTATCCATTGACCGTCCGCACCGACCACAAATCGATATCGTTCTTGAGAAGGTGTAAGTTAAGTCACGGTAGGCTGACCAGGTGGATACTGGCCTTGCAAGAATATAACCTACAGTGGGAATATATTCCAGGAACCAAGAACGTGGCTGCCGATGTATTGTCACGGGTGGATTTGCAAAACCAGACATTTGAGGGTGAGAAGGAAGGTATAATGAAAATTTATGATATTATCAAAGATAGGTCCGATTTGGAAAAAATAGTACAGAATATAAGCATACACCAGCAGTCTGACCCAAAGCTAAGCAGTATTCAAAGACGTCTAGCAGATCAAGATGACACCATAACAAAATTTTACTGTATACATAATAATGTGTTGTTTATAAAGCCATCTCTTGATGAGGAAATATGGAAGATAATAATCCCTACTGATATTGAAAAGGAAATCATGGACTACCATATCTGGTACGGCCATATGAGAGCCATGAAGGTAGTAAAGGCGCTGGAGGAAAATTGTCACATAAAGGACATCAATCGGAAGGTAAGGAGGTATATCAAGAATTGTTTTATTTGCCAGTTAGTAAAAACCAATAACGATAAGAAGGAGGGTGTGATGATACCTATAACCTCACAAAAGAAATTGGAGAAGATTTTCTTGGATATATGCGGGCCATTTCCCCGTAGTGGCGGACGCCATCGTTATAAATATATAATAATAATGATGGACCATTTTATGAAATTCATAAAATTATATCCGGTGAACCGAGCCACTACTTTAAAGGTTTTGGAAGTAATTATAAATCAATATCTTCCCGAGGTAGGAAAACCTATATCAATAATTACAGACCACGGGACCCAATTTAAAGGTAAAAGATGGAAGGATACGTTATTGGCACTCGGAATAAAAACCCATAAAACATCTGTTTACCACCCAAACAGTAATCCAGCAGAGAGAGTGTTGAGAGAGGTGGGCAGAATACTTAGAACATACTGCCACCATCAACAGAAAAAGTGGCAGAAATACCTATCAGCCACCGAAGAATTTCTTAATCTAGCACATCACCCAGCTATAGGAATTTCCGACCCACAAGGAATATAAATTTAATCAGATAAGATTTTATAATAAAGTAGCCGAGGACCAGGAAAGGCGAATTAACAAATATAAGAAATCAGCTAAAAAAGTACTAAAATACCAAATTGGAGAAAAGGTGTTGCTTAAAAACCGGGAACTACCGAGTACTATGAAAGGGATCACTAAAAAACTATTACTGTTGTATACGGGACCATACGTGATTACTAAGGACAATAAAAATAACACGTACGAATTGAAGGAGATTAATTCACCAAAGATAAAAGGTACCTATAACCAATTATCAATAAAAAAATATTTTAATGAATAAAAAATCATCAAAATTTTAAAACGAGTAAGGACGTCTTGCAGATTATCTAGGAGAAAATATTTTGAAGCGAATAAATAAATACCATCTAAATTCTAAGAATAAATAAGTACATCTTGTAGTTCATATCAAGGAAATTATTTTAAATAAAATGAGAAGGGAAAATAAATAAATTATTTCAATATTAAAACAAATAAGAACAGTTTACAGAATATATGTCAGAAGAACTTTGTTTTGGATCAATTAATAAGGAGAAGTAATGAAAGAAGATATCTCAGGTTTAAAAAATAATAAGTACAACAACATTAAAGAAATTGAATGAAATAATTTTACAAAAGAAATTTTTTATTACAATAATGAAGGCTAAACAGTGACTACTCAAGACAACTATATAATGAAATACTCATTGAAACAAAAATGTTACAGGACTTTAAAGTAAAAAGGTAAATAAGAATCCAGATATCGTATATATTTTCAATGTAATAAGTTGATGAGACCTCTGAACTAAAAAATAAGACTATCGAAGAATAAAGAGGAGAACCAATTAACTAAAACAGATAAGGAAAAGGTATTAAAACCAGATATTATGCCGCGAGCAATAAACTAATTAAAAAAAAAAACTATATACATAAACATGTGCTACCCAAAATGTAAACAAGAAACTGACTGTGACAAAAACTAACTACAGTCGCCGAATTTCACAAAAAAGAAGGCTGAAATGGATATTATGCCAAATACCTATTGATAAGTAATATAGAATGAGCTTTGAAATGTAAGAATAACCATATGGATAGAAATATTAAATAATCTGAATAATTATGATGTTATAATTCTAAGTATATTTATTAATAGTCAAAATGGACTACTTATTATAATTGATATTTTAATAACTGGATGTAGATAATTCCACCAGTTTTTTTATTATTGAGCAGAGATGATAATTCCTCTGAACTCAAAGAAGTGATGTATTGGTTAGCAGAGAAATGAAGCCGAAAAAGTGCCACTCTGAACTGTTCCAGCTCACATGTTAGGAATGTTAGGGAGTAAATATATAAATGAAGAAACACTAAATAAGAAGGAAAAAATATAGATATATTAAATAATAAAAGGATGAATCAGATTAAAAACAACTATCTCATATGAGTAGAATAAAAAGTAAAGGCAACAAGAATGCATATCAATTTAGAGCTCAACCAGAAGAAACAGGTATATCAGAGTAAACGAAGCCAAGAAAAATAGAATAAAGAAGGATATCAGAAGCAATTAGTTCACCCAAACTAAAAGTATGTGCTCAACTAATCACTTTTATAGGGGGGCATTTGTAGCACAACGAAGTTTTTACCTTGTTCTACAAAATAAGATAATATATGAAAGGAAGGGAAGAAGTCATCTAGAAGGAATAATATCAACTTCAATAAAAATCAACAGAAAAGTATTTACAATTATAAATAAAAGAACTTGACGGAACTAGAAAAGTCAATTCAAAGGAATTATATGTAGTCAAATCATAGCCATAAAGTGTTGAAAAATAAATAATAAGAGTATCATATCAGAATAATAATTAGTGAACCCAGTAAGATATGAAGTAGTGAAGAGTAATAGCCCAGGACAAATAAAATAGAAATGACAATTTTAAAATAGGAAACTGTGAAGAATAATAGCCCAGGACTAATGAATTGAAGGGAAATAATAATCCAGATACCCAAAGATCTATTATAAAGACAAAAATCTCTAGAGCAGCAAATAAATGGTTCAAGGGAAATTAAATTCTATTAACTATATCAATTTAAAGGAAATGATTAGCCCAAACAAGAGAATCCAATGCATATAATTAACAATGATGTAAAAATTAATTATACTTAGAATAAATGTGATTAAGGGGCACACCCCAAACCATTTGTTAAAAAAAAGGACAACAAAAAGATTATTATTAATATAAAGTTTTAATGTATTTATTTATATAATTATTTACCATGTTATGTTATTATTGTTTGTGATTACCATACAAGTTATGTTGATGCTAGTAAATGCTAGGTGTTAGAATGTAAGAATTTATTGTATTTTAATCATGTTAATTAATATTATGTTTTGTAAAGTAAGGAAAGGCAAATTAATAATTCAAACAAACCAGAAATAGTGGATCAAAAAATATGAACCTAATAAGATGAATTAATAATAACTTTGCTAGGAAAATTGGAAATTGATGACCAAGACAAATTCAAATTCGACCATACAAATCTAATCGAAGAATACAAGTTAATAGAACCTAAACTAATTTGATGTAAATTACCCTATTCAATATACAAATACATTATCATCCCACGACCTATAATAGTAATGAGAGGAATCAACAGGTAAAATTGACTTAAATTAGGTTTTTGTACCAGGTAAGGCCATAATCAGTAAAGGGTACTAGTAAAATGCAAATGATTTGTTAAATGTTTAAAATAATAGCCAAATGTAAATTAGGCAAATTACAGATATTTAATTAGGAATCGAGTGAAAAATAAATTGTAACATAAAACATATTTTAAACCATGTTATAGGTAATTCTGTAAGTCAAGATAAGGCCTACAGATAATTTTCAAAGAATGTAATTAAGAAGCAAAGTTCAAACCAAGATAGGGAAAATTGAGTATTAATTAAAATTATATAAAGGTACTAAACAAGTAATTTATACCCATTTAAACAAAAAAATGTTAATATTTTTTATATATAAGATTGAAATCAACGACAACAGCTGATGGCTGAACAATGAGAAATGATACCGAGATATTATAAATCTTATATATGAAGGAACAAAAATCAGTTAGTTGATTGTTAAAAGCCAAACGAGATAGACGTGTCAAAAGACTTCTCAAAGAAATATTAACGAAAATTTTATTAACATTAACCGAGATATCTGGCTGAGCGATTCTGGGTCTGTCCATCCGTCATGTCTGGCCATTTTTGACATAGTACATAATCAACAATATTCTTATAAGTAATTCAAGCTTTATTTATTTTTTTTTTGTAAATTCAACTATTCTCTAAAACACTATATAAAAGTGAAACTTATATTTTAAATACAATTTTTTCTATATCATTATAAAGTTGCCATGTTTTTGCAAATAAAAAAAGTTGAAATATTATTACAATTAGGCTATAACACAACATATTGTCACAAAACTACTGAAACTTGTCTTCTGAATATTCACTAATATTGTTTATACACTATATACACAACTTTGTTTACATTGACTAAACATTTTTTTTGGTATGGTGTTTCGAAGCACTTATCAACACAGAGGCCAACATCACACTTCCCACATTGATAAAGAGTGTCTATTCTTCCAGCTTTCCTTGAAGTTGGGTCTTCTAGTTGTGAGCAGACAACACATTTTCTTTGTTTTTTTGCTTTCCCATCTGGAACAGGGACTCTCTCTAGAAAATGCCTTTCCGTCAGCTGTGCAATTTTTGCTGAACTTATCTGTTCATTTTCAGGAAATACCTGAGCCAATGTCTGAACTAGTTCTGTAGCAACTAGCTTCATAAAGTCTCTGGTAGTTACTTTTTTATTATTTATTTTATTATAAATTATGCACGAATTTGCTGTCATCATGAGGATAATTTGGAATGCCAGCTTCCGCTACCATTTAAATGTTTTATGGTCAAAAGCACTATACGATAAACGTTGGTCAATCAGGTTGTTAAATAATAAACTAGTCCCTGTTCTTACGGGCGCAATTAGTTAAATAATAAACTATACGATATAACGTCTTTACTTAGGCAATAATTTCAAAGGTCGGGCGCCATCTTGATTAGCAAGAAAATAAATATAGACGTAAATAACTTTGTTTTTTACTTACCTTTACAAGTTACTATAGGGCAGGAATTCGTTTAAGCGAACTCTTGAGTAGCGGAAATTGTTATGTGAAATAATAATACCTGTTTAAAATTGTTACCAATGAGATTACCCAATTTATTTATATACGTATAAGTACATCTTACGCCATGGGGTGTTTATCAAACATCAAAATTTTAACCCTCCAAAATAAACAGTAAACATGAAACATTGATATATGATTATTAAACATTAAAATCGTATAAATATCTAGCACAACCCAGCACTTAGAAAATTTAAGGCACTCTCTCTCTCTCTCTCACGCTCTGGTACAATTTATTTATTTTATTGAGCTCATTTAAAATGTTTTAAATAAAATTTTTATTGGTCATTATTACATTGAGTGGATTTTGAATTGATCATTTTAATATTGAATGATGTTATTTTACGTGAAAATAAAAAATATGTTGGAACGTTATCACCAAATTTTGGACAGGTCTCACCGCACTGCTAGGGTCGTCCGATCGTGCACAATCTGTTCCTATTTTACATCGCTGTTAAGGCCCACACCGTCGTGTCTGCCCACGAAAACACCTTGGGCAGATCCTACGCACGCCGTTCCTTAACGACCCATCGGCCGATGACACCTGTTCAAGTTCTTTATCGCCCCAACATTTCCGAGATTTTAGACAGTTAATTAACCACTTTTGGTGGTATAAAAGTTAAAATTCACTTAGTGAACCCTTTTGCCGGCCGGCTACGTTCACGCTCTAGAAGAAGATGACCAAGAGTCTTTGTTTCACATTGCGTAGGTGGGGCGAAAGCGACGTCATCAGGCTATTGTTCATAGAGCCAAGCCTCGAGTTGTTTACAGAAATATACATTTCTCACCACTGACGTTATCAGGGCTAGGCACTTTATCTCGGTATGTGACATAAGTTTTTTGCTGAGTTTGTTGTTTTTGCAATGAAAACGGTCAGAATCCTGTCAATTCACATTTGTGTATTATAAAATATTTATATAGTCCACCCACCACAGCTTCACAGGGATTATGGAATATTTAAATAATTATTACTAAATTGTTAAAAATGAATGAATACAATAATTATGGTCTTTTATACCATGTTTTTATTAATTTAATATTGCACCAGAATTGTACCATCACAAAACCCCCTCAATGAAAGATTTTGTGCCGAAGCATAAAAACTTTCATTGACCCATTCATACTTCCTAAAGGGATCAGCCAGGATATGCCACCACAACCTCCTTACAATTTATAGAAAAGAAATCAATAACTCACCCGTGGTCTGATGACAATGACAGTACCTGCATGACCTTACTGGACTTCTCCTTCGAGATCCCAACACCATAAGGCCAATTAGGCGCGTAACGCCCCCGTCTGACGCGCTGGCCAGCTCAGGACCGCCGTCATAACATCACCAAACACTGAAACAATAAAATTAAAAATATCAAAATAGTGGCTTGGTATATTACTCTATCCTTAACTGATCTGGTTCCCCTTAGCTATGTGCTGGTTTGTGCTAATAAGCACTGGGTTTGCTTGAACTACTAAAAATATAAATACAAAAAATGTAACATACAAGAATTACATAGAATTGCCATTCTCTTTATGGACTACCCTGAATTATAAAAATCGTTTCGATTCCCATCGATAATAATTAACTCTTTCTGTTTCATAATTATTATATAATTATAAAAGAAACAAATAATTATATGAAAAAGAATTTACTTTAAATATAAAAGAAAACATGGAAATCCCCATATAAATTCCCAATATTACTCAAACATGGAGAAAAACAAATTATAGAAAAAAAAATAATTAAGAAAATCTTATTGAAATTAAAATTATTATTATTATTATTATTATTATTAACAGGTAATAATTGGCGCTGTTAACAATATTTACCCCTCTTTCTCCTCCACACACACTATTTCTATACATGTTAAAATTTCATAACATAATACATAATACATCATACCTGATACATAATAATACACATTATCATTATACTAATACAGTAATACATTGAAATGGTTAATTCATATTTAATCTGATTAAGGTTTGCATATTTTATCTATTTAAAGTTGCATTTAAAAAAATTACAATTTCAGTTAATTAATTAATTATTTATAAACTGTCATTAATTAGTCATCAATTATTTATTATTATTATAAAATTCATTTCAAATTTATTATAATATTCATATTATTATTATTATTTCATCATTCATCTCTTACTACCTCTCTACTCTGAACTTTCTACCTACCTAATTACCTAACCTTTCACATTCTATCATTGTTTACTTTTCTTTTATAAAATTGCTAAACTGCTATAATTGTTATTATTTAGACAAAGCTTTTCGTCATCACTGACATCTTCAGGTCTTAAACAACCTGAAGATGTTGTTTAGACCTGAAGATGTCAGTGATGACGAAAAGCTTTGTCTAAATAATAACAATTATAGCAGTTTAGCAATTTTATAAAAGAAAAGTAAGGATGGCTGCTAATTTAAACAATACGAAGAATATCATTGTTTAGTCTGAGTGACTCCTTTATTCACTATGCCTTTACTTATTTTTATTTTACTCACCTTTCTTCTAACTAACAATCAAATCATGACACCAATATCTCAATTATAAACACCTTTACTAATTTCATTCCGACGATAAATCCTATAGCACCGCGCGTCTTTGTACAGAGATGGGTGTTCCCTAACTGGCTATATACATTCATAATATTTTGCCCTTCCAAAAAATTCGGCAAACACTCCCTAAAACTACGCTATTACCTGCCACAACGCTATACGTTGGCTACTCCTTATCACCTCACCCCCACTACAAAATATCATCAACAACAAATATGTTTAACCTTTACTTTACTCCCCTCTACAAATAATCACTAACTACTGTGTCCCTAAATATCTAATACTCTCTTTGTATTATTTTCTTTAAAATTCTTAACTATCTAACTCCATTTAACTTTAATTACATAACTCACCTGCCTTTATCTATACCCAGGCTCTATCCCTGTTTAAACATTCTACCTTACTGTAATCATTGACAATTGCATTAAATTTATCTCTCACCTACTCATAGCAGCACATCTCACTTTTCAAATATATATATATATATATATATATATATATATATTCTTACTTAATCATTTATTATTATTCATTAGGAATTACTTTCATTACAAATTAATTAATAATTTAACTTCATTAGAAACTTTCTATGACAATTAATAATTTACAACTTTCTTTTGCACCATATTAATTCAATAATTAAGAGTAATAATCTTTAATTATTATTCAATTATTTAATTATTATTTAAACTTGTTTAGTTAAACAAAACATGTTCATTATTAAAACATACATGATACATGTTGTACACAAAATATACCTGCAATACACAACATCAAAAATACATAAATACATTGATATATAAAACATATAAAACAATGAAAATTATACAATCCATACACATTATTTTGTCATTAATCCAAATCAGTCCAATTCAATACCACTTTTCACATATATATTATGTTCATTACACAATTAAAACAGTCTATCCTCCATCGTTGAATAACATCCTAATCTTAGGTCTATTTAATTTATTGTCTAATAAATAAATTTTATTATTAGAAACATTATATTCATAATAATTACCAACTATTACATATTTATTCACAATTTCAATTTCATATATCAAGTCACGATCGAGTATGGTTCTGTCTCCATCAGTAAGATCATATGTTATAATCTTGTTATTCATCTTGTAATTATCATCATAATTTTCTACCACAGGTAAGTACTTGATACCATTATTATCATCACCTATTAATATTTCAATTTTACTGTTACTATAAGGTAAGTATTCATTATTTTCATCCACCGTATCTACCCCTAACCTTTCTACCAATTCTCTGTACTTTCTATTTACTGTAAAAATTTCTATTACTTTCTTTCTCTCACAATACCTTTCTACACTTTCTCTCTTAACATATTTCTCTCCACAACACCAAGTTACACATTCTCTCTCCAAATATGCAGGGGTCCCTAACTCAAAATTACTGCACACCTTATGAGGTACACAAAAACCCCAAGGAACTTTATTTGTAGACCTATCGTCTCCCAAATATAAATTGAAGGAACTCTTATCCTTATTAAAAATACGTGAAGACTTTTCTTCACCCCCTAACACAACATCAAAAGAAAATTCTAACCCCTGCACCCCTTTAACAAAAATACTTTCTCCAAGCTCTCTCTCTGACTCAATACACTCAAACACCTCATTTTCACTCATAATACTTTCATTATCATTTTCTAATATCATATTCTTACTACCTGTAAATTCATTATTCACATTATCACTGTTATTTACTTTATTTATCAGTACTTCGTTTTTCGTCATATTTTTACTACTACTCACCTTCTGATTTTCTATTTGAATTAAACTCTCATCCAATTTTTTAATCACTTTATCACACTGCTTAATAAGATTATGGTTACAGTTTTTTATTTCATTTTTTAATTCATTGAACTTGATATCAAAACTATTTCTGATTTCATTTTTCTGCTCATCAAATTTGTCATTTAAATTAGTAAATTTTTCATCAAATTTATTTAATAATAGCTGCATCATTGCGGCCGTACCATCTGGTTTACTTTCTGAACTAGTTGAGATGGAGGTTAACGAAACTGGATTTAACTCAGTGGCTCTGGTTTCACTGATCTGACTAATTGGGGTTAATTTAACGTCCATCTCACTCGTAATTGTTTCGTCAGCTATGCTGACTTTTGCATTATTATCTTCATCAGTATTCATTTTGCTTATTTATAATACACGCATGCATACAATCTTATAACATAACCTCGTAAAATCTGGGTTATGTTTACGTATTTAAAATTGGCGTTTATTACCTCAGATAACTTTTCCGCTCTCTTTGTAGGCTTATATTATATACAATTTATATAATTGTCCAGCTGTAATGGTGCCATTTGTTAAATAATAAACTAGTCCCTGTTCTTACGGGCGCAATTTGTTAAATAATAAACTATACGATATAACGTCTTTACTTAGGCAATAATTTCAAAGGTTGGGCGCCATCTTGATTAGCAAGAAAATAAATATAGACGTAAATAACTTTGTTTTTTACTTACCTTTACAAGTTACTATAGGGCAGGAATTCATTTAACCGAACTCTTGAGTAGCGGAAATTGTTATGTGAAATAATAATACCTGTTTAAAATTGTAACCAATGAGATTACCCAATTTATTTATATACGTATAAGTACATCTTACGCCATGGGGCATTTATCAAACATCAAAATTTTAACCCTCCAAAATAAACAGTAAACATGAAACATTGATATATGATTATTAAACATTAAAATCGTATAAATATCTAGCACAACCCAGCACTTAGAAAATTTAAGGCACTCTCTCTCTCTCTCTCACGCTCTGGTACAATTTATTTATTTTATTGAGCTCATTTAAAATGTTTTAAATAAAATTTTTATTGGTCATTATTACATTGAGTGGATTTTGAATTGATCATTTTAATATTGAATGATGTTATTTTACGTGAAAATAAAAAATATGTTGGAACGTTATCACCAAATTTTGGACAGGTCTCACCGCACTGCTAGGGTCGTCCGATCGTGCACAATCTGTTCCTATTTTACATCGCTGTTAAGGCCCACACCGTCGTGTCTGCCCACGAAAACACCTTGGGCAGATCCTACGCACGCCGTTCCTTAACGACCCATCGGCCGATGACACCTGTTCAAGTTCTTTATCGCCCCAACATTTCCGAGATTTTAGACAGTTAATTAACCACTTTTGGTGGTATAAAAGTTAAAATTCACTTAGTGAACCCTTTTGCCGGCCGGCTACGCTTACGCTCTAGAAGAAGATGACCAAGAGTCTTTGTTTCACATTGCGTAGGTGGGGCGAAAGCGATGTCATCAGGCTATTGTTCATAGAGCCAAGCCTCGAGTTGTTTACAGAAATATACATTTCTCACCACTGACGTCATCAGGGCTAGGCACTTTATCTCGGTATGTGACATACGTTTTTTGCTGAGTTTGTTGTTTTTTGCAATGAAAACGGTCAGAATCCTGTCAATTCACATTTGCGTATTATAAAATATTTATATAGTCCACCCACCACAGCTTCACAGGGATTATGGAATATTTAAATAATTATTACTAAATTGTTAAAAATGAATGAATACAATAATTATGGTCTTTTATACCATGTTTTTATTAATTTAATATTGCACCAGAATTGTACCATCACAAGGTCTACTCCTGCCTTATTTTTATTGTAATCAATCACAGCAAATGGTTTCACAGATGTTTTACCTCTATTGTTTATTTCTTCCACCATTTCAGCACTATGACGAGTTGAAACCACCCACACATCCCTTTTGCCCTTCCACCGAAGAACCAAGAGTTACCAGCTCTTCTAAACATTTGACCTCCTTTCTTTACCATGGAAGTTTTCATTTCCTTTGGAATACCTTTTTTGTTTTTCATAACAGTTCCAACAATGCCAGTGTTCAACACTTCAAGCTTTTCTGCTAAACTGATGCTGGTGTAGCATCTGGCAGTGTACAGTGTGTGACCTTTTTCTTGACGACTGTCTAGCAATCTAATAACAACTGCTGCTCCGCTGTTGTAAAAATTATCATTTTTGCCATGGTAAATTTCAAAATTCCATGCAAATCCTGTTTCTGAATCAGCCAGAATGTATAGCTTGATTCCATACTTATTTGGCTTGTTTGGCATGTAAACTTTGAAGCTTACTCGACCTCGGAATGCACACATGCCTTCATCAATTGTGAGAGCCTCACCAGGCTGGAAACATTCTTGACACTTCCTTTTTACATGATCAAGGAAGGGTCTGCATCAAAACCATCTTGCCCTTTTTTTTTTCTTTTAAATTATCATTTAAATGGAAAAAAGAAAGGATAAGTTCGAACCTATCCCTGGACATGATATGGGGACAAAAGTTACAACTATAAACTGGTTCTGTACACCAATGATCTCCGACTGATGGTCGCTGGCTGACACACATGTGGAGAAAAATTGCTAAGAAAGACTTTATGTCACTTTGAGTAACAGTATTCCACAGTCTATAACGAGACTTGGGTGAAAACGAGTTTGTACTATGCAGTTTAGCCAATGATTGACGGGCATACAAGTTTGTTTGCTCTTTCTTTAGATTTATCTTAGATGAGTCTAAGAAATATAAAAAAATGTCTGTCATAGAACAAGAATTATCAAGTCCTATGCCTGGCACAACATGACTGTTGCCAACAAGTAGGGGTAACGTCAGGAACCTTATCACAAGTAGATCAAACAGTTTCGTTTTTATCTATTCTTGGTCTTTTTCTGCCATTAGTGTTTGCTGTTCGATTTTCTGGCTCATTATAATCTGCATCTGAATCTGAAACGAGAAAATAACTTGTTTCAGGCCAAGTTAATAGAATAAAAACGAAATAAAGTGAATGAAGAGGTTAGAAAAGTGTAAACAAAAGCTTACCTGATGTATCGTTACAATCGGGAATAATTTCCGGATCACTGTCATTTTCTGAGAACACCTCTACACTACTTTCAGAACAAATACTATCACTATCAATGTTCAGTAACTCCACAATCTTATTTTCACTTAGATATTTCTTGTTTACAGACGCCATTCTAACGATAACACTTACACATTCGACTACAAAAACATGTGGTATAACACAAAGCATACGCGAATAGAAATGTATATACTTCTGCGATCTACGTGCAGAACTGTGAACTACTAATGTTAGTCTTTATAGTTACATGATTACACATCGTCGAAAAGCGTAAATCAGCGCCTTTCGTCGTGTAAAACAATCCTATATGCAAAGACGTACACTTACGTCTCTCGTCAAAACTCGGAAGTTACGGAAGCCGTACATGGATGTCTTTTGCCAGCAAAGTGTTAAGCATTATATGTAGTAAAGACATGGCCTTTATAATCACATTCTACATTTTCAATTGCAGAAAGAAAAAAAACTACCTGAGCTTGTAGACGATGAAGAGTGCTGCTCAATGTTTTCTTTATTCTCACTTGTAGACTGCAGACTGGTGGACAAATGGTGATTTGCAAGTTCCGACATTGTATTTTCTGGGCCAGCAGCCAGTGAAATCATAGTCACACTGCCAACAAACAAACTCACAAGTATTATGTGAAATATAAACATTACAATCACTTTGAGACACAAGTATACTTTATACAGAAACTATCAGTTACAGAAATTAGTACAAAAAGTAGGTACAATATTTCTTCTTATGCTTTCATGCATTAAACTACAGCCTGTTACAACTACACACAGGGTTAATTTATGATTTTAAAAGAACAAGTAAAGGTCATTATTTAGGTTGTGATAAGAGTTATAACTGTAATTATGATTCATAAAAGAAATAACCAGGTTTCAAAATATATGTAGTACAATTATAAGATCCTTAAAAGAAAAGTTTGAAGGGATACGTTATTTTAGAGAGTAATGGCAATTCCTGCTCTGTTATATGGTAGCAAAATATAGACATTAAAAAAAATGTTCTAAAAGTAACCAGAATCCAGAGATGAAATTTTCATGATCAGTGACAGGATGTACATCGCAAAACTGTAAAAGGATGTACATATCACTGTTATGTACGTATAACAGAACAGGATGCAAACTGTTGGTGGCATATTATTTGTTAGACAAACAACACTATTCCCACTAATAGTAAATGAAATATTCATATGATACATAATGAAGTAAAATTAATGTTTGATATCCATTATGAGACACATATATCACTTTTTATGCCTTCTCATTTCCTACACGCAGTCTATCCATCCTGCTATTATGTTCATATAATTCCAATTGCCTTTTCTCTAACTTATGGATTAATAATTTCTTAATGTATTTACTGTTAATAACTTATCTACTGCAAAACTTTTAACTCTCTATTATATCACAATCATCTGTCTCCATAAAAATTGTTCCCTACATTTTTAGAGAACTTAGGATTGCTCTCATCTCCCTTTTGGCTTTTCTTCTCAAGAAGTTTTTGAAAACTGAAAATGATCACAAACTATTTGAGACCAATGATGTCTTGAAAACATTTAATATGCCTACCAATGATGTATACAGAGTGGCCACTAAACCAAAGCCAGAAAATTCATGCATAATTCCTGGTTTTCCAGGACATTTAAAAAAAAATTCCAGGTTACTGATTACACATTCGACGTAAATCAAATTATGACACAAAACATAAAAAAAAAAATTAACACTATATTCATATTTATGACATGTCTTACTTACTCTTAATTCTAAATAATCAGCACATATAGGTCATCAAATTAAATATTTATGTTATTAATACAGGTTAAAAAATTACTCCACACAAAAGAACTGTTACTTTACAAAGTGTAGTGAGCAGCGCTTGGACCATGTATGCTCATAACACACTTACCGAAACAATTAAGTTCTGATTAGTATAACCAGTACTGAAAAATTTCATTTTAAATTAAATGCTAACTACAAAAAAAAAAAAAGAATTATTAGTTCTTCACGCACTTGTTAAATGATCTTAGTAGGTCTATTATATTTCACATTCCAGGTTTTGAAGTCCAAAAAAGTGATAAACATAATTAATTAAAAAAAAAACAGGTTACTTTCAATTATGAAAAAAGGCTGAAGAAAGTGACTAAAACTTATGAAAAAATATATGCAGAAATTTACATGTAGGAATTTGTCTTATACTCTTTAGTTTTCTTAAAAACAATTATATTTTACTAATTTGCATGGGAAGTCATTCAAATTATAATTCGGTAATTGTTCACTATTTCACCGTCACCTCTAATGTTTAGATTTACTTTATAATCATAGATGAAACATTTTTAAAGGTCGGAAAAGTAACAACAACAATAAAAGTAACTTTAAAGTCGAACGAGGCCGGTAACAAAACACGAAAAAAGTTAGGTTATGTTTGGTTAGGAACAGTTTGAAAAGCCCGATTTGTAACTATAAAATTATAGATTAAGCATTTTTAAAGGTCGGAAATTAAATATAACAATAAAACTAATTACCTAAAACTATAAATCTATATGACAATTAATTATTTGTATCTATGTCTAAAACTTAAAATGAATTATTTCACATGGTTCTGTTAATAATCACAAAAAAAACTCATTTAAAATAAACAACTGTGTTTGAATTGAACGACTGACTACACAGCTTAGATACAAGTACCATAGTTTTACGTGAGAAAAACACCGTTCCGTTCACTGACTCTGTTAGACTAGGGATTGGATACGATATTTTGTATGTCCATATCACATTAATAATTTTTAATGAATATATTTCTAACATTGAGCCTCAGAAATATTGTTAGGCTCGTCAGAAGACACTGCCTTAATATTTTAAAGTTTATAAAAGCAGCTGAGGGGAAAAGTGCGCGTACTGCTCATGCCCGAATCGGATGCTTTACTGGCATCTCTGGTTCAAACGGGGTGTTACAACGCTGGCGGCGTTCACATCTCCTACTGAAATACAAATTGTAACCGATCAAATTCAAGGGGGTTTGTAATTACAGTAAATACATTTTAACCATTTGTAGACAACCTTCGAGGTAATCTTTTTATTCACCCATAGTGTACTTTTGGTCACCGACTATAGCTCCGTAACAGGCACAGCACGGCACAGGAATGTTTATGGTCGGTAGGGTGCGTATCTATGCGTACGAGCGCACGGGTGTGCCGCCTTTTCCCAACGTGAAAATCACGTACAGAAATTCCATAGCTGAACATGCGATGGAAAGAGCCAATCAGCGTTCCAATTTACGACCACGTGGCTAGCGAGACGGGCTGTAGAGCAGATTCACGCTTCGCTTGACGCCGGGCAGTTGTTCACCACTCATCAGAACAACATAGTCGGTAGCTCAGCAACAGTATTAGTGAAATAGTATCGGGCGGCCTAAGCGTGTAAATACGCTAGATCTGCCTCGGAGTGGAGTGCAGAATCTATAATGAAGTATTAAGAACGTTTGAAACACTCGGCGTCTTCTTCCTTCAGACCGCACAGTCATTAAAACAGTGCTCGCGAGCAACTATCAAGTCGGCCGACTAAATTGTGATTTCATAAATGAGTAATAAACAGTTTTAAACACATGCGTGGAGACGAGACAACAGTGATAAATTTTGAAAATAGTTTCGGACGTTAAATGGACAAAAAAGTGAATATATGGTGTAGCATAACAGAATTATCACCTTAAAATTTAACTTAATGTAACATTAACCCTCCGGTGGGCGCGCCCGCGGCAGAAAGCCGCAAATTTTAGTTTCTGAACTATCCCCTAGGTACCGGTAGTGTTTATTGTCTGTTCTGCCTAGTATGCAATTTTCATGATAGATGGCAGTATTTCCGACATGCGGATAAATCATGTGCATAACGCTTCAGTAACTGTTGTACTTTGAAAAGAGAGTGACGTGTCTGCGGCTATTTTGCCGCCTGCGCGCCCAGTCATGTAAGTGTTAATTTTTTTTAGTTTTGTGATGTTTTTTTTTATTTTTCATGCATATTTTGACCATTACCATAGAATCAAACGTCTTCTTAGAGCTTGGTTAGGTTTTGTTTTGAATCTTTTGGTTTTCGCCTATTCTATATACCGGTGCCTGTTTTTCCTATGTTATCTGAGTTTGTGTTTACGTTCAGGTCTCGTTGATTTGTGCGCCCTGAAGACTTTGAGAAAGTACTCATGGAATTATCAGAATTGTCGGAAGGAGAAAATGAAGAGGATGAGTCAGATGACCCAGATATGGAGGATGAAATGATACACGCTGACAACCACAGCAGTGACTCAGAGCAATCAGCGGATGCCGATCAACTAACTGTGCCAGAAGTCGCTGAAGATGATTACCATTTTTACATCGGGAAAGATGGAGATACGCTTTGGATGAGTAACCCTCTATCTTCAACTAAACAGAAGGCCAAAAATATTATGAAAATAATGCCAGGTCCAAAAATGAATGCTACAACTGCGCAGAAAGAAGTAGACACGTTTCACCTGTTCATTACTGATGCCATGATAGATGATATTGTAACTCACACTAACAGATACATTTAGAAAAAAAGAAATGATGTCAATTATGGTAGAGATAGAGACTGTAGAGAAACTACAAAAGTGGAGGTCAAGGCTCTCTTTGGTGCGTTATACTTGATAGGCATAAAAAAGGGATCACATACAAATTGTGCTGAACTGTGGAATTCCGATGGGGGCACAGGAATGATAATTTTACGCGGGCTCTTCAGTTATAAGCGTTTCCGATTTCTGCTTCGAGCCCTTAGGTTCGACAATTTAGATACACGGAACGAGCGAAGAGCTATGGACAAACTTGCACCTATTCGTGATTTTCACCAAAATTTTGTGAATAACTGTTTGACTCACTACAATGCCAGCGAGTTTGTGACTATTGACGAGATGCTACATGCTTTTAGGGGGCGATGTGGCTTCATACAATACATACCAAACAAGCCAGCCAAGTATGGGCTGAAAATATACGCACTCTGTGACGCAAAAACTTTTTATACTCTCAACTTAGAAATATATTGTGGCAAGCAGATGCCTGGTCCCTATCTCAAATCGAACAAACCAGATGACATTGTGAAAAGACTGGTTGAACCAATAATGGGTTCCAAACGAAATATCACTACTGACAAGCTACACTCTGCCTAAAGATCTTCTTGAGAAGGGGCTGACCTTACTCGGAAGTATGAAAAAAAAGTAAAAGAGAAATAGCACCAGAATTCCAAGCCAACAAAACAAGAGAAATCAAGTCGACGCTCTCTGGTTTTCAGTATGATTTCTGTTTGTCTTCTTCGGCGCCTAAAAAAAAATAAGGCGGTGATATTTCTCTCATCGATGCATGATACAAATGAGATAGACGAAGCAACCAGCAAATCCACAATAAACCTGGATTACAATGCCACAAAGGGAGGAGTTGATACGGTTGACCAGATGTGCGCATCCTACACAACTTCTAGAATAAGTAGAAGATGGCCTCTCGCGGTTTTATCGGCATCTTGATATCGCGGGAATCAACGCCAACATAATTTTCAAATACAACAATCCTGATAACCGAGAAAGAAGAAGACTGTTTTTGAAGAATCTGGCACTTAGCCTTATGGAAACTCATCTGGAAGAAAGATTTAGACTACGTAACCTGCCAAAAGATATCACAGCATTTTTAGCTAAATATAAAAAAGAGGAGGAGGTTCAAGAAGCACCAAAACCAGGAATCTGTCATATTTGCGGACGGCATAAGAATAACAGATCAAAAATTGTGTGCCAGAGATGCAGAAATAATGTCTGTAAGAGGCATTCGCGTCAAGAGACAACATGTGTCAGGTGCGACGGCGACCAGGGTCAAGATATGGACGTCGATGCCTAAGCATTATGTTTTTGTGTTTAATAATAATAAATAAAATTTAAAACACCTTAACCAAACTATTTACTTCTCATACTACCTTGTCTTAGAGTAAAAAAGTGCAATTTACAATTGCGGTAAAAAAGCCGCAGTGCGCCCACCGGAGGGTTAAAAAAGAAGAAACTATCAATAATGAGTGAGAAAAATAAATGGTTAAAAATGAATTAAAGAAGCTGATCATTATGGTCGATAAAATGTTAATAAAAATAAACTGAATAACAAAGAAAACTCTTGGTCCATATAAAAGAAACCAACTATATAAAACCCCAGTACAACATCAATATACCCAGTAGATTGGGGAGCAGTAAATGAGAAGACAAATGGAAAAATAAATGAAATAAGATGAGCTGTAAATGAAAAATAAATGAAACAGAATAATCAAGTAAGATTCATTGAATTAATGACCTGAGGACATGAAAACACAAGATATAGAAATACTTATAGAATAAGAAAGAAAAGACAAACTATGTCAAGTTCATACAAGGAATAGAAACAAGAAGGACTATACCCAAAATATTATGAAGAATACATACACAATTTAAACAGAATTGAGCCTAATAAATGTCAGACCCAGTACCTCAAGTTACAGGATACAATACAATTAAATTAAATTGTAAACTAGATGTAAACCTAATTTAAGAACAAACGAGAAACAAACAAAAGACTACCATAGTGTAGAAACAAATCAAAAGACTACCATTAGTGTACAAAATATAAGGTGAAATACCATAATAAATTATAATAAAAGTTAGAGACTACAGTGAGTGTAGTGAGGAACCTAGTGAAAAAACTATAAGATATAAATAGTGAAAGAAAATAAAAATTATTCAAAAAGGCTACCATTAGTGTAGAGTGATACAATATAAAAAATATAAGAATAAAGGACAGTCTAATGACTGAAAATATTATTAGTAGTAAGAGTGTTTGAAAGTTATAGATAAAGAATAATAGATATAAGATGTTTTTATTATAGTTAAATAAGTTACAAAAGGAAACATAAGTACCAAAAGACAGCTAATGACTGAAAATATTATTAGTAGTAAGAGTGTCTGAAAGTTATAGATAAAGAATAATAGATATAAGATGTTTTTATTATAGTTAAATAAGTTACAAAAGGAAACATAAGTACCAAAAGACAGCTAATGACTGAAAATATTATTAGCAGTAAGAGTGTTTGAAAGTTATAGATATAGAATAATAGATATACTGTTATATTATTTTTATTACTGACCAATAAATCTTACTATGGAATATCAATAATTTTATTCAACTTTTGTTCCGGGCGCCATCTTGTGATATATACAAGAATATTAGTTTACTTACCTTAAGGCCAGAATTCGTTTAAGCGAACCAGAAGATAGCGGAATGTGTTATTTGAAATAATAACTCTTGCTTGAAATGTTTACCAAATGACATTACCTTTTAATAACATATTACTACAAAACATGTGACTCTACCTTGCGAAAACAAGCACGCTACTATATGCCTTTTGGCGTTGTGTCATGCGACGCAGTTACATTATTTAAGTCAAAAAATCCCCTTAAACATTTCATAAGCCCTCCAAAATAACATATTCAATTATATTTTTTATGATATCATAATTATAAAAGTATTTCACAACCCAGCACAGCTTCAATTTTATATTTTATATTATATTCACGCAATCACACACTCATTTTGCAGTACAATTTTATGGACGTCCCTAACTGAGCTCATTTTATTTGAATTTAAATAGAATATTGAAAATTGTTTTTTTATAAGTTTGCTACTTAGCTGCAAATCTGTCCCGAAGACGTCGCATCGTTACACGCACACTAATAAATGTTAAAAGAAACTTTAATGAAAACTTCTGTTTATGTTTTACGTTGCACTGTTATTTCATATTTATATGAATACTGCACTTTTACATTATATAACAAAACATGGTTGTGTAAAATTTAGATGTAAGTAGCTTTTAGGGTATTACTGGCCGGTACGCTACACTGATGAGTCGAGACTAAGGACGATTTACAATGCTGTAATACTGAGGTGGGGGACAAACTGCATCGCTCAGTCCTTTGTTCACAAAAGTATGTATTACGCCGCACATACTTTTGGCTGATGTAATCATGTGCGCAGCTGGTTGACACATTGACATGACGACTGTTTTTTCTGTTTCTGGGGGGTGAAGTTGATCGCCTGCACGTGGTGCCCCCTGCATAAACTAAACGATCAACAAAGGTTCGCCTAAAGCACGCTGACCAAAATGATACAAAAGAACCTTGCCAAAAACACCAACGGCCCTTTTCAGGGCCTTGACACGGACCTAAGTATCCTGTATTGGAATGCCGGAGGTCTTAGCAACAATAAATTTTTACAATTTAAACGAAGCATCTGCCAAATTGATGTGGATCTATATGTTATAGTAGAAGCAGGCGCTGCGACTGAATTCTCTGAATTTTACCAAACTACCGGATACTGCAGCCATATTTTACCTCGATCATGACAAGTCGCCTCGGGGATAATTGTTGGAATTAAAAATAATCTCTGCTCTAAATTTGAGATAATCCATGAGATGCAAGACGATGACAAAGTGGAAATAATTCTAGCCCATATATGGAAAAATAACAAACATTTCACAGTCATAGGATTATACAACCCTCCTGGCAATATTCCATCCCTTGATGCAATTGAATCAATGATCCAAGCAAATAGCATAATCATAGGTGATTTTAACAGCCAATCACCGAGATGGGGATATGACAGGTTGACACCCGCAGGAAGACGCATAGAACTTTTCATCGACGAAAATTTTCTTGACCTGAAAGACACGCCACCAACCTTCCTGTCATTTGCTGGACAGACTTCCCGACCAGATCTCGTCCTTGCGCACCCTAACATCGCACGGAGGACAAACGTTCACTTGATGGATGACGCAGGAGGCTGTGGACACCGCTCCATTCTCATCAAATGTGCGACAGGAAAAGCCACATACATTAACAAACGTGCCCCCCGGTGGAACTTTAGAAAAGCCGACTGGAGCGAATACGGCAGGATAACAAATGATATTATACCACACGAAATAAATTGGAAATCACCTGAAACAGCTATAGAGTCCCTGAACGATGCTATACTGAAATCTGCTCTATTATGTGTACCAAGGGGTCAAGTAAAGGGTTTTCGACCGTTCTGGAATAAAAGACTTTCATCCCTCAAGAAAACAAGAGACTCTCTGAGAAGGAAAGCAGAGAAATCTAAAGAACTATCTGACTGTATCCAACTCCGAAAATCCCAGGCCATACTACGTAAAGAAATTAAACAATCTAAAAGATCGGCCTTCAAAACCTTCTTATCGGAGCTGGATTACCGGCGCGATGGAGCAAAAGCACACCGTTTTGTCTCAAGGCTAAATAATGACACTGAAGCCAGAGGACGACAACCTTTCAAAAACGGACTCAATCTTATCACAGATCCCAAAAAAATAGCTAACACCTTTTGCAAGTACTACGCAAATATAAGCCGAACCCGAAAGACAAGAAACGAACACAGACACCTGAATAAAAAACCTCTAATGCAGTGCCTCAACAAAACCGAACAAAAAATTTGCCTAAGCGATTTTAGCCTCTCCGAACTTGAATTTGCACTATCAAACACAAAGGGCAAGAAGGCAGCAGGAGCCGACGCAATCTACCCAGAACTCCTAAAAAATCTTGGTAACACAGCGAAACTAGCCTTGCTCAATCTCATTAATCTAACGTGGAAAACACGCGTCCCCCAGCAATGGAGGAAAGGGGAGATTATACCTATTACCAAGAAAGGAAAGCCAAGTGATACACCGGAGGGCTACCGCCCCATCACATTAACAAGTGCTTGCTGCAAGGTTGCCGAAAGAATGGTTGTGCGGCGTCTGAACCAGTTCTTTGAAATGAATGCGGTTATTGATGAATGCCAAGCAGGTTTCCGAGCGCACCGATGCACCATGGACCAAGTCGTCTACTTTGCACAAAGTGTTAAGGATGGGTACCACAAGAAAATGTCCTCCCTGGCAGTAATGGTTGACCTAAAAAACGCGTACGACACAGTCTGGAGACCCATGTTGCTTCACAAACTTGCTTTGAGTGGCGTCGCAGGTAACCTTTTTAACTGGATAGCGTCCTTCCTGAGTCAAAGACAAATTCGTGTCCGCTATAATGATTGCCTTTCAGAGTACCGAATTCAACGCCAAGGGCTACCCCAAGGTGCCGTTATCAGCTGCAGCCTATTTAACCTTATGGTCAATGACATTCTGGTGGTTGTTCGGTGTGTGCCGGGAGTACAAGCGCTCCTGTATGCCGATGACCTTATCATCTGGGCAACTAGCAGCCATATCATGGGTCTTGAAGCAACTATTAATAGTGCACTTGTTAAACTAGAAGAGTGGGCCAAACTAAATGCCATGACGGTAAATACCACCAAGACGACATACCAACTTTTCTCTCTATCAACAAGGCGGCCTACGGTCAATCTGCGCTATTGTGGATCGGAACTCGAAGAGGTGAACATGTCTAAATACCTGGGTGTTAATATAGACACCAGAATGACGTGGAAGCACCATATAGAACAGTCCGCGAACAGTGCGTCTAGGCGCTGCCGGCTACTTAAACGACTCACTGCGACTACATGGGGAGCAAATCAAGATGTTCTGACAACTGCATATAAGAGCTACATTCGGCCGCTATTGGAATATGGCGCAGAAGCAACTATTACTGCCTCCAATGCAGCATGCCAGAAACTTCACTTGGTCCAAAATGCAGCCCTTAGAACGATAACTGGTGCGCCAAAATCAACTCCTATACTTGCCATGGAGTCACAACTGCAAGTCGAACCTATCCAAGTAAGACGGGAAAAGCTGTGCCTCATATCCTGGGAGAGATGTAAAAGAGCCTACCAACAACGGTGGAATAACTATAAAACAGCGACAGAAAGGCTGAAAACTCAGAAATGCCCGATTGCGATCTATGAAGAACTCCAACGCAAATATGACATAGAACCAAATGAGGCAGCACCATTTATACATCACCGTGAATTCTTTAGCCAACTCCCAAATGCTAACTTGAAACTCTTCGACCATAATAAGACCAAAACTGAGTCGAATGAAGCCGAGCTTCGTCAAGCAGCCTTGCACACTGTACAAAAACATTTTCCCGCTGAGCAGTGGATACGAATCTACACAGACGGATCCTCTATACCATCTACAGGGGAAACAGGGGCTGGGTTCTACAGCTCTCTATTTGAAGGCCACCTCGCTGTAGGAGGCCGGCTAAGCAACTATGACGGAGAGGTAGCAGCCATAAAGGCAGCATCTATTGAGCTTGCCAAGATCTCACCACCTAACAAAGCCGTCTTCCTCATAGATTCGACTGCAGCGATCCAAAACGTGACCTCAAATGGTGATACAAACTGCTCCCTGACAATTGAGTGTAGGCGAGAACTGCAGAACCTTGTACAATTAGGCTGGCAGGAACTGCAGAACCTTGTACAATTAGGCTGGCAGATTGAACTGCAATGGGTACCCAGCCATGTCAACATCATGGGAAATGAAAAAGCCGACATCCTCGCCAAAATGGGCGCAGCACTACCTCAGCCGGAGACCCCCAGCTCATATGCATCTGCGAAAGCACGAATAAATTCCTCAATAAGCCTATGGCTAAAAGAAAAACAATTAAGAGCCTGTGTGGGAAAAAGATGGGCAACATTGGTTACGGACGGCCCCATCAACAGAACTCTACCCCGAGCAACTAGTGTTGCTCTTTTTAGAACTACAACCGGTCATGACTACCTGGCCTCCCACCTGCACCGCATTGGCGTGTTGTCGTCTCCTGAATGTGTTCTCTGTGGATACGCTTCCATGAATGCGGATCACCTAATTGCATGTCCAGCCTTGATCTCAGACAAGGAAGTCCAAGACGAAGATGGTACGGCAAGGCTCTCACGTCTCTACTGGTCAGCGCGCCGCCTAATGGCCCAACAGCCAAGGGTGGGCGTTGGCTAGTAAGTAAGTAAGTGTTTTTTCTGTTTCTGTACGTATATGCTCGACCTTGACACCAATCCTGTACATTTGCGCAGTTGCAAACCCTCAATAAAACTTTACCAATTTTTTTATATGTGACTTGGAAATGAAAATACAATTTATATCGATTATTCCCCAAAATATAATAGGGCCAGAATTGTACTGTTACAATACGATGTTTTTAGTATAATTAAATTGTTACAAGAAGAAACCTAGATACAAAAGACAGTTAAAGACTGAAAGTATGACTAGTAATAAGATGTTTTTATTTTATTTTTTAATCAAATTATGTATAGTAAATACAAAAGACAGTTAACGACTGAAAGTATTATTAGTAATAAGATGTTTTATTTTAATCAAATTAAATATAAAATAATAATAGGTATGAGATATTTTTGTTATAATTAGATGATATATGAAAAATAATAGATATAAGATGTTATGTTGTATTTAAATAATGTTCAATAATTTCAAAGTTTTGTTAAGGCAGAGAAGGCAAGAAGATAATATGAATGTATTTTTTTAATTGTAAACCATATAAAGAATTATATAACAACCTAATTAAAAACTCCAATAGAAAAACAAAACAGCATTTTAGACCAAAATCAACTACTACTATAGAGTCAAATCCAAATGAATAAATTCAATAGAACTGTATATAATTAATAGAAATTAGTCAATGTAAAACAAAGATATGTCAATGTAATCAGCACAGAAACAAATATTAGTAAATGTAACGACAAAAGTATAAAATTAACTTTATTTGGAAATATGTAATACTAGGCCTAGAAAGGTACACTATTCAGATAAAATGTAAATTAATCAATATTGGAGTATTATAACAACAAATTATTAACAACAAGCAATAATCATGAAGTGAGTAAAATTATTTAAAGGAAATATTAACATAAAATCACTTATAAACCATTTAATTACTAATATTGTAAAAAATACAAGGCCTATAAGAAATATCAAAAAATGTAAGTTTTGGGCTTATTTGAACTTAAAATAGGTCAAGTTATATATTGAAGTATGTAAAATTAGCACAAGAATATTGCTAGATAGTTAAATTTTCATAAAATTAATAAATAATTAAATTACAGCAATAAATAGGAAAACTTGTCATGTATTTTTATGAGTTGAAATCAAATCCAAGACGTGTAGATGTGTACAGACAATGGTAAGAGGAATAAGATATTTTATAAATTACCACCTAAAACGACGACTTTAAGTCATCAGTCTATTGTTAATCGTAAATGTGTGCAGATCAAATTTTATGGACGGAAGATCTGAAAAATATAAATGGTTGTAAAAAATTGAAGTGCAACCTCAAAACATACTACAGAGGTTACCAAGTGAAAATTAATAACTAATAACGTAACCAATAACGAAACTAAAACGAACAACAGAAATAATACGATCCAGCACAAGACACAAGGAATCAAGCGCCATATTGAAAGTTTTCAACACCAATATTATCTGGACAACGAACTCAACAGATTTTGAACACGGAACACAGCACCATTAATCCAGCACAGAACAACATCGCCGAGGAGGAGTGAACACTTCAAATAAATATCCAGAGGAACTACATCATTGCAGAGTACGAGATCCATAATTATATTTTAGGGAGAAGAAACATCAGCGTCAGCATTGTGTAGCAGAAAATTGAAGCGGACGGCAGCCATTTTTCATTTTGCAGAGCGAGCGGGACACAGCCTGTCGAAGCGAGCGACGACGTGACGTCATTCTACGAATTGGTTCGAAATCTTACTCATTCATTGACAATATTTTCTGAATCATGTTATTTTTATAGAATACTAGTTAAGACTGAAGTAATTGTAAGTATTGTATCTTGTTGCTTGCCCTTCTCTGACCATTTCGACAGTTAAAAGAACTCAAATAATTAATTCTGTAATATTATATTTTTGTCTTTTATCACAATCGACCTGAGTGAGTCTCAGCCACTACCATCATCGATGTGCGTAAGATTGGCACACAAATTTAATTTAAAAAAATAAATATCAGAATTATTCAAATACTTGTGTTCATTATTATTAGTATTAGCAATATTAGCTTTTTCTTTCTTCTCAGCATAAATAAGAAGTCTCAGCAGAATTTATCAAGAAGCAGAAGAAGAGAAGCTGAGTGAGAAGAGAGATTACTTGATCCAAGTAACATAACTAGATCAACACTTGTGAAACAAATATTTGACACACAAAATAACTAATTTACCATTCAAGTAATTAAAAATTATAATTAATTAATTAATCAAATAAAAAAAAATATATATAAAACATTGTTAAATTTTTTTAATTAAATTAATAAAACACAAAATTTTTTTATTATCAACATAAATTTATTATTTGTGATAAACCCCTTTTACTATTACAAATTGGTGTCCAACTTTAGGGGCTTAAAATAGGAATCGATAGGTCTATAAAATAAGGACAATTCGTCCAGTTTCCTATTTTAGCTTGGCAGCTGTTAACAGGTCAGAAGAAGAAGCAAGACGCACAGGAGGGCTACATCAAAGAAAAGGGCTGTGGAGGCCGAACAGGAAATATAGATGGAGGATAAGGAGGCGACACCCGTGGAAGATATGGAGTTGAGATTACCTCCAGCAGAACCAACCGAACCAGAATCCCAAGGGAAACAACCCGACACGAACAGAAAATGTGGCGATGCAAGAAATGTTCAGGATAATGATGGAGAAAATGGATGAAAATAGTAAGAAGGTAGATGAAAATAGTAAGAAGGCGGAAGAAAACAGTAAGAAGTTAAAGGAAGAAATAGGCCAGAAAATCAAAGAAAATAGTAATGAAATGAAGAGTGATAACCAACGATTGAAGGAAGAGTTAAGGGAAAACAGTAAGAAGATGGAGGAGAAGATGGAAGAAAACAGTACGAAGATGGAGGAGAAGATGGAAGAAAACAGTAAGAAGATGAAGGAGAAGATGGACGAAGTAAAAAACGAAAATAAATTATTAATGGAGGAAAATATTAAGAAAATAGAGGAGAAAATGGAGGAAATAAAGACTGACAATAAACAGTCGAAGGAGGAATTAAGTCAGATAAGCCAGAAACTGGAAGAGACTAATCAGAAATGGAAGAAACCAGTAAGAAAATGGAAAATAATAATCAACAGTTAAGAGAAGAATTAAGGGAGACTAACCAAGAGAATATGAACCGGTTAGACGGGAAGATGGAAGCCTTAAAGGAAGAGTTGAGCCAGAAGATAGCTGAAAACAATGAAACAATCAGCAAGAAGGTAGAAGAGGAAATAACAGTGATCGAACAAAAGATTACAAGGGCTGACGAAAGATGGAGTCAGACGGAACGAGAAGTACAGAGTATCAAGACTGAAATGAACACCAAAGTTACCAACTTCGAAGAAACGAATAGGAAGAATTTAGAAGAAAAATTAAGAGAAACACGTGAAGACTGGGAGAGAGTGCAGGACCGATTCACTGAAAAATGTGACGGCATTGAAGCTGCCGTGACCAGTATCAACAGTCAGGTGCGACAAAATCAAACCGTCATCGATCTTTTTCATAGCTGACCAACCAGCATTACCAGTTGTTCTAATAATGAAAATCGGGAAGGGATTAACTTCAGGTTTTACAAAAATAAGCCTATGGAATTCCTGGCCAGAATCGAAGAGTACTTCGCAAAACACAGAGATAACCGTTGGAGATAAAATAAAGAAGTACTGGACGAATCGTTCAAGGAGATAGCCGATAATTGGTGGATGGCGATCAGAGACGAAGTGACAGACTATCAACAATTCAAGAGGCTATTTAAGGCCAAATATTGGTCTGAATCGACACATAACATCGCTAGAGACGGAATCTGTCACGGGAAGTATAACCCATATGGAAATCAAACTTTAACAGCATATTTCTTGGGAAAGGTGTGTGTGGCCAAACATTTAAAGCCCCGAATACCGGAAGAATCTTGGTCAGCAAACTCTCCTACCACTATGAGGAGGACATCATCAGAGCTAGATGCAACAGTCAAATCAAAACTGTACAAGCGATGACAGAACTGCTAGAAATGTACGAGCACGAGGAATATTACCGTCAAAGTCGAAGGAGATATGAAAAACCTGAGCCAAGAAATAACACAAATTATACGAATAATAATACTCGTCAGAACGGCAACAATAACAATAATTATAGCTCCGCAAACCAGAATAGTGCCGGATATAATAACAATAACAGTAATAGTAATAATGCTCCTAGGTATCATAATAATAATAGTAATAATAATGTTCCCCGAAATAATAATAATGAGGGTAACAATAGAGATAATAACCGTCAACCCAATAACAACGGTTATTATAATACTAGTAATTATGGTCCTAATGGTCACAGAAACCCCAACTCACCCAATAACAACTATTATGGTAACCATAATAGAAATTACCCAAATGGAGGTAATAATAATTACAGAACATATAGACCCCATATAAATTACATCAGAGCGGAAAGCAGTGGACAGCGGAGATACCAGCCTCAACGAAGGAGTCGATACTATGAATATGAAACATTTCAAGGGAATCAGGGAGGTAATGGTTACAGAGGATATGAACCCAGACGCAGTTCGAGCCTGGACAATCAAAGAAGACTGTCTGTAACGGAGGCCCAGCAAGATGATCGTGCTGAACCAAACGAAGCAGTTCCCAGACTCCCGGTTGACTCTGCTAACAGCCAAATCCGTAATGATATGGAGCATTTAAACGAAAGGAGGCAGTAATAAACAAATACAACCCTTTACTGCTCCAATCTGCTCGGTATGGACAAGAGATAAACTTGAGAGAAGAAAAGAAAAATTTTACCATAATATATAATAACTATTTAAGGGATATCTGCAAGGACTTGTTGGAAGAGAACGAAATAAACATTAATAACAGTGACAATGAGATCATTTACATAGTCGCAGAAGTTGAAGGTATTTCTGTTCCCATTATGATAGACACTGGAGCAAATGTCTCAATAATTAACCACAGTGAATTGGACCGGATACAGCAGGAATGCCACAAAAAACTACCAATACTACCTATTAATAACATAGTGCTTGTAGGAGCTACTGGTCGACAAAACAAGACGATTCGGAAACAGGTATCACTAAGTGTTAATAGTCAGGGCGTAAGTTTGGATATGATATTTCTTGTTGCAGCCGGATTACCCTTCAACATCATGATAGGGTGTGACATATTACGAAGGAACTCAGCAGTTATTGACTTGTGCCGAGAGAAGGTATCACTCTTTTCGGAAGATTCGACCTGGGTAGCCAATTTATTAAACAACAAGATGGTAGATTCCCGACAAACTCTCAACCACAAAAGTGAAGTGAATCACTTATCGAATTACTCAACAGTCAACAAACGCACCAAGTCCTCGTTTTAATGTCCAACAGTTATGCGTTCATCGTTTACCGTCCTTTCTTTCGATGCACTCACTTCATTCTGATTTAGTTAGTTCACTTTTGAATAATGTTCCGGGTTTTTACCGGCTAGGTCGGCCGACCTCTTAAAAAAAACTTTCAGTTGAATTTAAACTGACCGCATGCGGTCTGTAGGTGAGACGAACGGGCAGAACGGCGTAGCAGGCGCCGCTAACTTGAGTGCGTCTTTTGTTGTGGAAACCAATGCCTTGTAGTTGTTCGGCGCTGGTTATTTCCATTCAACACATGCAAGTTTTTGTGTGCAGATCACATACGATATTTGCTAGGCACTGGCTGACGTCATGATATGGGCGGACCTAAATTTTATATCCGTCACCTTAGCACAGGAGGCGAACAGAAATTAAAGTTCTTGGCCATCTTTACAGTTCCCTACCGCGTGGGTCCGCGCGCCTGGTTGTGTGATGCATACGGGCATGCTGCCACATTCGCGCAAAGTTCTTGGAAACGGAGGCTGAGTAAATTCCTCTATACCGATTGCACAACATGATATTACTGCGCCTTTGTTAGAAACTGTTCTTACAACACGTGGTCTGTCACGATGTGAGATAAATTTACACATATTTTTAATAAAACCCCCACATTTAATAAAATAAAATACCCACAAATTTGGCCCGTTACAAGAGTTAGAGTGTTAGAGACAGAGTTTATAAAATGGAAAGTAAGCGTGAATATTTAAGTGGTGCTACGAAAAGGAAACTGCAAAAACAACGAGAAGAATCTAAAAGTAAACTTTCAAAACTCTACCAGTTTTTAAAAAAATCATCAAAATGTGAAGTTGAACAACCCAAACCGGGTCAAGTGCAAGTAATGAAAAAGAAACAAAAATCGGACTTGAAGTTGATTGTGACAGTGACAATAAACCTGATTTAAACATTAGTCCGTCAGATACAAGTGATACAACTACAGAAACAAATAAGCAACTGCAACATGAACAAGAACAACTGCTAGGCATTGAATGTGTTCGCCAGTCCGAAGACATACCTGGACCAGAAAATCAGTTTGAACCAACTGAAGTTATAAGTAATCACGCAAATAAAACTAGTTTAGCAGGCCCTTCCGATCCAAACTGCCAAAGTTTTGAGACAGATATTGCATTCTATAAAAATCAAGCTACAATGACAGATGAGGTGAAAAAGTTAATAACGTTAAGTGAACTTTGTCAAACAAAGGGTCCTTTCCCGAAGGATTCCGTTTCTAAGCGGTCTTTCAGTACAGCATATTATTCTTTCGAAACTGCAGCAGGCCAAATTGTTCACAGGTTTTGGCTTTGTTACTCTCATAATCTAGATGGAGTCTATTGTTTACCATGTTGGCTTTTCAGCCAAAGTGCTGCTGATGCCCAAAGCTGGCGTGAAGGCGATATTAGAGATTGGAAAGGTCTCAGTAAAAAAATTAAAGTTCATGAAAGTAGCAATGCTCATTTACAATCTTGTCTCACGTATGCCACTTGGAAAAAGAGTAAAATGGTAGCTGATCAAATTTCCAATGAGCGGAAAAAATGGAAAGATATTTTCATACAGATTGTGGATGTCATTCGAACCATGGCACTGTGTTCATTGGCCATAGAGAATCATTACATGAAATAAATCCTGAAGTGGAAATTTTTTTAACATACTATCTTTAATTTCTCGCTACGATTCTCTCTTTAGTGCACACTTAGAAAATGAAAAAACCAGATCAAAATACCTCCACTATGACATTCAAAATGAAATCATTAACTTGCTAGGAAAATCAGTATTGACTGCCTTACTAAAACAGATTCACTCGTCTCCTTTTTTTTCTATAATTGTTCATAGCACACAAGACATTTCTAAGATTGACCAAATGAGTGTTGTAATCAGATACATTAACATAGTAGAAGAATCTCCTGGCAATTATAAAACTGTGATTAGTGAGTCCGTTTTGGGATTTCAAGAAATAAAGGATCCCAACAGTGAGGGGTTTCAAAGTAAGATTTTAGACTTTTTGAAAACAAATGAAATTGACGTTAGTAAGTGTAGAGGTCAAGGTTATGACGGTGCAGCAACAATGAGTGGGAAATACTCTGGGTTACAGAAAAGAATTATGGATATAGTCCCAAACGTGGATTACGTACACTGTGCTCCACATAACCTGAACTTGGTGATCAATGATTCAGTATCAAATATTTCTGAAATAAGACAATTTTATGACATAGTACAGAAAACTTGTGTTTTTCAGTGAAAACTTATATGGATGGCAAGAACTTAACACTGCCGTTAAAGAAGACAGCTCTGCCAAAAATCTAACTTTAAAAAAGCTATGTCCAACAAGGTGGTCTTCTAGACACGACTGTCTGTTAGATTTAAGAAATGATTTCAAAACTGTGATTAAGTGTTTAACAGAAATTATTCTATACAGCTCAAAAAACCCCGAGGCAGAAGAAGCATTAGCAATTAGAAACCACCTGGAAAACTTTGAATTTATTCTTGTGCTCTGCCTTGAAACTAAGATTTTAGAGAATGTAAATATAACTTCAAAAGCACTACAGAGGCCAACTGTTGACCTAGGCAGAGCGTGGCAGTTTCTAAGCCGCGCTTGTGATGAGTTAAAAGTTTAAAGAAAGGACTTTGCCGGCTTTCTTGCTGGTGCTAAACAGTTGGCCCAGTCATGGGACATAACTTGTAACATGAAAAATAAGCGTAAGCGAGTTGTAAAACGCTTCTTTGTTGAATTATCAGTTGGCCATAGAATTGACGACCCAGTGAAATCATTTGAAGTAAAAGTTTTCAATGCAACACTAGATATTGTAATAGCTCAGCTACAAATGAGATTCGAAGGATTGCGTTGCATTGATGATAGGTTTTCATTCCTGATGCCTCAGAATTTAGTAAACTTCTCACAAGAGACAATAGTGGAGAAAAGTAAGGCTCTGGTAAATGTGTATCCTGGTGACCTTTCCACATCACTGCCTGACAAAGTAATATCCTTCAAAGCTCTGATGGCCAAAGAAATTGTACACAAGAAAAGCATTCGAGAAATGATGAATTTACTGGTTGAAGAAAACAGCTGCCTTATGAGCTGCCTCCCAGACTTAACTACAGCTTTGCAGCTTTATTTAACCATACCTGTCACAACAGCTACAGTGGAAAGAAGCTTTTCAAAACTTAAATTAATTAAGTCATACTTAAGAAGTGCCATGGCCCAAACTCGGTTGAGTGACTTGGCACTGTTAAGCATTGAGCATGAAGAGACACAGAAAACTAATATCAACGAAGTGGTTGAAAAGTTCTTAGCTATTAAAAAAAGAAGACTAGGCTTAGGAAAACAGTGAACTTTGGTTGATCCTCATCTGTAAATATTGTACATTACTTGAGTTCGAGTGTTATTGAATTGGATTAGACTTAAGGAGAACGTGTATAGAGTATATTCAAGAATTTCACAAATTCAGTTACAAACTAATTTAAATGTTTGAAAAAAGCTAGAATGTTACTTTGATATTCGTTTTTAAATAATAAAATTTTAACACACTGTGTGCGGTACTGTTTCATAGTCTGAATTTAGATCTTTGACGTAAAAATAAATAATTCTTTTTATTTTGGTTTTTTTATAGTTTGTATAGAACTTTGTCTATTTAGCAAAAATGAATTTTAAGAGTTTGTGTACGTGTAAAACATCCTTTGCAAATTGCAAAAACGCTTTGTGATAGACGAGAAAGTATTCACAAACCATTGTTGTGAAACACACGTAAATAGAAACTCATTTGAGTGTTTTCCCCTATTACGTATACAAAATTTAACCATTTTTATAGGGCCCCTTAATTAGTTTCGTGGGGGGAGCCCCGTTTCGTTAGCGCCGCCACTGCGTTAGAAGAAAATTGCCATATAAAAAATATAAATAGAAAGGTAAGAAACTACCTCAAGACCTGCCTTATATGTCAATTGGTAAAAACTAACAATGAAAGAAAAGAGGGTATAATGATACCAATTACATCACAAGCAAAGCTGGAAAAGGTCTTTCTGGATATCTGTGGTCCATTTCCCCGTAGTGGCGGACGCCATCGTTACAAATACATTATAATGATGGATCACTTCACCAAATTTATAAAACTCTACCCGGTGAACCGAGCCACCACTTTGAAGATTTTAGGAGTGATAACCAATTACTACCGTCCAGAGATAGGAAAACCCGCATCCATAATCACAGACCATGGAATGCAATTTAAGGGAAGGAGGTGGAGAACCACTTTAATCACATTGGGCATCAAGACGTACAAGACATCTGTTTACCACCCCAGTAGTAATCCTGCGGAGAGGGTGCTGCGAGAGGTCGGAAGAATATTGTGAACTTACTGTCATAATCAACAAAGAAAGTGGCAAGAATACTTATCAGCCACCGAGGAATTCCTTAATTTAGCATATCACCCCGCTATAGGGACCACACCATATACGGCAATGTACGAAAAAGAAATATGGCAACCTCCTAGAGAAATACAAGACATCATAGAATTTCCCATGAATCACGAATACAAATTTAATCGACTGAAATTCTACAATAAATTGGCTGAAGAACAGGAAAGGCGACAGAACAAGTATAAAAAGGCGATTAAGAGAGTAATAAACTACGAAGTCGGAGAAAAGGTATTATTGAAAAACAGGGAATTGCCCAGTACTTTGGAAGGCATTACCAAAAAATTGTTACTGCTGTATACCAGACCATATCTGATTATTAAAAACAATAACAATACTTATGTATTAAAGAATATGAATTCAAATAAGATAAAAGGAACCTATAATCAGTTATCAATCAAAAAATATCTAGAGGAGAGATAAATATCTAAATTCAAAAAATTAGTAAGACCAACTTACATGAATGATTAGGATTAACTATTATGAACAAAAAGAATTTTGTCAGAAAAAATATCAAAATTCTAAAAATTAGTAAGACCAACTTACACGAACTATTCGAAATAATTATTATATGAACAGAACGAATTTAGAACAAAAAAACATCTAAATTCTAAAAATTAGTAAAAACAACTTACACAAATTATTTGAAAAACGATTATATATATGGAAAGAATTTTTGTAAGAAACACTACAAAATTCTAAAAACGTAAGAACAAATTACACTCATAATTTGAGTGAACTCTTACATAAAAGAATTTGAGAATAAATGGAATACAAATGTGTAAACTTTCTCAAAATCTCCAGAGACAAAGCAAAAAAGAACATGTTCCAGTAAATAATGAGAACAACCAATATCAAACAATTGAATAATTTAATATTACAAGGAAAAGATATCCATAAATATTAAAAGTGTCATAAGAAGAAGGTGTAGCAAATATTCATAAGAAACAGTTTGAAAAAGGAAAAACCTTTAATAACCTATCACAGCTATAAAAACTATACTACAGTTTGTATTGTAATAGTGACTATGATAACTATAACAACTATTAAAACTATGTAAATGAGACAGAAATATTAAATGAAGAAAGGAATATTTTATAATTTAAACAAAATAATTTAACCAAACTCACAAAGAAAATAATTTGATAAAAATGAAACAATGAAGAGGAACCAACTAAATAAAAACCAAGTATTAAGACCAGAAACCAAAAACCCTGGTACCATAATGATAATATTGTTGTAATAACCACTAATACAGTGATAATTGATAAAGAAGGAATTAATGTTATGCCATGAGCAATAGAATGACTCATTGAATACAATTGAAAAAAAACTATATAAATGCTAATTACTATGTAAACAAGATGAAAAAATGAAATGATAAAACGATGAAAAAAATATTATACCACAATGGTAATGACAACGCCGGGGCGACAGGCTACGAGGATGAGTACTTCTTAAACACATTTATAACTTTTAAATGACAGACCAGTTAGCTAGCTATCTACTAAATTTTGAAAGAGCTCTATTAATTAAAATGGGAATTTAAAGAAATAGTGTGTGTGTGTGAAAATTATATGAAGAATAAGCACTGGTTTACGTTAAGTAAATTTAAGGTATACCGAATTTAATTTGTAGTTTCAATATTTGTATTTTTTTCTTTTTAATATGTTGAATTGATAACTTCTTATAAAAAAACATAACAGTATGTTGTATTATAATTAAATAGGAACATGGAGAAGAGGGAGAAGAATATTTTGTTTGAATGGAAAGTAAAACCATATATGTGATTTAAATATTGATCTATTTTTGAATATGACAAATCAAATTAAATTCATTGAATACAAATTGACTCCAAGTACTTATTTCAGATAACCTAATTTCTGTTCTCCAAATAAACGCTTACACGAACTCTGGGTTAACCTTGGTATAAAAATGGTAAGTAATTAAAAGTGAAAGAATAAAGAATGTTACAAAATTTATAAAGGATTTCAGCGTGGTTTTCGTTTCTCAAACGTAAAAAAAGTAGTCAGCAGTTGCTAAAAAACTCATATTAATAATGTCGTACTCTTAACTTTATTTTATTTTTTTTTTAATTCCAGGACTCCCTGAAAATTCATGCATAATTCACGTAGTTTTTCCTGGTCAATGAAATTCACGCATTATTCCCGGTTTTCCTGATTTTCCCAGTCAGTGGCCACCCTGTGTATATAGAAAATTTTACAAGAAACTGACATAGAATAAATAATCAAAGACTTTGCAGGAAAAAATAGACCACACAGTTAAATTATTTTATGGAATTATTATTATTATACAATAATAATATGTGAACTAGTATATGTAATCTAGTATCACTTACTTATATGTACTTATGGTTAACAATATACGAGCTATTTTTTTTTCAACCTCCGGTGAGTTGGCAAACCTGGTTCTGTTTTCATAGCAACAATCTGTTTGTTGATTAATGTTTTTGAGGCTTTGTTCTAACCTATAACCACTGGTTTTATAGTTATTTTGTCTATACTGTGGTGACAACAGTTTAATTATGGCAACTACAATTGAAATTGCCTCCAAGTGTGAGATTCGGTCTGTTATTAGATTTCTTCAATCTGAAGGTCATAGTGCTGCAGAAATTCATCGAAGGTTGTGTAATGTGTATGGAGAAAATGTGATGAGTGATGCTTCAGTTCGGGAATGGTGTCGAATATTTAAAGAAGGGCGAATTGATGTTCATGATGAAGGAGGGCAAGGAAGAAATTCCGTGAGGTCATGCGTTGTTTGGGAACTCACCGAGCACAGAGTTTCCTATACCCAAGCTTCTGAGTAAGAATATCATAAAGAGCAAACCTAGATATTTCAGGAAAATCAGGAGAAAGTTCAGTAATTGTGACGGTGCTCTCGAACCATCC
Source organism: Magicicada septendecula (assembly GCA_034769895.1). NCBI lineage: Eukaryota > Metazoa > Arthropoda > Insecta > Hemiptera > Cicadidae > Magicicada > Magicicada septendecula. Next base: position 797,032,814 of record CM068368.1, read on the forward strand.
TGTCTGCCCTTTCAACATCATCATCAGTAGCCACGGACTTTCTTCCTTGCCCTCCTTTATTATGAACATCAATTCGCCCTTCTTTAAATTTTTGACACCATTCCCGAACTGAAGCATCACTCATCACATTTTCTCCATACACATTACACAACCTTCAATGACTTTCTGCAGCACTATGACCTTCAGCTTGAAGAAATCTAATAACAGACCGAATCTCACACTTGGAGGCAATTTCAATTGTAGTTGCCATAATTAAACTGTCGTCACCACAGTAATAGACAAAATAACTATAAAACCAGTGGTTATAGGTTAGAACAAAGCCTCAAAAACATTAATCAACAATCAGATTGTTACTATGACAACAGAACCAGGTTTGCCAACTCACCGGAGGTTGAAAAAAAAATAGCCATCGTACTATTAGAATATTAGAAATTTTAATTTGCTATTTGGATAACATTACATTATAATTTATGTGCCAAATACTACAAATTAGTAAATAAAACTAATACTTTCTCATAATTTTTTATCCACAAATCAAACACAAAAATTAAAATGTTTGTACGAAAACACACATTCTTTTCTAAAAATCTGAGTAAACAAACTTTCGCGTTCGATATTGGGATTGCTGGTGTAAAAATATAAAACTGTTGTTTTATTGCAGTGGTGGAATGAAGGGGCACCAAAAAGCTGCCTTGCCTGGTGAAAATTTTTGTAATTAAATGGCCCTGGTTAATGGTCTATTTACACATGGAGAAAGTGTTTCAAACTGTAGTCTGTTTACAGTTGAAGAATGCTTATTCTTTATAAGAAAAACTAGTTGAACAAGCAAAGCAAGTCAGTTTTAACTTGCCATGGGAATTTGTCAGACCACCTACCTATTTGGGGGACATCTCATGATAAATTTGGATAATGATTTTCATAAAACTTGGCATGGCGTATCCATACTATTATCACACAGACTCCTGCTGTTTTCGAAATTTATCCCCCAAAAATAGAGGGCAGGAGGTAAATACAAGAGGCATTGAAATTTTGAAAAAAAAAGGCAAAAAAATCCTTGTTAATCTTGTTATTTAAATTAGCAGTCTCTGTAACTCCAACTTCGTCGTGTTTATTTGCTAAACTGCTAAGTTCCATGTTCTGGACGAGGCCTATCAGTGTTTCCACCATTTTCAAGTCCTAAATCATGACCTTACTTTAGTTTTCAAATATTTAAATATTAGTCTTACCTTATGTAACTTATCACCATTTTCCACATGCAATACGCTGACATTGTTAATATTGTTATTTAAATTAGCATTCTCCGTAACTCCAACTTCGTCCTGGTCGTGATTTAGTACTTGAAAATGGTGGAAACACTGAAATGCCTCGTCCAGAACATGGCACTTAGCAGTTTAGCAAATAAACATGACAAAGTTGGAAAAATCCTTGTGAATATCAAGTCAAAGATAACTTTAACAAGAATGGGAATTTTGGACTTAACAATACAAGAAGACTATTGAAATCTAAAGGTCCCAACATTTGTTGGACATGAACCTTTTCTTTGGGTAGTCAACATGTTTTTATTAATTCTTACCATTACTACACACTATGTTACTTAATCCACTTATTTTAATAATTTTATAATGTAAATTATTAAACACGTCAAACACCATCAGTTCATATTTTCTACTTACGTGTTTGTGGATCGATCTGTAGCATGAGCAGCAGGTGAAGACGACTTAATATTACTATCATTCTGAGTTGAATCTGGAGCTGATCTGAAAAATAAAAATGTAACTCCTTACTGTAATGAAGCTGAGAATTTCAGCACTACAGTTACATACGCAATGTTGGCAATTGCCATAAATTAACATACCCTTAAAAACATTATAAAGAGTGCATCATAGTTCACCAGTGTTATTATGTAGGAGTGTCATTGTCCAATGTGTCACATTGTAAATTTGTCAATGAAATTAAGTAATAAATAACTTACAAAATCAAGCATCATATTCATGAGTACAGAAATCAGGATGGATTACACCACACAGCAGGGATAACGTTAGAAATGTTTAATGAATATTAAAAATAATCATTATTAACCTTTTTGGTGCCTTATTCGATACTAGACAAACTGACAGTTCATACCGTTACATGATTAATTTGACTTTTATTCACGTCCGTTAGAATTTTTGTTTCCGCTGGCTCTTTTATTCAACTATAATTTATATGCATGAAAAAAGCAATTTAAACCTAAAAGAAAGTGCTGCTGTTCTATTCTGGTGGCCCTGAAGCTTGCAGGTCTTGACAGTTGATTTAACACCACAGCTGATCAAATCACATATCTGATAGACACATTTGTTTACAAATGAGGTATAGTGAGTGTGGAAATTACTTTGTCAAGTTTGTTGTGTTTTAATGCCTAATTTTGTTTTTCAAGCATTAATAGTGTAGAGTTTTCAATGTTTGTTGTTTATAAGTAATATTTTGTTGTGTGACTCTTTTAAAACATATTCTTCTTGAAAATTATAGATTTTATTACATTTTGTTAATACTCTTATTACAAAGAATAAGCCTCTTAGTAATTCATAAATTCAACACATTTTAGAAGACCCAGATTTTTTTAAGCGACAGTGATTCATTTTGTAGTAGTGACAGCGATTTAGATGAGTCTGGTGAGTTGGATAATTTCAATGACATTTTTGACACTAATCTATCTTAGGCTTCATAAGAAAAAAATTAGCAATGTTACTTTAGGGGACAGAAAAACTTGATTCTATACCTAAATTTAGTGGTTAGTGGGTTGTAAAAGATTTTTATGGGCTGGAACCTGTTGAATGTTTTTATACATTCTTTCCACTGTAACGGGGCAAACAAAGCAGAGGGTTTTAATTTCATAATTTTATTGTAACAATCTGTAGCAAACCATGCTAGGCAACACTTTTATATCACCAAATGTGTGACTTTTGTGAACACCCGGTAGTCAGTTCGGTGCCATGCTGTGCAAGGTACAAAGGAAATTAGAACATTGGAATGTGTTAGAGCGCGCGTGTGCCGCCTTTTGCAATGTAAAATTCGCTCACATGGTCTACTTGCCGCCTTTCACGAGATGTCGAGAAAGGCGCGAGATATTCACCAGCCAATCAGAGAGCAAGTTGATGATGACGGGAGCTACACAGAAGGTCCACCAAGTGTATTCTCGCCATTTTGGACGCTTCAGTCGACTAAAATTCTTTAGACCGCGCGGTCAGATAAAATAGTGCTCGCGAGCAAATTGTAAGGCCGGCCGACAAAATGTTACTTTATTAGTGTGAAAAAGTATCCGAATATGTAATCGGAACAATCTACCTTAATATTAAGAGTTTAACAGTTTTAAAAACGATTTTTCGGAATGTTAAGTGACAAAAGAAAGTGAATCAACAGTAGTGGTGAGACATCGCGGGGACGACTACAACAGGGATGAGTACCTAAGATAATAAATTAACTAACTTTCACAGCATTTACCATTTTAAATGGGTGATTAAGTTTGGTTTAGTAGAAAAATGTGTTAGTAATTATTACGCAGCAAAACCCAGTAAACTACTTCTATAGTTCACAGGTTCGTCCATAGAACCCTGGGTAATCGACAGGTAAGCGAAAACAGTGCAGGAAAATATTTCTATATATATTAAAAAAAAAGAATAGTTAAAATGGCGCCCGAACAGGGACGGCCTATATGAATTTATTTTATATAAGCTGGACTTACTGGTGAATATAGAAGTGGGTTACTTGGGGTGAGGGCATTTACGAGTAAGTTACGTGCAAGTAAGTGATGGAAGGTTATGTTATGTTTAAGTGATTGATAAAATAATCTTGAGTTAAGTGTGAGATTTTTTATTGTATATGAGAATTTTATAATTTAAAAAGTGGAAAATACAGAGAACGAAGTAAATGTAACTGATGTCATGAATGAGTCAGAAATTCAGTCAATGACTGAGTCAGCAGTAATGAGAGAGGTAGAAGTTCATTCAACTCCGACTTAGTTCAAGGCAGTAAATTAAACGAGTCAGATGTTATAGATGACTCTGGAATTCAATTAACCCCAATTTCAATTAATAAAAATAATCAATCCGATGATAAGGTAATGAATATGTTACAATTAATTTTAGAGCAGCAAAATGTAAAATTTAATGAAGTAAATAATAAATTTAATGAACAAAATATAAAACTAAATGACCTAAATAAACGTTTTGACATAAATGATGTTAAGTTTAATGAACTCAAAAATGATATCAATCAATACAGTAAATGTTAAATGTGAGAGAAATTTTAATGAGTTAAAGGGGGAATTGAGTAATTCATTAAAGAGTATAGACGTAAAATTTACTGAAATAAATAATCATTTGGATAATAGTGACGAAACGTTTAATGAACTAAGCGCTAGAAGTGAAAGTAATTTTAACGAGTTAAAACAAAGTATTGAGAAAATGAAAGTGTGGAAAATAGATACAGGTAAGCGTAACGAGAATATAAATAAAGAAGTGATAGATGACAAGACAAGTGATATATAATGGGGAGGTAATTACGAATAATAACAGGATCAGAATAGAGAAGGTGAGTAATAATGTTAATTATGATGATGTTAACAAGGGTGAAATAATGGTGAATAATAATAATAACGAAGTAGATGAAAATGAGGTATCTAAGTATAATACGGTAAGTAATAGTGGTGATAACGAGAGTATGATGAGAGTTGAGGTTAGAGGAGTGTTAGTGAGTGTTATTGAGTTATAAAGGGAATACGAAGAGAGTTTAAATGTAGAGTGGGAACAGAGGGCAAATTTTTCCTGTGAATTTGGTGAAGTGAGGTCTTCACAAGGTCCCTGGATTTTTTGTGGTTTCCCTGGTAAAGCCAGATGGTGTTTAAATAATGTTGTTGTATTGCCCTCTGCATGGAATGAGAGAAAGAAATGGGGATGAGAGAGTGAAAATAAAAATGAGAGAGTGATAGAGTGGTTCAAGTTAAATAGAGGTTATGAAGGGTTGGTAAAGAGAATAAATATTGAGAGAAATGATGATTATATTATTGGCAGTGTAGACTTACCTTGTGTAGTAATGAGTACAGTATCAAATAATGATTATCTTTTTAAAAAAAAATACTTGCCTGGTGATAGGATTAGTGTACTAGTAACAGCTGATTACTATGATGATGAAATTATAAACTATTTAACGGTGACAAAAAATATTAAGGGAGACTGGATCAAAAATACTAAAGTAGACATGGCATATGATAAAATAATAATGGGGAATGAGCCTATTAATGATTATTATGGTTTAATGGATGAAATAGTTAAAGGGACAACATTATATCAAAAAGTGTAATATAATGAATTTAGATAAAAATGAGTTGTGTATGTTCAACATAAGACTAAATTTTGATGATGGTGGTTAGACATGTATTGCGAATGAACATTTAATTATTTTAGTTTAGGTGTAATTACGTGGCTAACTTATGTAATGAGGTGTGGTAAACAATAACATGATATGACGTAGAGTGTAAATAAATTTGTATTGATGTTAAATGTATTGTACGCTAGGGTATGTTATTAGTATGTACAGTGCATTTTGTGTGATCGATTTATAGTTTTGATGGAATTAAATGAATCTAAATTGTTTTGAATAAAGTAACTGAAGTAATTTACAGTGTTTTGAAAAAGATGGGAATAAATTAATTTGTAATGTTGTAAAAGTTGAATTTTGGGTAATGAATTTAAATTTTGTTCGAGATTTGCATTGAATAAATAATCCATGGTAGATGATTAAAATGTTGAATGGAAATGCAGAGTTGAAATAATAATATAACAAGTGGAATCTTTAATTGAAAAATTGAAATTAAAAGGGTAATGTTTTGTTTGTAATTGTTATACAAAATCGAAGGTGAAAGATTTATTTTAATGTAATATTGATAATGTTCATTTTGAGTTGTTTATTATGGTGATTAGGTTTATCATGTGAAACACAAATTTTAATTGAGTATTGTGTAACTATGTATAGATGTGAAACATGTATTGTATATTTTAACTGTAGATTCCCACTTTCGAGCGGTCACAGCTTCACCGAACCCTGACCGTGGATTTGGATTATTGGTAACAAGAGATGGGCAGGCTTACTGTACCCTGACCAGACTTGTTATTATTTTCAAAATTGGTGACTTTAGAAATTAACCAGGAGGGGGGATCAGGGGAATCTACCATAAACTTTGGAACAGCGGCTATCCATCGAATGGGATGGTAGACCATTTAAGGGCATGTGACTAATTTTTAGTAGGATTACTGGTATCTTGGATACCAGTAAGGCTGAATGTTTTATAACGCCGAAACAAGAACAGTGTAAGCAGCGTTTACACCATAAACATTTCAGTTCTTGTGGGAGCAAATGGGCGCTACAGTCCAACATAAAAGTCAATATAGTGTGTGGAAAGGAGCTGGCCGTTACAAGACAGGGGCATAAATATAGCATTTATGCAAATGTGTAAATGCCTTGAACGGTTTACCCGTGAGGTTATTTAGCAAATTGTAATGGGGTTAGGGGGGATATTATAAAATGAGGTGGAAGGAGGAGTATAACTGAGTAGTCAGTCATGGATTATGATGTGATCATAATCACAGTGAAGCTGAAGTTGATTGTTCTGATTACACTGGATAACAAAATTTTGGTTTTTGTTTGTTACAAGAATGATAATAGCTGAATCTTATAGAATTTTTGACGCTGATTTCAAATATGTAAATGGTTTCTTTCTATCGGGCATGGTTTTTTTGTAATTACCATTTTTTGAAAAAGGTTTATTATACATACTGTACATGCAATTTCAACATACCTAAAATCTGCTTCGTTTTGATTTTCTGGCGTAATGTGCTGTAGGTAAATCAGTCTTCAGATTCCAGCAATAGTCAGCTAGCATTCTTGGGTTCCACTTTCCTTGGTAGCGTGTCTCCATGGTGAATATTTCCTGGTGAAAGCGTTCACCATGTTCGTCACTCACAGCTCCGAGATTGGTTGGGAAAAAATCCAGATGAGAATCTAAGAAGTGGATCTTTAGTGACATATTACAGCCAAGTGCTTTATAATTTTTAAGAAGCTCAGTTATCAGTTCTTTGTAGTTATCTGCCTTATTATTTCCAAGGAAGTTATTAACAACATTTTTAAAAGATTTCCAAGCAGCAACCTCAGTCATTCAAACTGTCTTCAAATTGAATATCATTCATTAGTTTTCTTATATCAGGACCAACAAATATGCCTTCCTTAATTTTAGCGTCACTTACCTTGGGGAACTTGCTTTTTAGGAACTGAAATCCACTCCCCTCACGATCCATTGCTTTAACAAAATTTTTCATTAAACCTAGCTTAATGTGTAGTGGGGGAAGGTAAACTTTTTCAGGTTTTACTAGTGCTGGGCTCACAACGTTCTTCTCTCCTACAGTCAATATTTCTCTTTTTGGCCACTGTTTCTGAAGATAATGATTCTTCCTATCTCTGCTATCCCACTCGCACAAGAAGCAACAAAATTTAGTATATCCAAGTTGTAAACCAAGTAACAGTGCTATCACTTTCAGGTCTCCACAAACATGCCACAAATGTTTCTCATACTGAATCATATCCAACACAAGTTTCATACTTTCATATGTCTCCTTCATTTTAGCTGCATGAGCTAAAGGGATTGATGGGTGTTTATTTCCAACATGAAGAAGGACTGCTTTCAAACTACGTTTTGAGGAGTCTATAAACAGACGCCATTCATCAGGCTGGTGCGTAAGTCCAAAACTTTCTAGTAAAGATTCCACATCATTGCAATAAACTAAGTTCTCGTACTGTAAGAAGAAACGTTCAAAATCACACTGCCTGTCACGGAAACCACTTATTTTAGTATTATGTTGTAAAAGATTCCATCCTTTCAGTTGTGATGCGAGAAGTTCAGCTTGATTATTGGATAAATGTAGATCACGAACGAGATCATTTAATTCTGACTGATTAATTAAGTGTGGTTCAGTATTTGTACTTTCTAAAAAGTCTGGGTCTCTCCTTTCTTCATCATCCAATGAATCTGCACAACCTTCCACATTAACAGCATCTTCGTCTAATTCCCATGTTTTCGGTGGTACTGGAATTGGAAGCTGTTGACTGTGAGGCACTGGTCTTATAGCAGAGGGAATATTAGGATATTTAACAGTGTGTCTAGTCTTCGCTGTTATCCCTGATATTTTCGTTAAACAAAAATAACAGTCCGTGGAGTGATCCTTCGGTTCTCTCCAAACCATTGGAATTGGAAATGTCATGTGACGAGATCCATTCAACCAACCAGTCAACAGCGTTACACATGAATTGCAACAACTGTGAGGGGCCCAGGACTTGTCCTGATCACCCAATTTACATCCAAAATATAGTTCATACGATTTTTTTAACAGTGGAGTTATATTTCTCCTCTGAGACTTTAGTGTTACCTCACCACAAATATAGCAGAAACTGTCTGGCTGGTTAATGCAACTACGTGGCATTTTTATGAAACATTTCACTGTTATACACTCACAAACACTTAATACAAAATGTTTAAACACTTTACAACACAGATTAATTTAGTATGTACATGCACTGACTGTACAGGGAAAAAGTAAATTACAAACTGGTAGGAAAAGTACCACGAACTATGCCACGAGTACTACGAACTTAGACACACGAGAGCTCACACTTGACTGAAGTAGAGGTGATATTTCTTAGCCAGCATGATAGTGTTTGTTTACTGTATTACATTCAACACTGAGTCATCGAAGTCCAATGTTCTTCACAGCGTACGAGTAATACAGTGTGACTAATAGGTGCCGTAATTTATATGAATCATATGTGTGTCATTTGTAATCGTTTTCATTATTGTGTTGACATAATAAACTTATCTGTCATGGATATTAATGAACTGAAATAAATTAATATACAGTTTAAATAGCAACATAAATTTTGCAAAAAGTAAATTAATAATGTCATATATATTGCACTTGCATAGTTCGTGCCCATGTACTTTCTAGAGAAGTAAGAAGGGCAATTGCAAAAAAACTAGGGCCGATAGGGAATTTCTGACTTCATATTCGGAATCAGCGCTCAACAATACATAAGATTCAGCAAATATTAACCATGTAACAAAATCATTATTGTCCAGTGTTATCTATATGGTTATTGTATTAAATAATTTGCTGTCCTATATTAATCATATTTTGCATTGTATAAAAATAACATTAGTAGTCCGCCTTGTAAGAAGGAGATGGAGATAGTGAATGAAATTTTTAAGGTAAATGCAAGAAGGAAAGATTGTTCAATCAAATTCAGACTTGAATTAGTAAGTCATTTTGAAGTTGGAATTATAGCTGTTAAGGATAGATGTTTGTAACAAAATGTATTATGTTAGTTCAAGGATATGTGTTAAGCAACATTCTTTGTTCACGTAGATAATTGAGATAAAAACCAGTACTTTGCAAAGGACAAACCAGTACGGGCTAAGAGGAATCCAAATCAGGTGGGGATATGGCATTGTGAAAGGCCAGTTATTGATGTTTTTGTTTAATTGTTATAGTCTTGTGATACTGTGGTGGCTTGCCTGTCTGACTTTATGGTGTTGGGATCTCGACAAGGGAAGTCCAGTAAGGTCATGCAGGTGCAGCTGCAGTCACCAGACTAGGGGGGTAAGTTACCCACGATTTTGTAAGAAAGTAAAGGGGGGTCGTGGCGCCATATCCTAGCTGGTCCTCTTGGTTTTTAGGCAATGAGAGTTTTTCTGTTTTGGCAGAAAACCTCTCATTGGGGGGGGGGGTATTGTAATGGGGCAAACAAAGCAGAGGGTTTTAATTTCATAATTTTATTGTAACAATCTGTAGCAAACCATGCTAGGCAACACTTTTAGATCACCAAATGTGTGACTTTTGTGAACACCCGGTAGTCAGTTCGGTGCCATGCTGTGCAAGGTACAAAAGAAATTAGAACATTGGAATGTGTAAGAGCGCGCGTGTGCCGCCTTTTGCGATGTAAAATTCGCTCACATGGTCTCCTTAGTCTTTCGCGAGATGTCAAGAAAGGCGCGAGACATTCACCAGCCAATCAAAGAGCAAGTTGATGATGACGGGAGCTATAGAGAAGGTCCACCGAGCGTATTCTCGCCATTTTGGACGCTTCAGTCGATTAAAATTCTTCAGACCACGCGGTCAGATAAAATAGTGCTCGCGAGCATATTGTAAGGCCAGCCGACAAAATGTAACTTTATTAGTGTGAAATCGTATCCGAATATAAAATCGGAACAATCTACCTCAATATTAGAGTTTAATACAGTTTTAAAAACAATTTTTCGGAACGTTAAGTGACAAAAGAAAGTGAATCAACAGTAGTGGTGAGACATCACGGGGACAACTATAACAGGGATGAGTACCTAAGATAATAAATTAACTAACTTTCACAGCATTTACCATTTTAAATGGGTGATCAATATGATAAATTTGTTCAGAGAGCTCTATAAAAAGGGGGTTATTAGAATGTAAATCAGTAGAGGTGTATGAGAGCGTGTGTGTCATGAAAGCACTGGTTTGTCTATAAAAATAAAATACCTAAAAAAAAACTAGTTATGTAAGATTGTGTATAACTATTGATTGATGAAAAAATTGTAAGTTTAAAAGTATAGAGTGACGCAACATTGTGTTGCCCAATCGTATGTGAAATAATCAAAACAGAAAGTTAGAACAACAAAAAAAAGTTACAATTTGAAAAACAAAATAAAATAAGCTTGGTTTAGTAGAAAAAGTGTTAGTAATTATTACGCAGCAAAACCCAGTAAACTACTTCTATAGTTCACAGGTTCGTCCATAGAACCCTGGGTAATCGACAGGTCAGCAAAAAATGTGAAGGAAAATATTGCTCTATATATATATATATATACATATATATATTGTGACGACAGCGGTATGCGAACATCTGCTCTCCGTTACCAGCGGCCGAGACGTGACCACTTCATCTCCTCTCCTCTCTCGGACGACATCGGTGCGGAGTCAGCCGGAAGGAACGGCCGAAGAATAGAACCGGCGTTCTTGCGTCTTCGCCCTCAAGTTCCGCGCCAGCGATGGATTTCGTGGGCCGGCAGCTGACTCTACAACTGGTGCCAGAAGAAGAGGAGGACTGCAGTACGCCACGATCAGTGGTATGCGAACATCTGCTCTCCGTTACCAGCGGCCGAGACGTGACCAACTACGTGCTCGGAGCGAGCCAATCCGGCATCAGAAGCCGCCAATACGTGACCAACTACGTATTCGGGGCGAGCCAATCAGCGATCCCGGTTAGTTAATAAAACCCAGGCCGGCAGAAAATTTTGCGCACTCTTCATCGCCATGCCAACGGACGCACTTCATCTCCTCTTCTCTCTCGGACGACATCGGCGCGGAGTCAGCCGGAAGGAACGGCCGAAGAATAGAACCGGCGTTCTTGCGTCTTTGCCCTCCAGTTCCGCGCCAGCGATGGATTTCGCTGGGCCGGCAGCCGACTCTACAACCGGTGCCGGAAGAAGAGGAGGACTGCAGTACGCCACGATCAGCGGGTGCAGCCGCCGAACATCTCAGCGCGGCACAACCAACATCAGTCTTCTCGCCACAGGTCCTTTTTAGGGCCACCAAAATCACTAGAGTATACGACTGGCGCCATTTGTCATGAGGCAAGCCTTTTGTCCGGTGACAAGTGGCGCCCAACGTGGGGCGACGATCATCTTGCGGATGCAGGATCCAGCCACGCCAGCGAGCTACCAGCCAGCACACCAATCAACATGGCGCCCTACAGACACCTCTACAACATCCAGAGAAGAGCAGTAGGCTGGCTACCGGAGAGCATTCAAGACCCGGTGGAGTTGTGATGGCAGCGGTATGCGAACATCTGCTCTCCGTTACCAGCGGCCGAGACGTGACCACTTCATCTCCTCTCCTCTCTCGGGCGACATCGGCGCGGAGTCAGCTGGAAGGAACGGCCGAAGAATAGAACCGGCGTTCTTGCGTCTTCGCCCTCCAGTTCCGTGCCAGCGATGGATTTCGCTGGGCCGGCAGCCGACTCTACAACCGGTGCTGGAAGAAGAGGAGGACTGCAGTATGCCACGATCGGCAGGCGCAGCCGCCGAACATCTCAGCGCGGCACGACCAACATCAGCCTTCTCCCACAGGTCCTTTTTAGGGCCACCAAAATCACTAGAGTATACGATTGGCGCCATTTGTCATGAGGCAAGCCTTTTGTCCGGTGACTATATATATATAGTAACGTTACATAACCCCTGCCCAAATATGATGATATAATCACCAGAGAAAAACCAGAAATGGAGGGCCATTTCACCAAAATCACCCATTTTTAAAAATCAGAAATGGGGATTAGGTATCAAACTACGAGAACCTTTGTACTCTAAAAACACTGTAATCATTGTAAACAATCCTAAGTGTAACCATAAAAGTGCAGTGTACAAAGTGGAACATAGAATAATCAGTGAAAGTGTCTAACATTTAAAAAACGAGCTTTTCACAAATTTGTGTTGGAGATGAAAGAAGCAGTATGATAGCAACAAACTGTATTACTGTTAACAAGTTGTTGTAATTTTGTATTGTGTAGGCCACAAAGGCATTAGAATTATAATTAATATTTTTGTTTACCATAATTATTTTGTTTAGATGTAAAATAATCCAGGGTTATAAATAAAATTAAAATAAAGGCCAATTAAAACTGTACTAAAAAGATGGAAGGTAAAATAAAGTAGTATAGAGTAAGGATACCTTCAATGAAATATAAGTAGTAAATAAACTCAATTAAAAAATCATTAAATTATAAAATGCCTGCAGTCAAGCTCTTAAATAAATCCATGAAAAAAACTCTTATATAAGTTGTAACGATAAAATTGGGTGTACTTCCTTTATTCTTAAAGCCCCTCGTTGGGTTCGTCAATATGTAACGAGAAAACGAGGTCGTACCTGTTAAAATGTATCACAATTGTTTATTTTGTGTATTAGTGTGAATGTAGTGTGTTTGCCTCACACTGGTCGTTACATAAATCGACGTCACTACTGGAGTCCGTAGCGTTGTCAATGTTACCAGTACAACCTACCTGTTAATTCATAGGGATTACGATTCCCGGGTGGCGCCAAATTGTTTCTGTTAAAACAATTAAAATAGTTAATTTCTAAGATAATACGTGATATTAGCATGGACAGCTGTGGCGTTCGAATTGTTCCCGCTGCTATACAGGTTGTCGACTCGTCCACTCGTGATGAGCGCTAGTTGGCTGTTGTTTAAAACTCGCTAACACACATATATTCTACAAAATCCTATGAAATAACAAGATAGTAATGTTCTGTACTGTATTTTTAATACAAATTTGGTCACCAATATATATGACAAATGAATTATAAATAATTTTATAACTTCGGCTCCGGCTTAGAGCTTGAAACACAAAATATCTCAGAGTTGGCAAAATTGATTTCAAAACATTATCGTTGCCGAGACGGCATCAGTCACTTTTAATAAATTACTATGTTTAAAATCTGGAGTTCTTTGGATCATGAAATAAGACATAAACGTTGGTTACATTAAAAAAGTACACTACCATACCTTATACGTACTTAGAAATTATAATGTGTTTTTACAATTTGTTCGGTAGTGTCGTATTTCTGTTACAAAAATTGTGCTCTCAAATAAGGTTATATTTTGATTAATGAAATATTTTTTAAGTAAGTAACTTATGCATTTACACCTTTGAAAGAAAATATTATTTTTTAAATAGTGAGAAATTTTATCATTTGAAAAATATTTTAAATAATTTGGGGTTTTGGGATTAAGGAATTTATTCGGTACTTATCAGTTCATATCACGTTGAAGCGTCGTCATCAGTGTAGTTGTATATTCTTCAAATTTGGGCTGGTTTTAAACTTATAACATCTTTTCAATCTGGTCTTGGGTTTTTCTCTAATTAATTTATTTAATTTGGTTCCTGGACATAATGAATTCTTTATAGATCGACGTCTATTCATTTTTGGTCATCTTGGTTCACTGATTCAACTTTTTATAACGGCTCGTTGTCATACGTTGACTCTGTTTTGTTGTCAGTCATTTCTATTTCGGGCATCTTCCATCTAAGCATAGATTTGCTGAAATTTTCATCCACTGGTTGGTTGTGAAATCCTTTTATAATTTCCCTCAGAGTCCTCCTACAATCTTTGTACTTTATTAATTTGCTTTGGTAGGTAATGGGCAAATTAAACACATCGATCAGTCCGTTCTTCATCATCTCCACTTCTTCTCGTGTTTTGATGAGTTTTCTTTTATATACCTTTCTCATTTCCTCTGTTTTCTTAATCTTCTTAACGATTCGATTCTTCTTCATACGACTGTTTACATCTAGTTATAGCTCTTGGTGCCTCTCCTCCAGTTCCTTGACCATCTCCTTGTGTGTTATTTTCTGATTCCCCGGTTCCATGTTCTCATTCAACGTTTCTTTGATACCTGCAGGAGTCCTGTCTAGTGTTTCATTCAATTGTTTGAAATCACTAACTACTGTTTCTTGAAGTTGATTTACTGGGTAACTTGTTTCTTCCCATCTCTTATTCATCCCTGTTTTTGTCCGTTTGTCTTCTTCACGAAACTCTACAAACATGAATCTCAATTCTTCTCTGTTCTTCTCACTTTCTTCCTCGATTTTCCGTTGGAGAATATCATGATTATTTTCCATCTTTTTATTTACTGTCTCCAGATCCTTCTTGATCTGTTTCTTCAGCTCTTCGCTCTTCTTTTCCAAAGCCTCCTGACTTCCCTGTATCACTTCCATTTGCTTCTTCAACTCTTCACTGTTTTGGTCCAGTTTTTTATTCACTCCTATTTGTAATAATTCCAATTTTTTGTTCAGTTCTTCCTTGTCTTGTCTTCTATCCTTATTCATTTGTCCGAATTGTTCCATCATGAACTTCATCATGCTATCTAAATTCGTTTCTTCTGTTGGTTTGATTGGTTGGTTATTTACCATGACTTCTGCTTCTATTTCCGGTTCAGGTGGATTGGTATTTTCCATTTGGTCCTCCTGTGGGTTTTCTTCTGACAATTCTCCAGTCGTTTCCTCCATTTCTACTTCCTCAACTTCCTCCATTTCTTCTGGGTTTCCTTCTTGGTTTGGTGCTTCCTTCCCTTTGCACCTCGTAACCATACTGTGTCTATTCATGACCGCCGCTAGTTAGTCTTCCTAGCCTCACGTTGCTGGTCGCCAATATGTAACGATAAATTTGGTGTACTTCCTTTATTCTTAAAGCCCCTCGTTGGGTTCGTCAATATGTAATGAGAAAACGAGGTCGTACCTGTTAAAATGTATCACAATTGTTTATTTTGTGTATTCGTGTGACTGTAGTGTGTTTGCCTCACACTGGTCGTTACATAAATCGACGTCACTACTGGAGTCCGTAGCGTTGTCAATGTTACCAGTACAACCTACCTGTTAATTCATAGGGATTACGATTCCCGGGTGGCGCCAAATTGTTTCTGTTAAAACAATTAAAATAGTTAATTTCTAAGATAATACGTGGTATTAGCATGGACAGCTGTGGCGTTCGAATTGTTCCCGCTGCTATACAGGTTGTCGACTCGTCCACTCGTGATGAGCGCTAGTTGGCTGTTGTTTAAAACTCGCTAACACACATATATTCTTAGTTACCGTTGGTCTCCAGATCACTGTATATGATTAAATTCACTATGGAAGTAGAACATAACAATATGTTGAATTTCCTGGACGTAACCACATATAAACGTAATAACCTCCTTAGCTTTAAAATATATAGAAAGCCAACAACAACTGATATAGCCATACATGCTAGTTCCAATCATCCTTATACACATAAAATGGCAACTTTTAACGCACTGGCACATAGATTGACAAATATACCGATGGACATAGAAGACTATAACGATGAAATTAATATAATAAAACATATAGCGATAGTGAATGGTTACAATAGTAAAATCATTGATAAAATAATATATAAACACGCTAATAAATTAAAACGATTGGACAAAATTAAAGATAAAACCCAATATGTTTCTGCTAGATATACAAACATACTACCTAATACACTACATAATGAATTAAAAAAGCTAGGGATTATTGTCTCATTCAGGACCACGAACAAATTAACAAATATACTTAAGCCTAATACCAAAGCATTACTAGAGGATTGTTCTGGCGTTTATAGAATCCGGTGTAATGAATGCGATAAAATCTATATAGGCCAGACGGGGAGAAAATTTTCCGAGAGATTTAAAGAACATTTACCTAAGAAGTTCCCCAATAATAATGTATCGCATTACGCACAACATCTAATAAACGAAAATCATACATACACTGGATTTAAAGAGAATTTGGAACCTTTACATATAGGTAAAAAGGGTCAACTACTGGATGCTTTAGAGGAATTTGAAATATACAAGGCCTTAAGAAGAAATAAAAATCAGGTACTTAATGAACAGTTATCATTCAAATCAAATAAACTATATGACACAGCTATGAAAACAAACCGTGAATAGCGTGTACGGATCAGTTGAAAGTCGGACTTCGGCCAGTGCACTGGTTCGTTTGTAGCGTGTTCCGATACAGATTTAATGTTCAATGTTCATTTATTTAAGTGTGTTATGTGTTTGTGTCGTTGTGAATTTTTAACGAAACCCTAATAATAGGGTAGATTTGCTTTTACCTGAAGATGGGGATATAAGCCCTGAAACATGTAGTAATTAAAAAGAAAAAGAAGATCACTTAGTGGATAAAATAAGGTAATTATTTATTTAAACATATATTCTACAAAATCCTATGAAATAACAAGATAGTAATGTTCTGTACTGTATTTTTAATACAAATTTGGTCATCAATATATATGACAAATGAATTATAAATAATTTTATAACATTCGGCTCCGGCTTAGAGCTTGAAACACAAAATATCTCAGAGTTGGCAAAATTGATTTCAAAACATTATCGTTGCCGAGACGGAAATAGTCACTTTTAATAAATTACTATGTTTAAAATCTGGAGTTCTTTGGATCATGAAATAAGACATAAACGTTGGTTACATTAAAAAAGTACACTACCATACCTTATACGTACTTAGAAATTATAATGTGTTTTTACAATTTGTTCGGTAGTGTCGTATTTCTGTTACAAAAATTGTGCTCTCAAATAAGGTTATATTTTGATTAATGAAATGTTTTTTAAGTAAGTAACTTATGCATTTACACCTTTGAAAGAAAATATTATTTTTTAAATAGTGAGAAATTTTATCATTTGAAAAATATTTTAAGTAATTTGGGGTTTTGGGATTAAGGAATTTATTCGGTACTTATCAGTTCATATCACGTTGAAGCGTCGTCATCAGTGTAGTTGTATATTCTTCAAATTTGGGCTGGTTTTAAACTTATAACATCTTTTCAATCTGGTCTTGGGTTTTTCTCTAATTAATTTATTTAATTTGGTTCCTGGACATAATGAATTCTTTATAGATCGACGTCTATTCATTTTTGGTCATCTTGGTTCACTGATTCAACTTTTTGTAACTGTTTAAATTAAAATTTCCATCGTTCCAATTTTGCGTGCCGCTTACCCACACGTCGTTTTTCAGAGTCTATATAATTTAACGGAAAATAAGCCCTCAACGGCTCGTTGTCATAGTAACCATAATTCGATGACTGGTTAATTACTCCTTTAAAGACACTGTTAAAATATTTGAATTTTTATTCAAATTTATTAAGTATTTTCCTAATGGTTTTATTCCTTTATAATTCCTTTGGGGTAATAAATGACATCACTATTATCTTTCTTTCCTTTCAAAGTTTACAATGATACCTCATAAGGTCATATTCTGTTATACATTAACTATAGTCTAATTATTTGACATTTAATAAATAACATATCTTTCTTAAATTAAACTATTACAATAATATTTCTGTTTTAAAATAACTGATATATAATTACTGGCCATTCACTGGTCTTAGATTAGTAAGATTTCTTGTGAAATTGATACAATTTTTATTTGAATGTCTTTGGCAGTTAGATGTTTTCATAGTCAAGATTAGCCATGATTGTTTTTTGGTGTATTTCTTTTTAAATTACATTCTGAATTCAGCCTGATGGGCTTCACTTATTTGTTTGAGTTTTAACTACGATTCAACATATATTTTCATTACTCTTCCTTTAAAATATAATAATTAGGTTTATGGACTGTAGGTTCCTTTCAGCCATATTCCTCCTTTAACATTGAACCAACTATTCTTTACAAGTCATTAGTTATTATTAGTTCTAATATTGCTTTCTTTCTTTTGTTACAATCTAGAGTGATAAACATTGTCACTTCTCATAAAATGGTGAAAGTTAATTCCCCTTTCAACATGGGGTGTTTTATTCTTTGCAATCTTAATTTTAACAACAAGACTTTAATTCTATTCTACCATACCATGTTAACACAAGTTACTTTTGTCTGGGCTTTCTCCCTGAATAACGTCACAAGCTTCCTTTATATTAATTTGGAATACTATTTCTAATTATTTCTAGATATATTAATTTTATCAATGTCACTCCAATCATTGGTTGTTCATCAATGTTTTATAAAGTGTCTCCTTACTTATCATTATATTTTTAATGTTTCACATACACTTTCACTATTTTTTAGGGTATTTACACTTCACTAAAGCACTTCACTTTGGTTCACTGTTTTGTATTTAGTGTTATTTAATGGGTAATCCCTATACTTTCTACTTCCATTTCTCACTATCTCGTTTTAGTATGATATACACTATTAACAATATTAGGTTAGTTATGTTTTGTTAAATCTAACCTTTCTGACTGTGTTAGTGTACTTTTTCTATATTACATTACTTTACAATTGTATTGTCTTTAAAATGGGTACATAGGTTAAATTAATGATAATAATAATATTGATTTCATTGATACATAATTATTCGAGGTTTATTGACCGTATTCTATCCTTAAGTATACTATCTTTCCCTTTTATATGTGTGTTAGTTTCCCCTTGGGTTTAACCTGTCTCCTCTTCATTCTTCCTCTTCTTCATCTTCATGAGTCTTCATCTTGGTTCGGTTCTCCTCTTCTTCTCTTCTGGTTTAAATTCCGTTTAATTGTAGGGATCTGTTCTCTTCTTCTGGTTCTTCTTTAGTTCTGTGTTCATCATTGTGTTATCTATCATATTTTTCTTAAGTATGTTACGTGGTTCCCTTCTTTATGTTTATGTTGTTGGCTCAATCACTTGGGTTGGGTAATATCGTTGTACGTCGTGTCAAAGTATTTACATTTAAATTATTTTTTAAACATTTTATTTTATATGAAGTATTTTTATATCAAGAATTATCTTTTTTATCACTGGTACGGGATTTGGCTTAATTGTATCGTTACAAAGTTAAAATTAATAATAACTAAGATTGGTAAAGGAGTATTTTTAAAGGCAAGAAAAGAAATAATAATATTATATACTAGCCTATTTACCTAAAACGGTAACTAGATTAGCCAATAAAAAACCATCAATTTATTGGTTACTAGGAGTAACTAGCTAACAAGAAATTAATTAATTGTTAAATGGAATTCAATGTGAGAAGTTGATGAAAAGTGTAATGTCATATAAAATTTAATAAATTTAAATGAGTATTCGGAATAAACCACTCCTAAATTAAGAAAACGAGTCAGCACTAGACACTACATCCTAGATGTCCATTGATTCATTCCAGAAAATCGAGGAACAACCTAAAATTCCTGCTGACCACATTTCAACCAAGACGTCATCATTGAAAACCATTGGGTGAGATCGCTTCCTTTTAAAATCTAACTAAATTATACTTCAACTATAAATCTGAAACACTAGAAACAGCACCATCTTTTTAAATCCATCTAAAAACAAGGTGAACATAAACTTTATTTTAATTAACCAAAAAACAGAAAAACGTGGCCTGGCTATTAACACTGCAGACGCCATTACATAGTGTTAGTTTGTTGTCAGTGAAGAAACGTAGCCTGCGCTCTAGTGGTCCAAAGATCAACTGAATAATACCGATTATACAAATTTTAAAATAATTTTATGTAAAGTTTGATACTGACCTATATACATTTCTGACTTCCTCAAAGTTCAAAGAACCTTAAATAACCCTGGGAAATTAATTACTTATTTCTTTCTTGTTATTAAAACTAAAATAAAAAATATTTGTTATGTGATATATGTTCGTAAACTTAAGATCGAAGTAACTCTGTGATTTATGAAGTAATCGATTGTCAATTCATGTTTTGGGAGACCATAAATATTAAATAAATTCAAGGAATGCCTTGTGTTTAAAATAATAAAATGTGTATTATTTCCAGTAGATGGTAGTTGGTTACAGGTAATAAGGAGATCGAGAAGAGACAGGGAATCAGTCCGGTCATCAAGAAATTATTACGTACTATTTGAAGTCATTTAACCTCAAATGGGTTCGTAAAAGCAGAAAACAGCTGATGTCACGAGCGGAAAAAATTTGAATAACCTGATTGTATACAAAGAGAGTAATTCTCTTTGATTCTCTTTACTCTCTCTCCTACCTGCTTTCAAACAACGGTATTGATTTAATACAGACAAATTTAAGAAAATCATTCAATATTCTTTCATAGTCACACACACTCTATTTTAAAAGGCATATAACACCAAAAGATAACAAATTTTGTAACGAACAAAGAAGAGAAAAAACGGACGGTCCAGAAGTGAGAGGAGGGGACGTTACAAATGGCGCTCAACTTAAAGGGCTTGAATTAGGAAGGAATTTCGGGATATACGCAAGTTAATATAACGAAAAACCTAATTTTTGTCGGCAACTATGAGAAGACAAGAAATGCATAATACCAGAGGCAGGTCAAAGAAGAGGGCAGAAGACACGGAGAAGGAAGAAGGTGGACAGGAACAAGAAATAGAAGTAGTCACGGACAGTGAAATGGAACAACCGACGGGCAATAAGGAAGAAACCGAAGTAGTTAAAACACGGAAAAAGAGCAACAGGCGGGCGACAAAGCGGAAGCCAGCGGAGAACCAAATTGGCAAGAAATAATGAAATTTATGGCAGAACAATTTAGAAAACAGGAGGAAAGCTCAAAGCAAACCAATGGGGACAATAAGGAAAATTTTAGGAAACAGGAGGAAAAATTTAATAAAATAGATGAAAACTCAAGGAAACAAAATGAAACCTTGAGCGAGAAATTTGACAAAATAGATGAAAGTTTTAGGAAACAGGAGGAGAACTCAAGGAAGCAAAATGAAACCTTGAGGGATAGTTTAAAACAAATTGAGAAAATAAACGAAGAAAATTTAAAACAAATTGAGGGTAAGATGGAGAACTTCAATAAGGAGTTAAGGGAAACTCTTGTTATATTAATAAGTAATTGTCTTTTGTATTTAAATTTATTATTACACTTTGTTGGTTCAGGTAGTCGCCATGTGGTTGTTACCAACATAAAAATTTTACCTACGGGTTCCAAGATTCTATAAACGAGCGAAGAAACACTATGGTTGTAGAGAAATAATAGACTTTGACTGCATTAGATAAAACTTGTGTTTATTAATGATCGGAATTTTTCATATTTTATAACAAAATGGAATCATTCTGCTTCTACAAATCCAAGATAGCTGCGGGACATTTTCCCTACATCAGCCTTTATGCATGATACATTTACGCAATATATATTTTGACTTCGAATTACTCTTGTTACATATGAAAATGAATACAAGCAATTACTGCTGTTTTAATAATTCAAATTACTTAGTTATGTAAATCACTTAACGTAAACCAATGCTTTTATGTGATTTATATAGGTACCTACACACCCTCACGCATACCCACACACACGCTATTTGACACAGTACATTTTAGAATTTTTGAAAATCTGATTACAACACAGGATAAATTCATCATGATGATAAATAAAAAGAGTTAATGAAAAATTTTAAATAATAATGTTTATAAATTTTTATATAAATTATTTAAAAGAGAATTGTTTGTTTGATGTATGCTAATAATCCAGGTTTACTGCTATTTGTGTATTGTGTTATGTGATGTATTATAACAGTGTAGTGTGGAACTGCTATGGGGGAAGGTTGTAGATTTTGTATTAAATATTTTATGTTAATAATGGTTAAGTTTCCATATAAAGTGGGTTAAAACCCCATCTCAATTAATATTGTCATTTAAATTTTAATTTAATGTTACGAAAGATATTTTACTTGTGATTCCCCAAATTTTCGGGCGGTCACGGCCTCACCGAACCCTGACCGTGGAATTGGTTTAGCTTTAACAGCTATGGTTGGGGCACATTACGATTACGCGCTGACCATAACTGGCCATAGCTGTTATCGTTGTAAAGGTGCATTTTGAAATTGATGGGGGGTAAATAAAAGGGGAATCACCAAACTATGGAACAGCGGCTGCCACTCTGTTCGAGAAGGAACAGCAGAGCCAGGTGGTAGATCCGTTTAAGGGTGCATAATTTTATAACGAGAACATGTTGATGTTCAACAATTTTAAACTTAACAGCGGAAGCAGAGACACGGAGAGGTAAAAACCTGCTCCAAAATATACAGTCTCTGTGGAAGCGAAAAGGCGCCACAGTCTTCCATAATTCTGAAATAGTGTGTGTGGCTGGGAGGTTATCCAAGGTGATAACGTATTAAAAATTTGATATATTTTAATTAATAATGATGATTTGCTACTCAATAATTTTGTTTGAATTTAAAAATTGGATGCACTAAATACTTCTTATATTGTGTTATTGTGTCTTATTGTGTTGATTGCATTAGTATGTTAGGAATAAGTATTATAAAAATATAATAATATGTTTTCAATGTGTTTATAGATTTAAAAATAAAATGAAAAATAGTTGTAATAAGTAAAATTTTCAATAGGTTGTAAAAGATAGAAGTGGGTGATAGTAATTGTTTGAATAAAATGTTTGAGTCAATTCAAGTTGAATTTTGTGGGATATAGATTTGTTCAAATCGAAGTAAAAGTTAAAGAGAATGTGAGATGAAAATAATGCAATGTTGTTTTGAGTTAATGTATGTTATAGAATTTTGAGAAATAAGTGGAGACACAGTAGAAATGGAGATTTTATGTAGAGTTTTGAGTGATATATTGTTGTTTATTTGTTGATGTTAATTTGTTGTAATTGTAGTGAGGTTATGAGATTGAGATTTTTTGGGGATGGCAATTTTGTAGTAGTGGTAGTGTATTTGGGGAGTCCGCAACAAGGGTTGGGACGGGATAGGGACCGATTGGCGCCGGAAAGGGTTACCTAGGGTGAGTCCAGGGACCAACATAAGGGAATGAGTTTTGGGAAGGAAACACGTATCCTATGTACAAAGGGTTAGAGAGTATTTTTTTTTTATAAGAGTAGAAGGTGGCGATTGGAGTTAAAGTAGTAAGTAGTTAGAGGTAGAGAAGGGTTAGTAAAATTTTGATAGTGGGGTGTCATACTAGTTAAAGATTTTGTAAGGGAACGTTAGAGTAATAAAAGGGGAAGTTTATGAGTAAATGCCAAGTGGATAAAGTAAATTATAATGAATAACGTAGAATCACCCAAAGTAATGAAATGGAATAATGATGGCCATAATTGGAAAAAAAAAAAAAAAAAAAAAAAAAATATATATAAAATAAATAATTTTTGTAATTTTGAGAAACGAATTAATAAGAGTAAATCAAGTTTAAAAGTAATTTTTTGATTTTATATGTCAAATCAATGATGTAAAGTGTGTAACATTTTAATTGTAAGTTGTTTATTTTAAAATGAATTATTAATGTACTGTGTTTTCTTATGTTAAGTTATGTTAGGTAACATATACATGTTAGTAATAAGTGAGTAAAAACAAAACCAGTGCTTCTTAGCGCAAACCAGCACCGCTAGGGGGGAACAGATCAGTTGGGGATATGGTGTTGTATAAGGCCACTATTTAATATTTGGATTTGTTGTTTCAGTGTTTGGTGATGCTGTGGCGGCGGACCTGAGCTGGCCTGCGCGTCAGGGCAGGGGCGTTGAGTATCTGTCTGACTCTACGGTGTTGGGATCTCGAGAGAGAAGTCCAGTATTGTCATGCAGATGCAGTCACAGTCACCGGACCAAGGGTGAGTTGATTATATTTTTGTAAACCGTAAAGGGGGTTGTGGCGACATATCCTGGCTGATCCCTCTAGCAAGTATGAATGTGTCAATGAGATTTTTTATGCTTCGGCATAAAATATCTCATTGAGGGGGTATTGTAGCGGGGCGTCCCTGTTCGGGCGCCAAATGTGAAGCTACTTATCTTTTTGTATCACATAAAATTCACTAACAAACATTGTATACTTATCGGGCGCCATCTTGCCAACTGCAAGAAAATAATTTATAAGGGTTCTTTTTAGGCGAACAGGAAATCAGATTGGTTGCTTAAACAAACAAAGAAACTTTATAAGTTTACACATAATTAAAATTTATTAACATTTTTTACTATAATTTTATTATTAACAAACTACCTCCTGCCATCCTCTCTCTACTGGAAATTCACATTTACGAAAGTTATTAATTATATAATCATTCTGCTACAATGAGAATGAAAACATGGTATACAAATTCCAAATAAATTTTAAGAAATTAAATATGAATTAAATT
Organism: Magicicada septendecula; assembly: GCA_034769895.1. Taxonomy (NCBI): domain Eukaryota; kingdom Metazoa; phylum Arthropoda; class Insecta; order Hemiptera; family Cicadidae; genus Magicicada; species Magicicada septendecula. The sequence continues at coordinate 797,057,503 of CM068368.1, forward strand.
AAAATACACACAACGCAAACCAGCCTTCTTTGTCTACCCGCTTACTCACGCACACACACACAATGATTTTATGATTTGAGAGCTCTCGTGTTACATGTTATTAAAATTTATTTCCACATTACTTAATTAATTTTAAAAGAAAACCTTTGTTGAAATTTTAATATGAATTCATGGCTACTTAGCTGTTCCGTAAGTTGTTGGCGTCACACTTTTCCGCACATTGTCCGGTATAATAATTAATTGCCGAAAACTGTTTTTATAATGAAGAAATAAAACTGTTAATTACTTTTGTATTTCTCTAGACTTTACTTCACATTTTCTTTTATATGTTAATCACATTTTTGGTCTGTTGCGGGCCCGCACTTACGTTTCGAAACTTTTATACAGACCACTCGCGAGTGGTGATGGCGTTATACTGGGGAGAGAAAAAGGCGCTATTTTGTGAAGCAACTGTTGTAGGATGTTCAATTCCTATTGTCTTAAAGTTTATATCACTCCGCCAGCTGCATGTCACCATTATGTAACGGAATTACTCATCAAGGATAGGCTCTGACGTAACGCTCGCCTGATGTTTCATTGCATAATTTGTTTACCGTTACATAATGTGTTTACTGGTTTTGTGTTCGTCATTGTCTGACCTTGACACAGCTTGTCGGCTATCAAATACGTTCATACTGGTTTTACAAAACATTGTTAAACAATTCTGCACAGTCAATGTTGCCACGGTTGTTTTCATTTCAAACAAATTTACCTCTCGGTTACAAAATTTATAATTTCTGTCCTTATCACTCAACAAGGGATAAAGTTATTATTATTTATTTATAAAAAAATACAAAATATGTTATTTATTATCAATAAAATATAAACTTCTTTACATTGTCTCAGGTAGGCCCCAAAAATGCCCCGCTACAATACATATATAACATAATACACAAATATACATTAACCTGGATTCTTAGTATACATCAAACAAACAATTCTCTTTTAAATAATTTATATAAAATTTTATAAACATTATTATTTAAAAATTTTCATTAACTGTTTTGGTTTATCATCATTATGAATTGATCCTGTGTTGCAATCAGATTTTCAAAAATTCTAAATTTATTATTAACACATATTTTTAATCATTATGTTCCACAAAATTCCACAAAATAAACCATTTAACATTCATTTACTTATTAATTATTATTAAATCAAAATCTCACCAAACAATTTAAATTCATTATAAAATTCAAACACATAACATTCAATCACAATATCTAAAGATCTCAAATTATTTCCTTCAAGTTATTATTAAAATTGAATATTCATTTGATTATTAAAATATATTTCAATTATCAACATTCTACAAATCATTAACTATTGTCTTCATAATTATTTTGTTATTTAATTAGAGTGCTAAAATATTAATAATATTATTATTATTAATACAACATTTTCTAAAACATATACACATTACTTATTTAACATTTCACAATACACACAAATGAATTCAATATTATTTACAAAATATGCGTCAAAACTGTTCAAGTGTATCTCACTTCATGTCCACATCTGCCATGTCAAACAACCATAAAACAAAATGTTTAATTGTCTTTTATTGTCTTACAGTCTACCCTCCATCGTCCCAAATCAACCTTGGTTTTATATAACACTGTTGCTTTTTATTTACAAACAAATGGTTACTTTGTGTGTCATAACCAGAACAACCAAATTCACTCATTTTACCAGAATACTCATTAAACCAGTCTACGTTAGGTATTTTTGTTACGTCTCCGTCATTACATTCAGTCACTATCGGGCTAATTATTTTTATCAAATCATTGTAATCATTATTATTCAAATATATTTCTAAGCCTTCTTTCCATTCATCATACTTTCTATTCAAATTATACAATTCTGTTACATACCATTCTCTATTTACCTCTCTCTCTTCATAACACCACATCACACTCTCACAATTATTCCGGACAGAGGGTACACAATTACTCCACAAAAATAAACACCTCAATTCATCTACCAATACGGGACTCTTGCCCTTCAACCACAACACTTGTGGACTCAATAAATCATCATAAACATCATAAATAATAAAGGGAAAATTTGCCCTCTGTCCCCACTCTACTACAACATTATTTTTTCTCTCTCTCTCTAACTCACTGACACACATTAATATTTCATAATCACTACCTTCCACCAACTCATCAGTACTTTCTATATTTACTCCATTATTTTTTAACATTATATTTTCACTTATATGGTCATAATTATCATTCCTACTTACCTCGGAATTGTAATTAATACCATTATCATCACTAGTCAACACTATTTCTCCCACTATTTGATCACTGTTAGCTATCAACTCATTATTCGAATTGTCACTCACCTGGTTACTTATTTCTTCACTATTATCAAAGACACCACTTACCTGTGTTAACTCAACTTCTGTATTCTTTTTTACCTGATATCTATCCCTTCTCCACTCCTCGTTTTGTTTTTTCAATTTATTATTGAATTCCTTGACATCACTAATCATGTCATCTAACATTGCGTTTTGTTGATCCAAACGTTCCTTGCACATCATAAATATCATATTCATCATATGCGTCTTATAATCAGATTCACTCATCTCATTGCTTACCTCATTATCTGCCACCTGATCAACTTTAATTTTGTTAAATTGATTTGTTTCTCCACCACCTTCTGCTCCCATTATATTATCATCCTTAACATTAGGCCTATTTGCTGCCTTATTTACTACTACTATCGCTTCAACGATCTTACCTCTATTACTTGGCACCTCACTATCAATATCATCACTGTGCTTCTTAATTTCCGCGAATATTCCCTCTTCCATTTCTTCCATGCGTGTTAAACTATCTTCTAAACTCCCCCATTCCTCGTCCGTCATTTCACCTACAACCCCTTTAAATTCGCTTTCCCACTCCTTCCATACGAAACCACTATCATTTTCTTGTATCTTAGCCATATTAAAAAATTTTATTATAATACCCTTTATATAATATAATTCATCTCATACACACTAATTATCCTCACAATACTCATAAACACATAAACAAATAATGCACTACATACATAACCCTATAAAACATAACCCCAGATTTGCGTTTATTTTACGTATGCATAAATACACATTCCAAACAACCATATTATTTCTTCAACAGGTCCACATTTGCATAATTTGATTTATGCAAACGGTCCCTGTTCGGGCGCCACTGTTATATTAATAAGTAATTGTCTTTTGTATTTAAATTTATTATTACACTTTGTTGGTTCAGGTAGTCGCCATGTGGTTGTTACCAACATAAAAATTTTACCTACGGGTTCCAAGATTCTATAAACGAGCGAAGAAACACTATGGTTGTAGAGAAATAATAGACTTTGACTGCATTAGATAAAACTTGTGTTTATTAATGATCGGAATTTTTCATATTTTATAACAAAATGGAATCATTCTGCTTCTACAAATCCAAGATAGCTGCGGGACATTTTCCCTACATCAGCCTTTATGCATGATACATTTACGCAATATATATTTTGACTTCGAATTACTCTTGTTACATATGAAAATGAATACAAGCAATTACTGCTGTTTTAATAATTCAAATTACTTAGTTATGTAAATCACTTAACGTAAACCAATGCTTTTATGTGATTTATATAGGTACCTACACACCCTCACGCATACCCACACACACGCTATTTGACACAGTACATTTTATGTATTAATTACTGAACTCGAATTAATTAGGGGCAACATTTTATCTAATTTAGAAAAGGTTTACTTTCCTGTGTTCAGGTGTCGAAAATCGACCCAGGCGTCACTCATGGTTTACACTGTTACTCGGCCGAACTATTAAAATGTTTCTTCTTCCAATTTTGCTCACTGCCTCTATTTATTTATAAAAGACTGTTTAAATATAGTAATATATCAAAATTCACATTTTTACTTGTTTTGCGGGCCCGGCGGCGAACACAATAACTTCGCCCGAAAAAAACCGGCGAGAGCCGGGCAGACGCACAGTGGTTAGCGTCTGGTCCGCTGAGATGTTGATAGCTGACTACCTTGTTCTGTTGGTGCGTCACACAGCTGCTGGCTCGACACACCCTGCATTCATGTTATGTAAAGCGCTGACGCAACACATCGCCTGATGTCTGGTTATATAACGTTGACAGATTTTGTTACATAACGTGTTTACGTTTTCGTGTTCGTCATTGTCCTTGAATAGCCCTTGGCACAGTTTGCCGGGCTATTAAAACTGTTTATATGAATATTGTTGAATCATATGGTCTCCTAATGTCTCAAACAATGCTGCCATCGTCTCGATCGCTCCAAATAATAAATTTACCGTTCTGTCATAACATTTTTCCATCACTTGACAAGTTATTTATTATTAAAAAAAATACAAATCCTGTTATTATCCCAGGTATGCCCAAAAATGCCCCGCTACACTCTCGAGGGTAAAATTGACAATGTGAACGAAACACTTAACAAAAAAGTAGAGGAATACAAGGAGATGGCAGAAAAGAAAATAATAGAAACCAATCAAAGATTAGATAAAACGAAAAAATGGAACAAATCAGGACAGGAATAGATGCCAGAATGGATCGAGAGGAACAAAGTTATCAAGTTCGCATAATGGCCATACGCCAGGAAAATAATGATCAGTTGGACGGTATAAAAAGCAACATAACCAGTAAATTCACCGATTTTAATGAGACGATAGAAAACGTCAAGAACCAGTTTCATAATCAGGGAGAAAAATTAGAAAATTTACAACATCTACAAACAAACCTACAAGGGGAGGTAGATAGAATGGGTTCAAGATCTACATGCAACGCTCAACGTACTATACAAGATAGTAGAGAAAGTATAAACTTTCGAGATTATCGAAGAAACCCACTCGAATTTTTAGGAAGAGTGGATGATATTTTAAACCGGTCAAAAGAGAACCGATGGAACATGATCAAAGGCACACTTGATGAGTGTTTTAAAAACTTCAATGACAATTGGTGGACTGTAATTCGAAACGAGGTGTGTGATTATGAAAATTTTAAAAGGTTGTTTAAGCTGAAGTACTGGTCTGAGTCAGTGCAGAATATTATTCGAGACGATATCTGTCATGGGAGGTATGACCGCAGTACAGGACAGACACCTACTACTTATTTTTTGGGGAAGGTATGTGTGGCGAAGTATTTAGATCGAAGATCCCTGAGGAGTGTTTGGTAACTAAGATAGCATATAAGTTTGAGGAAAAGATTATTAGTGCTCGATTAAGTGGTCAAATAAAGACAATTGGAGGTATGGAAACCCTCTTAGAGAACTATGAGCAAGATTTTATTTTGTTTTTATATAGTATCCAAATCACTTTTTCACAATAATTTAATTACCTTGTATCCGTCAGTGACTTCGTTCTAGCGTTTTTTATATGGACGCGTTTCGTGACATGTGTCACATCATCAGTAATCCTCGTCAAATGTTAAAATTCACATAAAACACATAAAAACACATCTGCACATATTTACTAAATCACAGTAACGACACACACATAACACGATGTAACTTCGGCTCCGTTGGACCGGTCCGACCGCGCGTGTAGTTGCCGAGCCACTAATTAAACTAAGTCAATCATTATCACCAGTCATTACCGTCATGCGCGATTATATTTAGGGCCGTATCATATAGTGAGTGAGATTGAAACCTTAATTGTTCGTTTAATATACTGTTATTGTTGATATTCTTGTCTTTAAATGATTTATAAATCTCAAACTCCTCGAGAGCGTCCATTAACCTACTCTTACCGCATACATGGATTGCTTTGAAATTAGTATTGACGGGAATGGTTGTTTTATGCGTAACAAATTAGAAATATTATTATTTGTTTTAAACGCGACTTTTATATTAAATTTAGAAAACACATTGGATATAATGTTAGGTAAAAGTCTACCGTACACTGTCGTTATACACTTTTTATTATTATTTTTATTTTTGTTAACTTTATTATCATCGATGGTATTATGGTGGGATCTAGTTTTATATAGGTGTTGCTTAAGAAGTCTATCTATCATCGAACTCTTGTACCCATTCGCTATTGCTATGTGCCTTATTATATCCAATTCATCCTGAAAGTCCTTTTGGTTAAGTGGAATCGTTACCAACCTATGAACAAAACTGTTGTAAGCCGCCATTTTCTGACTATATGGGTGATGAGAATCGGCGTGTATTGTAATATCTGTGGTGGTGGGTTTCCTATATATTTTATATTGAAATTTATTAAGATACTTTGTAACAGTCAGGTCCAAAAAATTGAGTTTATTGTCAACCTCTGTTTCGAGGGTAAATTGTATGTTCTTGCTAAGGCTGTTCAAATAATGTTTCAATTTCTTTATCTGTCGTAGCGTGCCATGAACATACAATTTACCCTCGAAACAGATGGATATGTAGATGACACCTTTATAGTTTTTAATGGCACTCTACGACAGATAGAGAAATTGAAACATTATTTGAACAGCCTTAGCAAGAACATACAATTTACCCTCGAAACAGAGGTTGACAATAAACTCAATTTTTTGGACCTGACTGTTACAAAGTATCTTAATAAATTTCAATATAAAATATATAGGAAACCCACCACCACAGATATTACAATACACGCCGATTCTCATCACCCATATAGTCAGAAAATGGCGGCTTACAACAGTTTTGTTCATAGGTTGGTAACGATTCCACTTAACCAAAAGGACTTTCAGGATGAATTGGATATAATAAGGCACATAGCAATAGCGAATGGGTACAAGAGTTCGATGATAGATAGACTTCTTAAGCAACACCTATATAAAACTAGATCCCACCATAATACCATCGATGATAATAAAGTTAACAAAAATACAAATAATAATAAAAAATATATAACGACAGTGTACGGTAGCCTTTTACCTAACATTATATCCAATGTGTTTTCTAAATTTAATATAAAAGTCGCGTTTAAAACAAATAATAATATTTCTAATTTGTTACGCATAAAACAACCATTCCCGTTAGAAGAGAAAACAGGTGTTTACAGGATGTCATGTGATGATTGTGATTGTTTCTATCTGGGTCAAACTGGCAGGTCTTTCTTGAAAAGATACAAAGAACATCTACCAAGGAATGATTTAGACAAGACCAAATCTAATTATGCGCGCCATCTAATGATGCATAACCATAATTACACAGATTTCAATACTAATTTCAAAGCAATCCATGTATGCGGTAAGGGTAGGTTAATGGACGCTCTCGAGGAGTTTGAGATTTATAAAGCATTTAAAGACAAGAATATCAACAATAACAGTATATTAAACAAACAATTAAGGTTTCAATCTCACTCACTATATGATACAGCCCTAAATATAATCTTTTAATGAAGAAATTTGTGTTAGTGGTTGAAATCACAATCAGAATGATCACAGTTGCACACCACTATATAAAAATTATCCCGATTAGCGCTTTCAAGCCTCACAGCCCATCGTCAGATCGGAATAGGCAAGAATTATTTTAAAAACAAACCCTTCACCCCTCTCCCCCACCCTGCTCACACACAACAAGCTATAATATAAATGACCCTTCCCCACCCCCTAAACCCTGTCCCACACCATCTGTACAGTTACATATTTTTCTAGCAAATTCCTTGTGTTTCAGTGTGTGTGTGTGTGTGTGTGTGTGTGTGTGTGTGTGTGTGTGCATCCTTTTAAACTACCCTACTTCCTCTCCACACACATGGGTCAGTCACACACCCTTATTTTAACCATCCAATTAGTACTATGCAAATAATTCTTAATCTTATCTATCTGTCCTCTATCATTTACTTCTTAATCATGTTATAAAATATTTCTTCATTATCAAATTTAATTTTAATATTAATTAAATTGTCTAACCCTTTTTCTCTTTCTTTTAATATTTCTAACTCCTCTCTAAGCTTCCTTTCAACTGTGTTATTTACTACTTTTACAATTTCGTATTCTTCCAAAGGATTAACAAACTTATGGTTGTCTTCTATGAAATGTCTTGTATATAACGAATTGGTTGTTCTATTACCTTCTCCACGTTTGTGGTCAGACAACCTGCATACGAATTTTCGTCCTGTCTCACCTAGGTACACTTTGTTGCAGTCTTTACATTTTAATTTATAAATTCCGCTTTTCTGTAATACTGGAATTTTTTCTATATTCTTATTCCTTATCTTATCAAATACCGTTTCACATTTTTTAATAGCTATATCTACTCCATATTTATTAAAACATTTTATAATTTTTCTAGTATGTGAACCTATGTATGTCAATGACCCTGCATAATTCTTTTGTTCTGGTTCTATTTTAGCTTTTTGTATGTTAACCCTTTTCATAACTTTATCCACTATGTTGGTGTTATAATTATTATTCCTTACAATTCCCTTTATCGTTTTTAACTCCCTAACCTTTGATTCGGTCTCTTTTAAACACTTCTGAGCTCTGTAACAAAATGTATTGATTGCCGCCATTTTATATCTATATGGTTGGTAAGACTCTCTTGGTATAATTATATCAGAATACGACTCTTTCCTAAATATCCCAAACTGTAGTTTCTCATTATCCTTAATTTCTATTAAGCGGCTGCCACTCTGTTCGCGTAGGAACAGTAAACCAGGTGGTAGACCCGTTTTAAGGGCTTATTAATTTATAACATAGATATGATATCTACTTAATTTTAAAATGTAACGCTGAAGCAAGGACACGGAGATGATAAATTCCTCCACCAATGCCGTCCTTGTGGATGCAAATGGGCGCAACAGTCCACCCTCCGAAAACAATAGTGTGTGTGGTTAAGGGGGCTACCCAGGGGGGTAACGAATCTAATCTAATTAACAAATCTAAAATTTGGTAACTGAATAATGATGACTCGCTCCTGAGCTGAGTAAATAATTTGGTTTCGATTTGAGAAATAGGTGCATTAGATGTTTATTATGCTGTGTTTATTCTGTCTTATAAATGTATTAGTTTATTGTGTTAGAGGTAAGGGTTGATAAAATGTGTAATTTGTATAATTTTGAAATGTGTTTAGAGTAAGGTCATTCACCTTGCTAAGAAAATCAGCTGATCAGCTGTAGAATATCACTTATAAATGATTTGCAATTTTTTCAATACAGTTAAATATTTGAATATGAGGAAAATGGAAAGAAAGTAATTAATGTTTGAATAATAGACTTTCAATGTGTTAAAAGACTGTAAGTTAAATGATGATAAAATGAATTGAGATAGTTGAGAATTTTAAAGATGGTTTGTAAAAGACGGCAAATATTGGGAGTTGGGTGATTAATATTTTGTTAGGACATTTAAATCAGGCCATGTTGAGATAAAAGGGGTACTAGAGAGAATAATATTGTTATGAATAATGTAATGTAGAATTTGAGATGTAATAGTGACACAGTAGATATGGGGAAAATATGTAGAGTATTGATTGATATAGTGAGTTAATAAATAAGTGGAGATATTTTGTAGTAGTTGAAAGTATTGTATTGGGAGAGTAAATAGTTTATGGGAATTTTGTAAGGGGGGTGGTGTCGTAAGGAGTCCGCAACGAAAGGGGTTGGGACGGGAAGGGACCGTTTAGCGCCGGAAAGGGTTGCCTAGGGAAAGTCCAGGGACCAGATAAGGGAATCAGCTCTGGGAGGGGAACACACATCCTGAGTACAAAGGGGTAGAGAGTATTTTTTTTATATAAGGGTAGAATGATGCAATATGAGTTGAGTAGTATTTGGGTTTAGAGATTGTTTGATAGATGTTTTTGATAGAGGGGTGTCATGTTAATTAAAGCTGTTAGTGATGTTAGAGTCAGAAGGGGATTAAGAGTATGTATATATATATATATATATTTCATTACTTTCTGCTACAGTCCGTTTCTTGATGAATATAATACTATAATACTTATAACTATTTTACCTCAAGATGTATTTTTTCCTTTAGGGACATGTTTCGGGAGATCCTGTTCTCCCATTTTCAACCTTCGCCATCTTGCTTCTGGTGCAGTATTTGTGTGTTGGCTTCTGGATGTTATTATGGTGGTTTGTTGGTCTTTGGTCCTTCAATGTTGCATTATTGTGTGTGGTTGTGGTATCTGTTTTTGTATTTTGTGTATTTTCGATGTTGAGTGCTTTGAATATTGTGTCATGTTTTGTATTGATTTGTATTTGTTCTGGTATTAATTTGTTTTGTGTTTTATGTTTGTAAATCTGTAAATTTTCCCATATGTTCATTATGGTGCCTTTGTGTGGTATATGTTTTATTAGTGTTACATTGGTTATGTCTGGGAATTCATGTCCTGTGTTTATTGCATGTGTGGCTAAATTGGATTTATATATGTTTGGTTTTTTGTATGCATTTAGGTGTTCAAAATAACGTTTTTTCAGCTGTTTTTTTGTTTGTCCTATATAACATTTATTGCAATCTTGGCATTCAATTTTGTATATACCGTTGGTTGTTGTATTATCTTTGTTGTGTGAGTTATTTAGAAAGCAGACAAAAGTCAAGCAACAGTAATCATTGATAAAACAGACTACATCAAAAAAACCGAAGACTTCATCAACAATAATAAATGCGTACAACTAGATAAAAACCCAACAGAAAACTATCTTAAACAAACAATAAAACTAATAAAAACAAAAACATTTTCAACAATAAAAACATAGACATATATATAAACAATAATCCAGAACCACCTAAAATGAACAGCCTAATAAAAATACACAAATTAAACAACCCAATACGTCCATTAATCAATTTCAAAAAAGCTCCTACATACAAAATAGCAAGAATAATAGCACAAAAACTAAAAAATAACCATCTAACAAATAACCATCATAACATAAAAAATACATACGAATTAATAGACAAACTAAAAATAATAAATATAAATGAAAATACATTTTTCACATCATATGACATAACAAACATGTACACTAATATCCCAGTAGAAGAAACAATTGACATAATAATAAACAAACTTATAGAACAAAATGAAAACAAACAATATATAACCGAAATAAAAAATAGTCTCCAACTAATACTAAAACAAAATTACTTTGAATTTAATAGCAAAATTTATCAACAGAAAGAAGGTTTAGCAATGGGATCACCATTATCAAGCATAATAGCAGAAATATTCCTACAACATATAGACACCAAAATACAAAATATCATAAAAACACATGACCCAGATGGCATATGGATAAGATATGTAGATGATGGACTATATGTATCAAATAACAAAAACACAAATGCAGAGAACATACTGAAACAAATCAATAACATACATCCCAAAATACAATTCACAGAAGAAAAAGAAAAACATAACAAAATCAACTATTTAGACATAACCATCACAAGATACAACAAACACATACAATATGCAATATATAGAAAACCAACTTCCACTAACATCATTATACCTAACCATTCTGACCACCCACCACAACATAAAATGGCAGCATTTTATTCGTTATTTAACAGAATGTACAAAATACCCCTAAACAAACAAGAAACTGACAAAGAAAGAAATATAATATACCAAATTGGTTATGCAAATGGATACAATAAAAATACTATGATCAAAATAGAAAATAAAATCAAATACAAAATAAAAACTGAACAATTAAGAATTAATCAAACTGAACAACACATAAATAATAACAACAACAACAAATGGGCCACATTCACATATATAAATAATAAAATGTCAAAACTAACAAAACTATTTAAAAACACAGATATAAAAATAGCATACAAAACTAATAAAAATAAATTACAAAATCTAAATAACTCACACAACAAAGATAATACAACAACCAACGGTATATACAAAATTGAATGCCAAGATTGCAATAAATGTTATATAGGACAAACAAAAAAACAGCTGAAAAAACGTTATTTTGAACACCTAAATGCATACAAAAAACCAAACATATATAAATCCAATTTAGCCACACATGCAATAAACACAGGACATGAATTCCCAGACATAACCAATGTAACACTAATAAAACATATACCACACAAAGGCACCATAATGAACATATGGGAAAATTTACAGATTTACAAACATAAAACACAAAACAAATTAATACCAGAACAAATACAAATCAATACAAAACATGACACAATATTCAAAGCACTCAACATCGAAAATACACAAAATACAAAAACAGATACCACAACCACACACAATAATGCAACATTGAAGGACCAAAGACCAACAAACCACCATAATAACATCCAGAAGCCAACACACAAATACTGCACCAGAAGCAAGATGGCGAAGGTTGAAAATGGGAGAACAGGATCTCCCGAAACATGTCCCTAAAGGAAAAAATACATCTTGAGGTAAAATAGTTATAAGTATTATAGTAATATATATATATATATGCCAAGTTGTAAATCAAGTCATGTAGCGGGGCAATTTTGGGGCCTACCTGAGGCAATCTAAAGAAATTTGTATATTTTTTGTAATAAATAAATAAAAATCTTCATTTTGGACAAAACATACAAAACTTAGGTAAATTTGTTATTTGGAGCAATCGCGACGATGGCAGCACTGCTTGAGACAGTGAAGACAATATTGTTATTCGATGATATTTTGTAAAACAGCTTCAACAGACGCAGAATTAATAAACTGCCACTGTACCAAGGTCAACAAATGACGAACACGAAACCAGTAAACACATTATGTAACAGCATAAACAAGTTATGTAACAGTGTCAGGCGATCTGACGTCAGAGCCTATCCTTGGTGAGTAATTCAGTGATGTAACGGTTACATGCAGCTGGCGGAGTGATACAAACTCTAAGACAAAGGAAATGTGACACACAACAACCGTCGCTTCACAAAATAGCGCCTGTTTCTCAGCCCAGTCTAACGCCATCACCACTCGCGAGTGGATGACATAAAGTTTCGAAACGTAATAGTGCGGGCCCGCATACTGCATATAAAATGTGTATAAAACATTAAAAAATGTAAAATAACAAAATTAACTTTCATTAGAGTGGCTAACAACTAAAATTCTTATTCAAAACATGTAAACTTAGTACGAAATAACAACGGTAGTGCGTGCACGAGGAGTCATCTGATGAACGTACATAGAAGGATCATAAAAGGAAAGTAAAATTAATACAATCTTTATTAAAATCTTGCAAGTCCCCCATTCTAGTATAAAATGACCTCATTAAGGGGAATATAAAATGTAACACAAGAATGTGTGTGTGCGTGAGTATGTAAAAAATATAGTTAAACAAAGAAGGCTGGTTTGCGTTTTTTAAAAAAATGATTTTAATATCTTGATATTTTTTTTGTACTGTTTTTTTTTTTATATATATATAGTATTTCATACTATGTTTCAATTTTACTTAATAAATGTTAATAAGTCTTTTAAAGTTTGATTATCTAATTGTTAATAAATTTTAAATCAGGGGAATCAAATAAAGTTTTCTTTATCTCGACAACCATAATCTGTTCTTCAATGTTCGCCGAAAAGAATCCTGGTAAGTAATAATTTTATACGTAGTTGGTAAACTTTAAATATGGTGCCCGAAGAAATTATTTTGGAAAGTGTTTGAGTGTAAAGTACATTCCCTTAGGTTAAAGTAAATATCAATAAAAGCAAATGTATCAATGGCTTCCGAACGTAGGGACGATTTATATAAATGAATTTATATAAATATAGGCCACATGGAGAGCAGGATGATTGTTTGAAATAACAGAAAACATTGTTTTTGAGGTACGTAAAATAGACGTATAGAATAAGGTTATGTCATGTTTTGTAGTATGAGTGAGCAGAACATTTTTTTTTTTTTTTCTCAATAATAATTATGTATTACATAAAATAATATTTTGCTAAGAAATATATATAAAAAATTTTAAGAAAAATGGCAGATAATAATGATATCAGTTTATCTGATAGTCAGATAACAAATCAAATAAGTAGCGACTCCGGAATTCAAACAACTGACAGTAGTCTTGAGGAGTCAAAAATAATACAGGCAGTTGAGATTCATTCAACACCTATTTTAGGAACTCAAAATAAGAAACCTGATAATGATACTATGTTAGCACGATTGTATGATATGATGTACAATAGTGTAGAAAAACAAGATAGTAATTTCAGAGAATTAAAAAACCAAATTAACGAAATAAAGAGTGATTCTGATGTTAAATTTAATATCCAGAATGACAAATTTGATAGACAGAGTAGGGATATTAATGAGTTGAAATATGAGATACAAGAAATTAACAAACATTGTGAAAATACCAAAGTAGAATTTACTAATACAATTAACCAAGTAGAGACCAAGTTAGATGACTCAATACAAAAGATAGATATTAAATTTAATGCAATAGATAGCCAGATAGATAGAGTTGAGAAGCAAATCAATGAGAATAATGAGATATTAATAAATTCAATGAATGAGTATAACAATGACATAGAATCTCAAATTATTAAATGTAATATTGAAACTGAATGTAAGTTGAGTAGTGTAGTAATGACAGTTGAAAAATTTAGTCAGAATATTGATGAACACCAAAATAAGATAGACTCTAAAATAAATGAAATTGAAAGTAATTATAAGACAGAAATACAAGCAGTAAATGAATCTATTGAAGTAATATCAAAAAATAATGTACAGTCTGAATGTAGTAATGACAAAAAATTATATTCACTTGAACAAAACATTAGTAGTATAAGAGATGAATTAAGTTTAGTGAAAAATCAAAATGTAAACAATGTTATTGAACGAGTATTTATGACACGAGATACAAATAACGAAATAGAATTAGAAACTTTTAATTGTGACAATCGTAGAGTACACCCAATGCAATTTTTAAATAGGTTTAGGGAGTTTAATCGGTTTAATAGTAGTAGCTGGGAGGTTAAGTTGCTGAAGATTATCAAATGTTTTAAAGGTAGTGCCGAGATATGGTCGGAAGTACACCATACCGAATGGGATAGTTTCGAGGATTTTGAGATAGCTTTTCGAAACAAATATTGGTCAGAAGAAGACCAAGAAATATTAAGAAGTAAAATAATGGGTAACGGGAATTTTGGTAGGATTAATAACCACCTAACCATATATGTGATGACCATATATAACGAAGCTAAATATCTAGAACCGCCGTTGCCATTCCGATCATTTGTAAGACATATTAGCAAACACCTGCCCAGAGAGGTGCAAATTACGTTAATGACTAGAGAGATTACAAATATTAATGAGTTAGAGAGCATGCTAGACGTGCTACAGAATATAGGGGAACGCGACATAGGACGACGTCCAAACACACCAATAGTACCACACCATAATAATAATAATAATAATTATCATCAGAACAGGGGTACACAGAGTTTTCATAGAGGAGCGCGGGGAGGAAGTTTCGATAACAGGGGCGAGAGTTGGAGGTGTAGAGCCTGTGAAACCGACAATTATGCTAATAGAACCAATTGTTTCAGATGTCATCGAAACAGGGAGTGCGCCAGGAACGAGCGAGCAAACCCACCACCAAATCAACAGTCGAGAGGAGCAGAATTTCATAGAGGAGCGCCGAGAGGAGGAGGACATTATAACAGAGGGAGAGGGGGAAATCATCCAGCTGTGGCGGGTCCCTCCACGGAAAACTAGGGAGGACAATGGAGAAGCGGGCCGAACCATTGTCTACGGAAAACAGGAGGGTCCAAATAATCAACAGATACCATAATAACGTTATCAAGATGGACATGGCGAAGGAACTGTTAGAAGAAGAGAAGAACAAGGTGATGGAACGCAGAGCAGGATTAACTGAGGTGACGACTGACATTGAAGGTAAGAATTATAAAACTTTAATTGATACCGGTAGCGAGATCTCAGTAATTTCTGAAAATGTCATGGGTGAATTAAAAGAGTTAAACAAGAATATACCGTCATTGCCAGTTGCAGGGGTTACAGTAGTGGGGGTAACTGGGGTGAGAAGTAAAAGAATAACCAGACAAGTACAATTAAATATTTTAATAGATGAAGTTGAATTTGAAAACACTTTCTTAGTAGTTAAAGGGCTGAGTCTAGATGTAATATTGGGAAATGATTTTTTGGAAAGAAACGGAGCAGTAATAGATTTCAATAAACAAATAGTAAAATTTGAGAAGGGGAATAAACCAGTCAGAATAGAGTTTAAGAAAGTAGTAAATGAAACTAAAGTCACGGGAATAAAAATGTTACATAAGCAGATAAGCGATAGAGAGATAGAGACCAAAATAAATATATGTTTAGAGAGTGATAGTCTAGAAAATGAGGAGAGAGAGATGCATGAGCGTAATGAGAGTGTATGGGCAGATAGAGCCGATAAATTTTTCAATGAAAATACAGTTGTAGGAAATACTCAGCGAGAGGAGCTGTGGGCAGTTGTGGAGCAGTTCAGAGAGGTGTTTGATGAATCACCAGGGAAAGCGAAGGACTACATCTGCGAGCTGAAAGTTCGGGACCATGCACCATACATGCAGAGGAGCTACCCGGTGCCGTTTTCGAAGCGAAGGGCTGTACAGGAGGAATTAAACCGGATGATGCAGGGAGGCATAATTGAACGCTCAGTATCACCTTATTCAAACCCTTTGGTGGTAGTGATAAAGAAGGATGGCAAGGTAAGGTTATGTTTAGATGCTCGGAAAATTAATCAAATTATTATACCTGACAGGGAATCTCCGGAACCCATAAATGAGATTCTACAGAAGTTTAGCGGAGTTAAATACATGACATCCTTAGACCTGACCGCTGGATACTGGCAGGTACCACTAGCAATAGAGAGCAGGAAATACACAGCTTTTCTTTTTAACGGTAAGAATTACCAGTTTAAACGCTTACCTTTTGGATTAAACACCAGTGTTGCCAGTTTTATCAAATGTTTAGATAATATTTTACATCCTAAGGATTTAGACTTTTTAACTGTATATGTCGATGATATTTTGATAGCCTCTAGAACATTCAATGAACATTTAGAACACATAGAATATGTATTAGATAAGCTACAAGTAGGGGGTTTAACAGTGAATTGGGACAAGTCTAAGTTTCTGCAGACAGAAATACATTTTTTAGGATTTATTATTACACAGGAGGGGATATTAGCCAACCCGGACAAAGTAGAAGCTATAATGCGATTCCCTGAACCTAAAAACATTAAGCAACTACAGAGTTTTTTAGGCCTATGCAATTTTTACAGGAAATTTCAGGAGAACTATGCACACACAACATCCAAACTGAGTGCTGTACTGCAGAAGAATAAACAGTGGAGATGGGGCGATACAGAACGAGCTGCGTTTAATGAAATTAAGAGAAAGTTCAGTCACATGATCATGATGAATCATCCCGATTTTAATAAGACTTTTTATTTGCAGACCGACGCCAGCAATGTAGCGCTAGGGGCAGAGTTATACCAGGAGAGCTGCGACAAGGAACACCTGACGATCGCCTTCGCTAGTAGATCGTTGTTATCGGCGGAAAAGAATTATACGACCACTGAAAAAGAACTTCTAAGTATTGTGTTCGCCGTGGGTAAATTCCGCACCTACATCCTAGGGAATACCACGATAATCCGGACGGACCACAAGGCACTGTCATTTCTGAATTCATGTAAGCTAACACATAGCCGATTAACCAGGTGGGTATTAGCCTTACAAGACTATAACTTTTCATGGGAGTACATAAAGGGGTCAGATAATAAGGTACCAGATACACTTTCTAGAGTAGATATTATAGATAATAAAACTGGTAGGGATCTCAAAGAAATAGAAATTTTTAGACTAACTAGAGAAGATAGAATTTTTGGTGAGGAATTAAGCGATATTAAAAACATGCAAAGATCTGATAACAAATTGAGTAGAATAATTGTTAGTTTAGAAACAGATGTACAGGGATCTGAATATAATGAGCGATTTCAAGTATATCAAGATATTTTGTTTAAAAAAGTAGATGGTGGGGAGCGTGATTGGAGGCTAGTTATACCTGAGGGGTTAATAGATAAAATCGTTTGGGATTGTCATATA
This sequence comes from Magicicada septendecula, assembly GCA_034769895.1. NCBI lineage: Eukaryota > Metazoa > Arthropoda > Insecta > Hemiptera > Cicadidae > Magicicada > Magicicada septendecula. Next base: position 797,075,591 of record CM068368.1, read on the forward strand.
AGGTATGGTCATTTTGGTGCGAGAAAGTGTGCTAATGTTTTGAAAGAGTCATGTATATTTAAGAATATGGAGAGGAGAGTGAGAAGAGTGTTGAGAGTGTGTGATTTATGTCAAAAATCGAAAGTAGTGAATTTCAGAGTGGAAGGAGAGATGAATTACATAAAAGTAGATAAACCTTTTGATCTAGTTGCGGTTGATTTATATGGACCATTACCCAGAGGTAGAGGGGGTGTGTTATATGTATTTGTAGTTCTAGACACTTTTTCAAAATTTGTAAAGTTATATAGCATTAAGAGAGCGACGAGTAAAGTACTTGGCGAGAAAATAGTGAAAGACTACATGCTCAATGTGGGAAAGCTGAAAATTATATTATCTGACCACGGTCCACAGTTTATAAGCGGGAAGTGGCGGCAGACGCTTGGATGGGAAGGCATCATACCCAAGCATACGGCAGTGTACCATCCTCAGTCGAACCAAGCAGAACGGGTGATGAGAGAGATTGGCAGGATATTTCGGGCGTACTGTCACGCCAAACACACAGAATGGCCATCCTACATGAAAAAAGTAGAGGAGTGGCTGAATTGTACCACCCATGAGTCCACGGGATTTACGCCGCATGAGTTGATCAGGGGAACAAGGCCGCCCAGGATATTGGAACAACTTTTCACATACCCACCTGAAGGTCAAGTGTTGGACAGGAACATGAAAATTAGATTGGCCAACGAGAACTTACTCACGAGAGGAGAGCGACGAAAACAGAAACATCATGCCAAGGGTAAATGGACCAAGTATGAGGTAGGTCAGTTAGTGTTAGTAAAAAGACATGATTTGTCCAATGCTCAAGATAGAGAAATAAAGAAGTTTTTCTTGTTGTATGAAGGACCTTATGAAATTGTTGAAATAAAAATGCAGAATGCGTATGTGCTGAGGAACCCAGCGACGCAGGAAATAGTAGGTACTCAGAATGCGACGAATTTAAAATTATATAGGTCACTGTAACTGTGTTATGTTTATAAATAAGTTTTAAATATTATTGTTTGTTTACATAAGGGATCCTCCCCCATTTTCGGGCGGTCACGATCTTACCAGTCCTGGCCGTGGAATTCGGAACTCGGAGGCGGGACATGGTTGGCGGATCTTCCTTCGGGCGGTGAAAACAACGATGGTCCGGCTCCACCAAAATTGGTATAAAGTAGAAAACTTAGCGACATATTGGAACGGGGAGGGGGACCCCAACAGGTACGTGACATAAATTATTTTTATACACTCCAGGCGCAGCGGTTTCGGTGTACCTGTCACGTGCCTGCACTGCCTTAGAGTGTTTGTAAATAATGGAGGCTGCATTTAAGTAAAAGGCAGTGCATACAAATTAAATATTTTAGTGTCAAGGGCAAAATTAAAGTGGAGCCTTTGACAATAGTTTCTGATTAGCCCGAAACGACGAGTTTTGGGGCAAGGGGGGTTGGCGCAAGATAGAAAGCGGGTTAGAAGAAATGGTAGGAGAGGGGAAGTAGTGTGTTTCAGAGGGGGGACGTGAATTCACGTAGTGGATCTATCTTGTACCCATTCTTTTTGCAGCAGGACCCGGCATTTCGGGCGACTGCGACCTTCCTAGACGTAGTGTAAGTCACAATAGAGTCAGCCTTCAATGTAAATAGCATTAAAAAAAAAAAAAAAAAAAAAAAAAAACCCAAAATAACTTTAAATGCGCATAATTTTAAATTTAAATATATTTTTAGAATTAAGTGACCAAATATAATTGTCAAATTTTAGTATCAGTGAGTATAGGAACGTTTTGAAGAAATGTGTAGTAAAATAAAAACTTATCAATACAAGATGTGGGGATAATTTTGGGGGTAGTTGGGTGCTCAATGAAGTGACATAACAGTGTAGTGTGGAACTGCTATGGTGGAAGGTTGTAAATTTTGTATTTAATATTTTATGTCAATGATAGTTAAGCTTACATATAAAGGAGGGTAAAACACCATCCAAACTAATAATGTCATTTAAATATAAATTCTTAAATTTAATGTTACAAAAGATATTTTACTTGTGATTCCCCAAATTATCGGGCGGTCACGGCCTCACCGAACCCTGACCGTGGAATTGGTTTAGCTTTAACAGCTATGGTTGGGGCTCATTGCGTCACGTTCTGCCTTAACTGGCCATAGCTGTTATCGTTGTAAAGGTGTATTTTGAAATTGATGGGGGGTGAAATTAAGGGGAATCACCAAACTATGGAACAGCGGCTGCCACTCTGCCCGCTTGGGGGTAGCATAGACAGGTGGTAGAACCGTATTAGGGGCGCATAATTATAGACAAAGATATGATGATATCTATACATTTTCAAATGTAACGCAGAAGCAAGGACACGGAGATGTAACATTCCTCCCAAACTTCAGTCCTTGTGGACGCAACTGGACGCCACAGTCCAGGGGGGGCCATAGTGTGTGTGGCTAGGAGGTTATCCAGATGGATAACGTATTAAAAAATTTTGTTGTATTTTAATAATGATGATTTGCTACTCAATAATTTTGTTTGATTTGAAAAATAGATGCACTAAATACTTCCTATAATGTGTTTATTATGTCTTATTGTGTTAATTGCATTTAGTATGTTAGGAATTAAGGATTATAAAAATATAATAATATGTTTTCAATGTGTTTATAGATTTTAAAATAAAATGAAATAAAGGTGTGATAGTTAGAATTTTCAATGAGTTACAAAAGATAGAAATGGGTGATAGTAATTATTTGAGTAAAATGTTTGAGTCTGTCCAAATTGAAGTCAAAGTTAAAGAAATAGTAGAGATGAAAATAATGTAATGTTGTTTTGAGTTAATGTAATGTTATAGAATTTTGAGAAGTATAAGTGGAGACACAGTAGAATTGGAGAATTTATGTAGAGTTTTGAGTGATATATTGTTGTTTATTTTGTTGATGTTATTTTGATGTAGTTGTAGTGAGGTAATGAGATTGAGATTTTTTGGGGATGGCAATTTTGTAGTAGGGGTAGTGTATTGTGGGAGTCCGCAACATAAGGGTTGGGACGGGATTTGGTATAGTTTTAGTGGGAAGGGGTTGCCTTAGGTAGAATCCAGGAACCAGAGAACGGGAATTGAGCTTTTTTGGGGGGGGGGAAACACATATCCTATGTACAAAGGGTTAGAGAGTATTTTTTTTTATATATAGAGAGAAGGTGGTGAATTGAGTTAAAATAGTAAGTAGTTAGAGGTAGAGAAGGGTTAGTAGATTGTTGAGAGAGGGGTGTCATACTAGTTAAAGATTTTGTAAGGGAGCGTTAGAGTAATAAAAGGGGAAGATTATGGGTAAATGCCAAGTTGATAAAGTGAATTATAATGAATAACGTAGAATCACCCAAATTAATGAAAGGGAATAATAAATGAAATGATGTGTAAAACGAAGATAGAGAAAAAAAAAATTTGAGAAACGAATTAATAAAAGTTAAATGGAGATTTATGTATTTTATTATTAAAAGGTAATTTTCTGATTTTATATGCAAATTTAATGATGTAAAGTGTATAACATTTTAAATACAAATTGTTTATTTTAAGATAATGCTAACAATATTAATTATTAATGTACTATGTTTTCTTATGTTATGTTATGTTGTTAGGTATTTTGATATGTTAGAAATAAGTAAGTACAAAACAAAACCAGTGCTTCTTAGCGCAAACCAGCACCGCTAGGGGGAAACAGATCAGTTGGGGATATGGTGTTGTATAAGGCCACTATTTGATATTTTGATGTGTTGTTTCAGTGTTTGGTGATGCTGTGGCGGCGGACCTGAGCTGGCCAGCGCGTCAGAGCAGGGGCGTTAAGTATCTGTCTGACTCTACGGTGTTGGGATCTCGAGAGAGAAGTCCAGTATTGTCATGCAGATGCGGTCACAGTCACCGGACCAAGGGTGAGTTGATTATATTTTTTTTTATAAACCGTAAAGGGGGTTGTGGCAACATATCCTGGCTGATCCCTCTAGCAAGTATGAATGTGTCAATGAGATTTTTTATGCTTCGGCATAAAATATCTCATTGAGGGGGTATTGTAGCGGGGCAATTTTGGGGCCTACCTGAGGCAATCTAAAGAAATTTGTATATTTTTTGTAATAAATAAATAAAAATCTTCATTTTGGACAAAACATACAAAACTTAGGTAAATTTGTTATTTGGAGCAATCGCGACGATGGCAGCACTGCTTGAGACGGTGAAGACAATATTATTATTAGATGATATTTTGTAAAACAGCTTCAACAGACGCAGAATTAATAAACTGCCACTGTACCAAGGTCAACAAATGACGAACACGAAACCAGTAAACACATTATGTAACAGCATAAACAAGTTATGTAACAGTGTCAGGCGATCTGACGTCAGAGCCTATCCTTGGTGAGTAATTCAGTGATGTAATGGTGACATGCAGCTGGCGGAGTGATACAAACTCTAAGACAAAGGAAATGTGACACACAACAACCGTCGCTTCACAAAATAGCGCCTGTTTCTCAGCCCAGTCTAACGCCATCACCACTCGCGAGTGGATGACATAAAGTTTTGAAACGTAATAGTGCGGGCCCGCATACTGCATATAAAATGTGTATAAAACATTAAAAAATGTAAAATAACAAAATTAACTTTCATTAGAGTGGCTAACAACTAAAATTCTTATTCAAAACATGTAAACTTAGAACGAAATAACAACGGTAGTGCGTGCACGAGGAGTCATCTGATGAACGTACATAGAAGGATCATAAAAGGAAACTAAAATTAATACAATCTTTATTAAAATCTTGCAAGTCCCCCATTCTAGTATAAAATGACCTCATTAAGGGGAATATAAAATGTAACACAAGAATGTGTGTGTGCGTGAGTATGTAAAAAATATAGTTAAACAAAGAAGGCTGGTTTGCGTTTTTTAAAAAAATGATTTTAATTAATATCTTGATATTTTTTTTGTACTATGTTTTTTTTATATATATATAGTATTTCATACTATGTTTCAATTTTACTTAATAAATGTTAATAAGTCTTTTAAAGTTTGATTATCTAATTGTTAATAAATTTTAAATCAGGGGAATCAAATAAAGTTTTCTTTATTTCGACAACCATAATCTGTTCTTCAATGTTCGCCGAAAAGAATCCTGGTAAGTAATAATTTTATACGTAGTTGGTAAACTTTAAATATGGTGCCCGAAGAAATTATTTTGGAAAGTGTTTGAGTGTAAAGTACATTCCCTTAGGTTAAAGTAAATATCAATAAAAGCAAACGTATCAGTCATTATGAATAATTAAATCACCCAAACTAATGGAGATTGAGAATGTTAAAGAAAGTAAATCATAGTTGAAATGAAATTTTAATCGAAACAAGTGACAAATTTTAATAGAATTTGAGAATAATGTAAAGCTATAAAATGTGTAATTTTGATTAATTTAAATGTCAGTTTTATTGTTAATTATAATAATACTATGTTAATTTTAAATGTCTTATTTTATTATGTTTTATTGTGTTTAAAGATAAAAATTTTTGAAGATGTTCTATGTACTTCATGATGTAGATCTATGTATAATGGGTCGCTGACTTGACCCAGTTTGATCAGCTGATGGTTGACGTTACAAACTAGACCAGTTTCTGGCAATTAATTGATGCAAATTTTGTCGTTTAAGTGACTGAAATAATTTTAAATTTTTCCGAAATTGATGAAATTAATATTTTGATAAATTTAAATTTTTTTGAAAAAAAAATTGATATTTATGCCTGCCATATAGGTGATGTTTGAATTTCAAGTGTATTATTGTTTATGTGTATTACTAGTGTTTTATTGAATTATATTGTTTAGAATATGTGTGTAAACAAATGTTAGAGTAAGTGAATTCATGTTCAATAAGGTATTCAATTTGTTTTCTTTAGGATTGTTAGTAGTAGTGAAGAGAATTAGGGATTAATGTAAAAGATTTTTCTTATTGCGATTTTGAGGAAGTACAATTTGAGTTTAACGTAAATGAATTTTGAATATAAAGAGAAATGTTTTGAGAATTTTAAAGGATAATTTTGTTTAGGGAGTAATTATGAGTGTGTGAACGAGCCCACTAACTGCTAAAGGCAGCCCCCCAGTGTGCATGGTAAGGGGGAACATATCGGTTGAGGATCTGGCAGGGAATAAGGCCAGGGATTTGGATCATTGGGGGTGACATGTTAGAAGGTTGGGTGCACTGTGGTGCGTGTCTGTTCGATTTTATGGTGTTGGGATCTCGAATAGAGAAGTCCAGTAATCTCGTTCAGGTGCGGCCATAGTCTCCGAGCTAGGGGGGGTAGTTTACCCATGATGTGTAAGAACTAATGGGGGGTTGTTGGCACCATATCCTCACCGATCCTCTTAAGTGTTAGCAATGAGATTTCTTCTGTTTCGACAAAGATCTCTCATTGGGGGGGGGGGTATTGTTACGGGGCTAAATGGGAAGGGTTTTTATTTTATTAAAATATTTTAAATTCATTTTCATCTGTGTGTCTGTGTGGCCAGCCACGTGTTGAGTAAAAGCTTTATTCAAACAAAGAACAGTGAGGTGAACTAAGTACAATGGAATGTGCCGTGTTGCACACAACTTCTTAATTCTCAGAACTGGAGTACTGTGTAATGCACCCAAACGCACTAACATCGGCGGAACGCATAACCCACACTAAACACAAGTCGCGCAAAATGGCTATGTGCGAATTTTGTCTAACATGTGCTCTCGACATGACGGAAACATAATTGTACGCCACAACCATCTGTGTGACGAAACCAGTGGACACCAAATTTCGTCGACGTCCAACACACGGGAGTTGCACGCGTTACCTGAACAACTACTCAAACTTTAGCAGCAAAGGCTGTGAACAACGACGAAATTGGTTAGCAGCCAAGGCAGTGATGTCCGCCCGCATGCAAAGCCAGTCGGACATTAACATCTTAACACCCCGGACGCGGGCCGTTTGTGCGTCCGCCGACTGGGCACAGTTTTCACCTCGCCTGCACAAATTACAGGGGAATGTAGTACTAAGACAGTTTAAACCGCGTGGTGGCGTCGGAGCGCGGTTTGACTAAACTTGTAATCATGTAAACTCAACAGTTCGGCAATAAGTGAAAGTCAGTGAGAACGTAGTGGCGCAACAATGAGATAACAAGGAAAAAGTGTAACGCGTGTTCGGCCGAAAAACAAATAACAGAGTAACTATATGCAACTTAATACCTTTAAATTATTTTAAAAGCAAATTGAAAGAGATCTCTATAAAGGGTTGGAAAAAACGGAATGAGTGTGTGTGTGTAAGCAAAAAGCTGGGTTCGTCTTATATAAATTAAGAGTTAGAAGTAGAATCTGTAAGTAAATTAGAGTTAAAAATGTTACGTAAGGGTTTGGTTTTGTCTGTTTTAATTTGTTTCTCATATTCAAAAGATGAAAAAGTAATTTAGACAGAATAAACTAAAGGGTCCGTTTTCCTATAAACATGTATTAGTGTAGTTATTTCGTCATTACCACTTCCTAATGTTCTGTGCTGAAAGATTCGTCTAACGTTCCGGGTTCTTCTGAAAATTATTATTGGGAGGTAGTCAGATTGCAAAATTGTCCCATTTTTTATTAAGGAAGAGTGTAAAGGTTTCGATATATAACCAAAAAATATCGTGGCGACTCTGGGCTTCTGATTAAAACTTAAAAAGGTAAGTAAGTGAAAAGATCGCAGGTAAGTTTCTGGCAGTATTTTTATATTTTAATGTATTTCGATTAAGTTAGTTTCATTACATGATAAGGATTGACTTAGTTTAATTATTGGCTCGGCAACCACCGGGAAACAGAATAAAACAATTAGAAAACAAGTATCTTTGAATGTTACTAACAGCGGGATAGGAATACCTATGGGATTTTTAGTAGCCAAAGGGCTACCTTTTAGGGTATTAATAGGGTGTGATATGCTACGGCGACACACTGCAGTTATAAATATGGCCAGTGGTAAAGTAACACAGTGCAGAAGAAGGTGAGTTATCGGCTGAGATAATTGGTAGCCAAAGTCCCCCTCAGTGTCTGAGCTCATTCTATATTAGGGAGAATAATAGGTTAACCATAGGTAAAAATACTAAAGTAACAGAGTCAGAGATGTGGCAAGGGAAGATAGAAGAAATCATAGAGTTTAAGATAGGCAGGCACAGGAAACAATCAGTGTAGAAGAAAAACATCAACTTATAAAAATTTATAATAAATATAGAACAGTATTCTAGGATTCACTTGGAAAAGCTAAAAACTTCCTGTGTGAGTTAAAGTTCAAAGACAATGTCAATTTTAATAAACGGTCATATCCCATCGCTCAAGCTTTGAAAGAAGCAGCTAGAAAAGAAATTCAGAGGATGACAATGGAAGATATAATTGAAAGAAGCAATTCTCCATATACCAGCCCATTGGTAGCTATACGAAAGAAAGATGGTCAAGTAAGATTATGCCTCGATGCTCGGGAGCTGAATAAAATGCTCATTAACGACCGCACGTCTCCAGGTGAGATTGATGAAATAATGAAAAAATTTTATGGATGTAAGTACATGAGTACTTGGGATGCAGTCTGTGGATATTGGCAGATAGAGTTGCACCCTAACAGTAGACAATACGTCGCTTTTATATTTGAAGGACGAAATTATCATTTCAAACGTTTACCTTTTGGATTGGTAAATTCTGTGGCCGTGTTCATTCAATGTATGGATCAAATTCTGGGTAAAGAAGTTTTAGACTTCACAACGGTATATGTCGATGACATACTTGTTGACTGATTACTTCTTGTACATGGAAGGATATGAAAAATATATTATACTAACCGTCTGTGACTTCTCGTATTTGATGTCTCTTCTTATTACGACATGTTTCAAGACTCTTGTCCCATTGTCAAGCATAAAATTTATAGCACATATCAGATATGTTTGTCAAACGTTAAAAACCATGTCATGATGACCACAAATAACGGATTATTAAAATATTAATTTGTAATAGACTTGTAATAACATAGATTTTCTTAATGAGTTAAATACCATCAAATACATCGCAGTTGCAAATGGTTACAATTCCAACGTTGTAAACAACATTCTCAAGAAACATAAAAATAGAATAAGGACCATTAACCAATTATCAATGAATGCACGGGAAAAAAAGCCACATAGATATATCGCCGCAACATATACCAATTTCATGCCGAACATTTTAAAATCTCTCATAAACAAAAACACGGATATTATAGTCACTTACAAGACTACAAATAATATCTTAAATAATCTTCGTACCCACGAACCTACTTGTATTGAGAATAAAACGGGCATTTACAAATTGTCATGCAATGATTGTGACGCTTTCTATGTGGGCCAGACGGGCCGTGGTTTTCTCAAAAGATTTAATGAACACAAACCACCCACTATCTGTCGTAACTATGATACCATCAAATCAAGTTTCGCCAAACATCTTATTAACGAAAATCATAGTTACACCGATTTCAGAACTAATTTAAAACCCCTCCACTTTTGCAGTAAAGGACGTTATATGAACACACTCGAAGAATTTGAGGTGTACAAAGCGTTCAGGGACACTAATACCAAGCCACAAATTTTGAACGACCAGTTATTATTCAAGTATAATGTATTGTACGACACCGCGTTGAGATATTGAGATAACAAGAATCAGTTGCCGTTAATGCGCGGTGAGTCGCTGTGCAGTGTACACTGTTCGCCCGATGCGCGTATTCAAGTTACAAATTAATATTTTAATAATCCGTTATTTGTGGTCATCATGACATGGTTTTTAACGTTTGACAAACATATCTGATATGTGCTATAAATTTTATGCTTGACAATGGGACAAGAGTCTTGAAACATGTCATAATAAGAAGAGACATCAAATACGAGAAGTCACAGATGGTTAGTATAATATATTTTTCATATATTTAACGGAAACGTGGCTTGGTACTAAAATAGGTTTATTCCTACTATAACATGGAAGGAGCATTGTAATAGAGTGGAAACAGTGTTAAAGAAGCTGTTACAACACAATATAACATTGAAATTAAATAAATCAAAATTTATCACACATGAATTACCATTTTTAGGATTCATTCTGTCGGCTACTGGAATAAAACCATCTCCTGAGAAAGTAAAGGCTATCCAAGATTTTCCGAAACCAAAAAATTTAAAACAATTACAATCTTTTTTGGGGATATGCAACTATTATAGGAAATTTCAACAGGGTTATTCAGAAGTAACAGTCAACTTCCAATATTTACTTTCGAAGAAAAACAAGTGGAAGTGGGAAGAAAATGAAGACAATAATTTTAAAATAATAAAAGATAAATTCTTGGATAGCATAATGCTACACCACCCAAATTTCGATAAACGTTTTTTCATCAATTGTGATGCCAGCAATATTAGTCTTGGAAGTGAATTATATCAGGAAGATGAGGAAGGCAATCATTGGGGTCATCAGTTTTGCAAGCAGGGTACTGAATAGTTGTGAGCGAAATTATACAGTAACTGAAAAGGAACTGCTGAGTGTTGTGTTTTCGTGTTTAAAATTCCGTACATTTATATTGGGATACCCAGGAACTATATGGACCGACCATAGGTCAATCTCTTTTTTAAAAAACTGTAAGCTTAACCACGGTAGGCTCACCAGATGGGTGTTGATACTTCAAGAATACAATTTAGATTGGGAATATATCCCGGGGAAAAAGAATATAATAGCAGACCGACTGTCACGGGTTAACCTAGAAAAAGGGACATTTGAAGTAGAACAAGAGAGTATTGGAAAAATATATTACATTATTAAATTGAAGAAAGAATTGCAAGATATAATTAGTAAACTAAAAATAGATCAAGAAACGGACACCAAATTAATAAAAATTAGAGACTGAATACTACAAAAGGATCCTATAATAACAACATTTTTCTGCGTTTATGAAGAAATCCTTTTCATCCGTCCAACCATTGAGGATCATGTGTGGAAAATGTATGTACCCGAAGCAACTGAAGTAGTCATAATAAAGGACTACCATGAAAGATATGGTCACATGGGACCACTCAAGGTTATTAAAGCTTTATCAGAACATTGTTATATTAAAGCAATAAATAAGCGAGTAAGATTAGTACCGGTACTGAGAAATTGCAACATATGCCAATTAGTAAAAATAAATAATGACAAAAGAACTGGAGCTATGATTACAATAACATCCAACGGTAAACTTGAGAAAACCTTCTTAGATATTATAACCCGACTCGTGCTGTCGTTTTACTGGTACCTCTGTAAAATGTAACAGTGTGTCTGAGTGTAACTTGTGTATGTGTGTCTTACCAATTCATCCTCACACGGTAATGTAACTCACGATGCTTGAGTCCGTAGTGAACGTACGGATAACCAGGTATCGGAGTCCCCGATCTGAGGTTCACTAGTAGTGTACAATTCCCGGGTGGCACCAAATTGTTTATTTAAAACAATTAAAATTGTCTTCTTATCGGCGATTTACTCAAACAGTGTGAAAGGATTCAATTCGTCCCGCCTTTTCTCGATTTGTATAATCGAGCTGGCAGTTACAGTATTCGCTGTTTGCGCGCTAGGTATCCAGTCAGAGACATTCGCTGTAAATTATATTTTTTACGAATACACTTTCCTAATGAAAATAAAACACATTTTAACTTACACAGTATTGATTTATTAGCGATATGATATTACTGTTTCATAGACACAAGCTATAATTGATTTTTTATATAATTTTGCACCGGTTATTTCTTGATGACTTTTCTCCCTGGGTTTTACAATCGATTTTGAACGTAAGTAAACATACAGTATGGCGTTCTATCACGCAAGTCAACAAATATTTACGTTCAAATTTTGTGGGATCTTTTGATCACGTTAAAAGGCTCAGATGCCATTACAATAATAAAAATACACAACCTTACAATGTTTCTACTTAAGTATTGTAACGTGTAATGATAAATGGTTTGTAGAAGTGTAGTACAAGTGGTTTAACAGTTCGTACATTAATACTAGGTTAGTTTTCTAATTTAACAAATTTTCAGTGTCTTAATATTCTTATTTAATATTTGAAAGAGAATAAAATTGATTCAGTGGTATTTCAAAATATAGTGAGAAATATTCAAAGTGCGTTATTTCAGAAGTTGATATAATTTAATGGATACTTAACAGCTTTGTAGCATGTGATTACTCTGTTGGTCGGGAATGAAGGGATGTGGCTGCAATATAATTCATTTTTCATTTATTCGGGCTTCGGGCATCTTTTTCAAAGTTTTCTGGTTTATTTATTCACTTCGTCTTGAAATAAACGTCTTCTCCATCAGGTAATTGTGTTCAGTAGTCGTCAGACTCCTTCTCGTTCAATTTTGACAAGTTAATTTACCTTTAAAACATTTAAAATATGAAAATAGGTTGTTCTGAATTCTGGCGTCTGTTTTCCTTGAGCGTCACTTTCTGAGTAATCATATTCAACAGTAATTACCTCTTCAAACCGTCGTTTCCATGGTTACACCATTATTCTGATTGGGCGAGCTTGATCCATTGTTATCAAAATTTGAATTCTTTTCAAATCTTCCTATATCTTCTGCCTTCCTTCCTTCTCTTATCTTCCTTCTTAGTTAATAACTATTAGCACTGTCATTTGTATTTTCTCACAAAGATTATTTTGGTATCCCACAATATTGGGTTTTTTCATGTTTTCTAAGTTTACAATTAATTTAATACTTACTAATTATATTTCTCTGTTTATATAATTCCTTATTTTAATATTTTGTTTTTAATATTTACCATTCATCCTTGGTTAATTAGTCACTTTGGATTTGTTAATTACTTGGCTATTTTCATACAATTAGTATTTGTTTATGTTTGACCGTTAGGCCTGTTTCAAGTCTAAGTAGCCATTACTGGTTTTTGATTGTTTCATACACATTATATCTCATTTTGTCCTAGATCATTATTTCGTTATTTATAATTAGGTTTATTATCTATGGAGGTGTTTTAATTTAGTCTTTTTGTGATCTCTGTATGTAACAACTGTGTTATTCAATATTTCTTGCTAATTATTTACTAACAGTTTTCTCTTTTATAACTCAAATATTGTTTTCTTTCCTTATTTTAATTACTCTGCCAATGTCAATAATATGGCTATTAATTACTATTTATTTATCATAACATATAACATTTAGGTTTATGTTTGGGATAATTACCCAATCCATCTCCTATTCACAAACAATTGTTTATACCATTAATCAACACTTATTATTTAATATGTGTGTACAATTCATTACTTCTTACTTATTGTTCGGGTGATAAACAATCTCACCTCTACTGAACTTATTTCATTACTCTCCCCTTATAACATGGGTATTTACTTAAGGTTATTACATACTTATTTTCTAAAGCTCTTTGCTTTCCCTTCCATAATAACATCATCTTATTACTTTTTCTTGTGATTCTCACCTTTAAATTCTACAATACATTCTTAAGTTCTATAACAATATTATTTCATAATCATTACAGTTAATATCACTATTTAGTGTTCATTATTACTGAATCAATGTTCTATTCTAAATATTATTCATAATAACTTTATTAAATGTTATTGTTCACTCTTAAATCTTAAACATTGGTTACTTTACTAAGTCTTTATCTTAGCCTTCTCTACTCTTACTATTTTTATTACAGACCATATTTTTATTTATTTATCACTGGCACTTTTTAAATTATTCTGTGTTCATTATAATTTACTTAGTGTTTTTTTTTTGTATTATATCACTTTAGGATAATTCACTTTCACTAGTTTAACTTCCGTTTACTTCTCACTATTTTACTCTCTTTCTCTACACATATTATATATAATTATTAATATCATGTCTTTCTTTATTAACAACTTACATGAATTCCTAACTCTTTGGCTAGTGTATTTTTAGCTATTGTTTTTATTACTGACTATTTACAATTGTCATTCAATCACTACTAACATTCATTAATTGTTTTGGTTCTTAACCGGTTTCATTTTCTTTATTATTTTGTATTACATTATTTCTCCCTTCTCTATTTTTTATTCCTTGTCTGGGTTTTCTTGATGTGTTTCATTTTGTTTTCTTCATTGTGGGTTTGTTCTCTCTTTGTTTTCATTTTTCTTCTCCTTCACTCGTCTAGTTTACTTTATTGTGTTTCTTAACTGGCCAATTTCTTAAATGGGGTTGTGTCAATGTCGTTTGTCTGTCAGTCTAGTAGTTGGGTTTCTTTATTAATCACTTTTGGTTTCTTACTCTTTCTCCTTCTTTCTTTATTACCTTTTATATTTTTTACTTTCCACATTATTTATTTATTAAAATATAGTATTATTTAGCATTTTTTATACATACTTATTGTTATCAAAACTGATCTGAATTTGGCGACGTTACAATATATGTGGACCTTTTCCGAGAAGTGGAGGGAGACATAAATTTAAATATATAATAATTATATTCGATCATTATACCAAATATACAAAACTCTATCCAATCAGTAGAGCTGCTACAAAGAAAATTTTAGAAGTAATTATTCAAAAATACTTACCAGAAGTGGGAAAAAATGAAACCATAGTAACGGATCATGGGACACAGTTTAGAGGAAAAAAGTGGAAGGAGGAATTGAAATTGCAAATAAGAACATATAAAACGTCAGTATACCACCCTAGTAGTAATCCTGCAGAACGCGTCTTGACAGAAGTTGGTAGAATTTTGCGGACCTATTGTCACCAAGAACATGGTAAATGGAGCCAGTACCTTGAACCAGCAGAAACCTTCCTTAACTGTGCATACCATGACACTATCGGAACCAGCCGAAATAATGTTTATGAAGTAATGTTTGAAAGACCACCACCCAGAGAAATCACATCATTAATAAATTTTCCTCCAGGAGAGAGAGAGTAGAATTCAATAAAATCGAAATGCATAACAGGTTGCTACATAAAGCTGAACTTCAATATAAAAAGGAAACTGGAAAGAAGAAAAGAATAAACCCATACAAAGTAGGGGATAAGGTGGTAATAAAAAACTGACAATTACCCAGTTCTATAGAGGGTATTGCAAGGAAATTACTTTTACTTTATACCGGGCCATACCTAGTAACCCAGGTGAAAGGAAATAATACATATGAGATCAAATCAATTAACAATAACAAAATAAAAGGGGTGTATAACCAAGCAGAAATAAAGAAATATTATGAAGATTAATAAAGGAAGGAGAAGATTGAAGAATTTAACGATTATTTTTAAAAAAGTAAATAAAAAATAAATCTGTTCTAGTGGGGGAGCTTTATGTAACGTTACATAACCCCTGCCCAAATATGATAATATAATCACCAGAGAAAAACCATTAATCACCCATTTTTAAAAGTCAGAAATGGGGATTAGGTATCAAACTATGAGAACCTTTGTACTCTAAAAACACTGTAATCATTGTAAACAATCCTAAGTGTAACCATAAAAGTGCAGTGTACAAAGTGGAACATAGAATAATCAGTGAAAGTGTCTAACATTTAAAAAAAGAGCTTTTCACAAATTTGTGTTGGAGATGAAAGAAGCAGTATGATAGCAACAAACTGTATTACTGTTAACAAGTTGTTGTAATTTTGTATTGTGTAGGCCACAAAGGCATTAGAATTATAATTAATATTTTTGTTTACCATAATTATTTTGTTTAGATGTAAAATAATCCAGGGTTATAAATAAAATAAAAATAAAGGCCAATTAAAACTGTACTAAAAAGATGGAAGGTAAAATAAAGTAGTATAGAGTAAGGATACCTTCAATGAAATATAAGTAGTAAATAAACTCAATTAAAAAATCATTAAATTATAAAATGCCTGCAGTCAAGCTTAAATAAATCCATGAAAAAAAACTCTTATATAAGTTAAAATTAATAATAACTAAGATTGGTAAAGGAGTATTTTTAAAGGCAAGAAAAGAAATAATAATATTATATACTAGCCTATTTACCTAAAACGGTAACTAGATTAACCAATAAAAAACCATCAATTTATTGGTTACTAGGAGTAACTAGCTAACAAGAAATTAATTAATTGTTAAATGGAATTCAACATGAGAAGTTGATGAAAAGTGTAATGTCATATAAAATTTAATAAATTTAAATGAGTATTCGGAATAAACCACTCCTAAATTAAGAAAACGAGTCACCACTAGACACTACATCCTAGATGTCCATTGATCTAAACTAATTCACTCCAGAAAATCGAGAAACAACCTAAAATTCCTGCTGACCACATTTCAACCAAGACATCATCATTGAAAACCATTGGGTGAGATTGCTTCCTTTTAAAATCTAACTAAATTATACTTCAACTATAAATCTGAAACACTAGAAACAGCACCATCTTTTTAAATCCATCTAAAAACAAGGTGAACATAAACTTTATTTTAATTAACCAAAAAACAGAAAAACGTGGCCTGGCTATTAACATTGCAGACGCCATTACATAGTGTTAGTTTGTTGTCAGTGAAGAAACGTAGCCTGCGCTCTAGTGGTCCAAAGATCAACTGAATAATACCGATTATACAAATTTTAAAATAATTTTATGTAAAGTTTGATACTGACCTATATACATTTCTGACTTCCTCAAAGTTCAAAGAACCTTAAATAACCCTGGGAAATTAATTACTTATTTCTTTCTTGTTATTAAAACTAAAATAAAAAATACTTATGTGATATATGTTCCTAAAATTAAGATCGAAGTAACTCTGTGATTTATGAAGTAATCAATTGTCAATTCATGTTTTGGGAGACCATAAATATTAAATAAATTCAAGGAATGCCTTGTGTTTAAAATAATAAAATGTGTATTATTTCCAGTAGATGGTAGTTGGTTACAGGTAATAAGAAGATCGAGAAGAGACAAGGAATCAGTCCGGTCATCAAGAAATTATTACGTACTATTTGAAGTCATTTAACCTCAAATGGGTTTGTAAAAGCAGAAAACAGCTGATGTCACGAGTGGAAAAAATTTGAATAACCTGATTGTATACAAAGAGAGTAATTCTCTTTGATTCTCTTTACTCTCTCCTACCTACTTTCAAACAACGGTATTGATTTAATACAGACAAATTTAAGAAAATCATTCAATATTCTTTCATAATCACACACACTCTATTTTAAAAGGCATATAACACCAAAAGATAACAAATTTTGTAACGAACAAAGAAGAGAAAAAGCGGGGACGGTCCAGAAGTGAGAGGAGGAGACGTTACAAAATATATATATATATATATATATTAAAAAAAAAGAATAGTTAAACCACAGACCATTTTTGATCATGTAGCACAAGAAAAAAAGTGTACTTCATACATAAGACAAAATTTCAAGTGTGCACATAAAACAAAGTTCCAGCATACTCGAAAGTCCACAGATGGCAAGACGTTAACTCTGACACAGCACGAAAAGCCTGATTTCAGATTTATGGGACAAGGGGTATTAAATTATTGTATTTCATTATATTTTACACGCATGTGTATGGATAGGAAAATTTTCCCTTTTGTTTAACAAAACGACGCAGAATCAACATAGCAGGATGATTCCAAGGCGAAGGGCATACGTGCGGAGTGGAATGCCTTCGATGGTCGCCGGAGTTAACACAGACTCTTAATGTAAATTGTCATTGGTCAAAAATGCGAGGCGTCATTAGAAATTTTGAATGACGTATTAACAATAACGTATAAACCCGGGCGTTGGCTAGTGAAACAATAGAATGCTGACGTAATGACGCACACACATACAGAAACGGAACCAGTTTTCCGTCCCATTGCACATCAGACTTTCAGAGAGTCAACACCTAGTAAAAAGTGCTGGTCGTCAATCGCCAGCAAAAGTGAAAATTTAAGCAAAATGTAACAATAGCTGTAATCAGAGACTATAAAATGTAAAGTAAGTTAAATTCAGTGTTGTGACCATAAAAATATAACCAGGATGCATTAAAACTTTCGAAAAAACCAGGCCGGCGAAGAGGAAATTTCAAAGGAACCACGCCACTTCAATTACAGGAAAGTGCACAATTCCCTTAATTAATCACAATAACGCATTTGAGCTCAAACATGCATATGTAAATTCAAATAAAATGTATCTATTTTGAAGAAAAAATGAGTGTGTGTGTGAGTAAAAGTAAAGCCGGCTATTAAACGGGCGAGACGCCATTAGGCGTTGGTTTGTGTTTCTTTAGTTTTAATGATCTGAAAATTTAATAGATCAATCTGACAGAGCTGCAGCCTAGTTAGTCTTTTGAAATTAAAACTAAACATATAAGGTAACAAGGAAGAATTATTAATAGCTAGTAGAGGCGGAAGTATGGACGCCACTTTGTTTTATTGAATATACTAGTAGCCATTTTGATGTTCTCCAAATGTGAATTATGCAAATTTTGAAATAATAAAATCAACAGTTTATTTTACCGTAAATGTTGTTAGTGTATGTTATTTTTGGTAACCGTTCAGTCTCAGCCTTGCTTATAAGAACTCTGGACCCGAATAACAGAAAATATACAAGGTTGGCAACACAATCATGGCGCCTGAACTAATGTGTCAACAAATAAATGTTAATCTATCTCACCAGGTAAGTCATCAATGAATATTAATTATGGTAAAAGGTGTGAAAGTTAACAACTCTGTAGATATCAAAGCATTTGTGGCTGCTGAAATTAGTATAGGGTTATGCAAAAAACGTGAATTATTTTCTTATTTTGAGAATACATTCTGATTAACCCAAACACAAGGATGTACACAGCATTTTACAAAAAATAAATATTTTCTTATGAAATCATTTTTACATTTTAATAATAATGTCCATTATATTCCAAAGGGAGGGTGAGGGATTGTCTATTGATGAATCCATGATAAAATTCAAAGGCAGATCGTCACTGAAACAATATCTCATTTCAAAACCATCAAATAAATGTCTCAATCAATGTATTAAAGTATGTGTCCTCTGAGTGACATGGGAATAGGAATTCTTTGCTGGTTTCTGGTATATACAGGAAAAAATACAGAGAATTGAAGTAAGGAAGCAGAGCTGCAAGCTTAACTGTGAAGACTTTATTAGAAGAACTTAAGAACAAAGGCCACATTGTGTACATTGATCATTTTTATTCTAGTGTAAATCTGTATACAGATTTAGAAGGTATGGGTTTTAGTGCATGTGGTACAGGGAGTCTCAATCTTAAGAGACTTCCTCAGGATAAGAGAGGAATAAAAAAGAAGAAAGTAGTCTTGCCTGATTTGTGCATAGATAAAAAATAGAAAGACTCTGGCCTGTTCATGGCAAGATATAGGCAGAGTCAACATGACTACCTACAGCAGGAAATGCTGCAGTAGCAGAAGTTCCTGTTAGGTCTAAACAAGGCCCACACACTGTTCATAAACGTAATGGGCAATTACTTTATAACAAAAATTAAAGTATTTAAACAATACGAAGAAGAAAAATTAAAGGATTGATAGATTTGGCCAACACTGCTCAATAAATCCCTATAGCTGTAGGTCCAGAAAGTGGTACCAGACAGTCTGGCACTTCACTATTGAAGTTGCAATTGTAAATGGTTGTATTACAATACACAAAATCCATCCACTACATGTTCCCACAGAGTATTATGATAAAAAGTGTTAAGATTGTCTTTTTTGTGATTATACAAAAATTATACAAAACTAAGCGTACACAAGAGGCAAGGGAGAAAAAATTGCTAATAATGACAAACTAGTGTAACGACATTTTCCATCACAGTTCACTTAATAAAAATTAAGGAGCACCAAAAGGGTTAATAACAAAATAATAATACAAAATAATTACAGTACTTAATGGTACAGTCATAGAACAAACTTATTACATTTAATGATATAAAAGTGTTATAACAAATCCCATTCATTCTGAAATTTGTATATGGTTTGTTGATTTTCACTATAAGGTCAAGTGGAGAGCCCACTAGCCTATCGACATAACCAAAAGTTTACTTAAAAATTTCTTTGTTATTAACAATTACACAAAACTGCTATAGTTCAATCAACAAGTTTTGGCAGTAAGTGTCAATAAACATACCATGTGAGGGCTGTTCTTGAATTACAAGGCTGATTCACAAGAGGCTACATTACACAATCAGATAATACTCACATGGCAGTGACCACGGAAATGTCACGTACACAGTAAGAGATTCACTGACATGCAGTTTAAATTTGTTATAATGAAGAAATTTATTAGAATGATACACTGAATCCATAAATGTTTGTTTTCATTTCTTATACACACTGTCATTTACCATTTGCACGTATCATTTAGATTACCTCAGTGCTGAAGTTTCTGTCTCATTATATTGTTGTGTAGCATCCTGCATTATCTTTGAGTTGAAGTATTTGGGTGCGCTGATCTGCAACTGTGAATCTGTATTATCAGTAGACTGAGTTTTTGAAGGTGCAGGAGATGTAGTTGATGCATCTACATTCAAGTCATCATCTTGACGTTTAGGTTTCAGTACAAGTCTTCTTGGGTTTAGCCGTGCCACATTTGAACCTTCTGGTACTTCATCTTCTAGACCCTCAAACAGTGATTTCTTAAAAAAAAAAAAAAAAATTTACTGCTTACTGCTGACATGTAGACAGAATTTGTTTTTACAAGGCATACATTTACTTAACACTACATCTAAACATCTAAATAGCAATGGACTGAATCTAAAAATCTAGCCAATATAACATCTGACCCTGCTAAAGGGAAGGCAGTAGGAAAGATTGCAAGCACCAGAAATGAGATCTCTCAAAAGAGTACTGGAGGGTCAGAAAAGTGGAAGGAGAAGAAATGATGATATACAGAGAGATATGCGAGTGAACTCGGTGAAAAGTGCTCTAGAAGCTGATAAATTAATGTAGTTTGGTCATCTGGTAAGAACAGTAATGGAGTGACAAACAGGAATGTATAAGAGGCCAGAGAAGAACAGAAGAGACATGGTCGAGACAGAAATGGAACAATTCAGTGGAGGTTATTTTAAATGGAGAGAGGCACACTGGAGAACAGCAAAAGGAATGGTAGGAGTTCATAAGGGGTGGATAAGTTTTGTAGAAAAAATATGTGAACAACTATGAGAAGCACACAGGGGTCTTTGAAATGTTGCATAAATAATTGTGTATAAACCTCATTATTCTTTATACAATGTATTGTTTATTGTTATTATTTGTATTATGTATCTGAACTGTCTTATTATTGTATTTCTACATTAGTAGTATTAGTACAAATGATGATGATGATGCTATTTCACTATTAATTTAAACAACAGTCTGAATCTTTTATAACTCTATTTTTTTTTTAATGAGTTGAAGCCACAATTTTCTTGTTTGTTAACACTTTCAGGATGATGGCCATACTATACGCTGTCCAGGCAGTGAAGGCGGCTAGAGGATTAGGAGACCCTCACTCACACACACACACTGACAGGCCGCCTAACAATAGACAGGGACAGGTCTTTGACCTGCGCTGCTGTCTTTTTAGTTACAGTCCACTAGAATAAATTAAATTTTATTGTCGTGCTTAAACTTTTAATTTTGATTGTTCCATTGAATTCAGACTGTAATTTCATTTAAAATAAGGCCAAACACGAAGTTTTTATGGCGATATTCAAATGTTTTACATTTATTTGTTTATTTTGAACTATTGTTATTGTTAAACTTTAGAACACCATCTAAGCGACTATTATTAAAAATGATGATTATTAAAAACTAAGTTACTGATCATCTTATTTATTTTTCAACGATTTTTCTGTGACACTCCCTTTAATATGAAATATTTTTACAAACTGACTTTTGATTTTAGAACTTGACCTCGAAATTACGAGAATCTTAAAATCTCGCCTTGGCCTTTTTATTTTATTTTTTTTCCCCCCGATTCACTGATTGTGATACTCGATAAAGAGCAGATTGACAACTCACCTCTTTATTGTTATAACACTGAAAAAATTAATCAACATATGTAACAGATTTTAATATATAGATATAAAGATTATTTTCAAACTTCATATTTTTATTTCAAATAAACAATATATGAAATAATAGTTGTTATACGTAATCGAAATAACTGTTTGTCTTTTTACTAGCACGGACTTTTAAAACTGTTATTTATTATATAAATATTATATATTATTGTTTTACAGACACACAAAATGAAATGTGACATGTATCTATGTAAATATATTAAAAAATTACTGTCCATGTTATTAAACTTTAACTATAACTTGAGAGGACGAGGTAGCGCGTCAGAAATTAAATGTGTATTATTGTATCCCGTAATTTGGAAAATAATTACCGGTATTACAGATTTCAGTAACATGCAAGAGAGACGTCCCTTCCTTACTTGGTTTACACTTAGTCGCTATAGTCGTTTTTCCAGATAGAGAGGGTATTCACCCTCAAACCAACAAACAGTAGAGGTCATTGCTCGTGTACCGGGTACCCCGAGTGAGTCACTGATTACCCGCTGATTAGTCGTTAAATAGCTTGCACGGGGTAGTGAGACCAGCAAGTCTTGTCAGAGAGCAGATCTGTCGCGTATATTGTGAATGAATCAGTTCATTTGTGGTTAGTGTATAGTTGATTTGTGATTATGAGTCCTTGTAAAAAACGCCAAGTTTTACATACTCAATGCAGAACAATGATTGCTTCTGTTCTGTTCTATTTTCAGAAAGAGAAGAATAACGGAGGTCCTTTACTTAATACTAAGAAAGTAATGCAGAGAACAGCAGATGCTTGTGGCATTTCGTTGAGAACAATACAACGTATCAACGCAGAGATTAAAAAAAGTTTGGAAAATCAAGAAGATCCCTGTGTAATTGAAGATATTGATTTAATCACAGCTGAGGACGATCAACAAGATAACACCTTAAACACCACCAAGAGGGAAAATATTATTATTCATACTCCTCGGAAGAAAAGTTTGAAGAGAAAGCGGCCAGTAACAGACATGGATGACTTCGACAAAGGAGCTATTCGACGTCACATATTGAGCTACTATGCTCGAAAAGAAGCGCCTACCCTCAGACAACTTTGTGTGTCACTTCAAGAAGCTGGACTGTATATGGGAGGAAAAATTTCACTGAGCTCGCTATTATCAGACATGGGATTTCAGTACAAGAAATTTAGCAGCAGAAAAATCCTCATGGAAAAGCCGTCAGTGGCCCTGTTAAGGTGTCATTTCTTAAGAAAGATGCGTGAAGTAAATATTACAAACACTATATTTTTGGACGAGACCTGGATCAATGAAAACACGAGAAAGGACACTGGTTGGACTGATGGCACTATCCAAAGAACTCTGCGGCCCTCTGGATAAAGGCAAACGATTGATCATCTGTCATGCTGGTCGCTACGATGAATATACAAAAAGCCAGCGAGATCGGCCGGCCGCTGGCAGTTCTCAGTGTCATTTGACGGGCCGATATAATCGGCCGCTAGCAGTTCCAACAATGAACCATAGGGCCATTTAACCGGCTTCTGGCATCCAAAGGGAGTGTCTCAGAAAAATAGTTGAAAAGTAAATTAAATGATCAGAATCTTAGTTTTTAATAACAACATTTTTTTAATAACAGTCGCGTAAATAATTCTCAGAAGTTTAGTAATCACAATATTTCAAAATAAACAAATAACAATAAAACATTTGAAAATCGTCGTATAAACTTCGTGTTTGGACTTATTTTAAATGAAATCACAGTCTGAATTAAATGGAACGACCAAAACTATAAGATTAAGCAGAATAACACAATTTAATTTATTATAGTAAACGGTATTTAAAAAGACAGCAGCGCAGGTCTAGTGCCGGCCCCTGTCTATTGTTAGGCGGCCTGCCAGTGTGCGTGCGTGAGCCAAGGGTCTCCTAATCCTCTAGCCGCCTTCACTGCCTGGACAGCGTATAACTCGTCCTTTGAAAAAGTGGCTCACTTGACGAAGGATGAGTTAACACATTTTGACGTTTCAGTGCTTATATTTCTTAAGCAACGAAATATAGTTGGCCATGAACAGCTGTAATAGGACCATTCAACTCATAAAAAAATTCATAGGTGGCATCAGCATTATGACATGAGAATTTAGGGAATTTTCTCTACATGTTATGAGACAGCTGTTTGGCGTTCTCAGCCATAATTAGGTTATGCTCCCAGCTAACCTTTGTACAGTTTTGTGGCATGTTTATCATTATTTTCTCAACTTTCTAGACTGTTTTTCGTGTCTTTGTGTTATATTTTAATTTTATTGGTATGTTTTTATTATTATCATAGCTTCATGGAACAACCAGTATCTGTCCATTCAGGAACTTGAACAGACAGCAAATGAATCTGGTTCTGAAATGGACGATAGTGACTTAGATGACGAATTTGTACATGAAATTAATTATGACAATTTTGATGTAGATGTTAGTTGTGTTGTGCCAAATGTGCAAGAAGAATCAAGTGTATATTTCATCAATAATACTCCGGAACCTCCTTCTGAGTGGAATGTAACAGATGACCAGCCTCCTTGGCTAAAACACTAAAATAAATAATAATGTATAAAAGATATCTTTTTTTACTTTTCTAAATAACTGTGCGGTATTTGTTGGTGTTTTAGACGTGTAAATAGATTTGGGGACATAATTTTACCAGTACAATGCGAACACTGATGTATTAACACAACTAGCATTAGAGGCTTAAACAGAGGTTTGTTACTATCAACAATACTTTTATTACAAAGGTGAAAGCATTTAACATTGTCTGTGGTTCTACAACTCTTTATGAGTCTTGCCCTGTCCCAAGAGTTTATTCCATTTGTCCCTATTCTTTACTCTCATCTTCCAGTTTCTAATACTAACCCTTCCCACATCTTCCTCTATCTGATCCTTCAACATAATTCCTAGTCTTCCTCAAGGCCTATTATCCAAGAACATCTGGTAAAATATTTGCTTTGATGGGCAAGTTTCCTCTATTACTTCTATGGGGCCAATTTCAGAATCTATTTTAATAAATATAATGAAAAATGTTATATCTTTGTTGTGAGATGATGATGATGACACGTATAACACAGCCCGACTTGTAGTAAGTACACTTGGGGGGGGGGGGATATGAAAGGAGCCTCCATATAGCTTGTGTGTAAGTACTATAAGATATTAACAAGAACAAGTGGGAGTCCCCTACGCAACATCTTTGATGGATAGTTCTTACACTATTGGACAATGAATGCAAATGTGGGAAGCTTCAAGACACCATGCATCTACAGGTCTGCCCAAACAGTCAGCCACTTGCACACTAGAAGACATGTGGAATGCAAGCAAGACAGCTATTCACATTGCACATTTTTAGGCCCAGAAGTTGTAAATGTACATACATGAAAAAGGAAACGTTAAGTTCATCAATGAGACCACCCCACCTGTCACTACACAACCTGAAACTATGATAGTGGTTCTGGACATACTGACCACGCTTACTCATTCCAACTGCAGTGATTGTAACCAGTTCTACATCGGCCAGACGGGAAGATCTTTTTCCTCAAGATATCTGAACATTTAAAGGCCCTCACCACAAACTACATACACTCCACATTCGCCACACATTTAGAAAATGAAAACCACGGTTACACAAACATAGAACACAACATGGAAATACTATACTACTTACCTAAAAGTAGAAAACTAAACACAGCAGAACAATATGAAATATACAGACATCACACACTACAACCAAACAACATATTAAATGACCAATCACACTATAGATCACATATACTTTTTGATACACTTGTTCAAACACACACTTTGAATCCCAGCGCCAATTCCCTCCCACCAGCAACCCCCACCACACACACCTACAACCCATAACGGTTACTTTGTACTGACACTCTGTATTTCAAATCCCACTGAGGAAGATGGACACCACATCGAAACATTTGGGACATAAAACCAAAAGTAAGTGTTCATTTTGAAAGTTTGAGTATATATATAATACTCATTCCTCGTGTATCACATAAAGTGTCTCAACAGTAACATACTTTATCACTGTGTATCAGTGTACACTGTCATCATTCAAATTACTGTCTTGTTACTGGCTATAAACGTATGTCTGAAATACATTTAAACACTTCATTGATATATAACATACTCAGATAAAAAAACTCAGATTAATAAAAAAAGAAATAACTTCTATTTATTAAGCACACAAGTAAACAGAAAAAGTTACATAAATGGATAACACTGATTTAAAAATACTTTTTAATTCTTAAAACACTGTCCTAACAAGTTTATTTCCCTTTGGAGTTCGCAGGCTTAACCGTCTCTACCAAATATCAATTCACAACCTACACATTTATGTGAACTTGCTTTTTTTCATTTCTACACTTGTTGCTGAAATAAGTTCAACTTCATTTCAGAAATTATATCAGGATTTATCAGAACTTAAGAACAGCCATAACTCAATAACTTTAACAATCTATTAACAATAAAACGTGATCTATCACAATAAAGTGAAATAATAATAATAATAATAATAAAACGAAGCTGTCATAATACCAACCTTAGTTAGAGCAGTCGTGCCTAGTGGTCTAACTTTAATCCTGTTGTTATTCTGCGAAGACACTTTGAAATTCTGTCCATTAAGCAATGTCTTTTGAGTTGCTGAACCTGTTGGTTTTAACAATTCATCTGCTTTCCCAGTTGCCTACAATAAAATGTATAATATTACAAAAATAATATACATTTCACTTCACAGATTTAGAGTTGAGAAAAACGTTAACTGAGTAGTTCTTCCATATTAAATCACATATTAATCACTCATGTAACTAACAGTCTAAAAATGTACCTAATTAAAATTATATTAACCTTTTCATATTATTTTAACTTTTGACTAACTTCACATTTCATGGAATTTTATCATGCTCAGGTGAGCAAACATGGTGAAAATCCTTAACAGAATCCAACTGGTCAGCACAAAGTGTTGGTTCAATCAGCTTTAATTTTAAGGACACATGCCACAATTGCAATCATTATGCTTGTTTTAAATAATAAATTGGTAATGCTGAGTTATTAACTTTATTCAAATGTGAATACCTGTTATTACAGTTTGTAAGAGAAAAACTGTAGAATTTATTATAAAAAAAGGATGTTAAGCAAATCACCACGCACTAAGACGTTGCCTTACGTTGTTGTGAGCAGTTAGGACACAAATTAGTTTGTGGTAGAAAACAGAACTGCCTACAATTTAGAGAATATTTACAGCTCTCTGTTAATCATTGTAA
This sequence comes from Magicicada septendecula, assembly GCA_034769895.1. Classification (NCBI taxonomy): domain Eukaryota; kingdom Metazoa; phylum Arthropoda; class Insecta; order Hemiptera; family Cicadidae; genus Magicicada; species Magicicada septendecula. The sequence continues at coordinate 797,102,896 of CM068368.1, forward strand.
TAATTTTATTGTCCCCAATACCAGCACCCACAATCAAAAGTATTGATGGTCATGGATGATCTTAAAGAGGTAACTTGCCAAGGTTCAGAAACACAAAATTTTAATTTTTTATAGGACATCTGGAAAATTTTTTGAAGATATTAGCTTGGAAGATTAGACAAAAATATAGTTCTGCTTATAAAGAAGCTGCCCCCTCTAACCTGAACGTAGACTCAAGAGAGTGATTCTGATTATTATTAATGTCTATTTTACCATTTCTACTCTTTCCACATGTATTTCTTCCCCTCTTGAATAATATAATGGATAGTAAGTCATATATTTAAGCCTGATTAAGAAGTGAATTGACACAATGCTGTTATGCTAACAACATAGTACTATGTGTTTTATAAACTACCAGTTAATGTAGTAATATCAGTAAGTTTGTAAATAACAACAGGTGATTTTGGTTGAGATGTATCTATTCTATAACACACAAAGCCCCAGAGGTCACTCACTGACTGACATAAATTCTAACCCATAAGGAAGCCTCGGAGCGAAAAAACACAAGAGACCTTTTTTATTCCCCGTCCGAAGTAACTTGGGGAAAAATTATAAAACCAAAGCTTTGTGCAACCGGAAGCCCGAAAAAACGAATTTCGTCTGACCGATTTTCATACCGGATATAAGAGGGGAGCCTATCTCGAGAACGGTTAGCGCTATCGAGCTGGGAGTAATTTTAATCCAGTCGGCTCGCCCGACTAAATGTAAACCGATTATCGGTTGTTTGAAATTTATGAATAACTTTATTGTTTCTTGTTTGTTTTATGGCCCAGTGGGGGACTGGTATTAGTTTCTTATTTTGAGCAGTTGTTTTCTGCAATAAACGTACCATTTACCATGTATTTAAATGTAGAACTACAAAATGAAAGGTATTGCACAATATTGTGCAATCGATGAGTAATCCTGTTACGTCAGAATGTTACTCAGTGTGAGATCAGGAGCCGAAGAGTAAACAAGTAAAAAAGGGGGAACCCGTGCTACTTTGTTACTCAATTTTCTGAAATCACACTTTTCACTTCACTTCAACTATACGACTACAGCGAGGATCATCACGCAGGACACCTGAAAAACATTTTTCAGAGGAAAATTAACAGCTGACAACTCAGAAGCCATCAGTTCCTGATTTCAAGACATCACAGTTTGCAGTTCATCTTTATTTCTGCAGTCTGGATCATCATTGAAGACATCTAATAACCTGACGAGGATTAGCAGCTGTAGAGGATCATACGTCATCAGTTCCAGATTATCGTAGGAACAGGATTAACGCAGACTGGCGATTTGAAGACATTTCGTGGGATTAGATTTACGGTCCGACCCTTTTACCCACGAGCAACTTTACATCGCGCTTAGCCGGGTAAGATCTCCGAAAAATATTCACTTACTTGTTCCTCCCGACCGGGTTATAGATGGTGTTCCTCACACAAGAAACATAGTGTATAAAGAACTATTATAAATAATGTATTCTCGGTAATAAGCTTTCCACCCTGTAAATATGTAATATAATAATGTTTAAGTTGTGTAATATTGAAGTTTGCATGTTAAAATAAGTGATTGTAAATATTGTAACGTTACATAACCCAGTCCCAAAAATGATAAATTAATTATCCTACCATAAAGGTCAGCAATGGGTATAATATGCCTAGCTCTAAATTACTTTATATCACCAAACATTATAAACTATATTTAATTGATATAAAGTGTAACAAGTGAGTTATAGGGTACCCAGTGAGTAAATAAGTGACTTTGAAGGGAGCATCTTACAGACTTGTGCTGTAGATGTATAAACAATTGATTATAATAGTAGACTGTGTTGCTACTAACCAGTTATGTATTTTGTTTAATTATTGTATGATTTGTATTGTGTAGGCAACTAAAATTTAGTACCTAGGTTTAATTTTATATTTAATAGAATAATTATGTTTGAATATAAGATAACCCAGGGTTAAAAATAAAAGAGTTAAATATAAGATGATAATAAAAAATAAAATAATACTGTATGAGGAAAATGGCAGAAGAAAATAGTGCAGTGTAAGGATACTATAAGAAATTAATAAATAATATATAAATTCAATTAAAGGAAATAATAATATTAAAGACCTATAGCTAAGGTTATAAGAAAATAAACGGAAAAACCTTATATAAATCAAATTGGATAATAAACCAAAGTTAAAAAGAATTATTTTTCTATAAATAAGAAATAAATTTATAATAATTAAAAACTGCCTATATACTCAAAGTAAATAGAGGCACCAATAAAAAATGATATAAAAATTATTGGTTACTATGAGTAACGATATAGCAACATAGGAATTGATTGTTAAAAACGATTGGAAACCGTTCGGTTGAGAAAAGTGATGTCACAAAAATTGTATTAAAACCATTTTAAAACTTTTGGAAACGGTACAAAAATGGAATAAAAATTAACTCACAGTATCCACCTTACGTTCAAACTCCTTCAGATATCAAATATAACGTGATTTACCCGATAAAAAAGTGAAATAACCAATTCCAAGATCTGCCCTAGTTAAACCGCACTTCGAGATATTGGCGAGATTGTATCGTATGGACATTCCATGAAATTACAAAACAACTAGAACTACAACACGAGAAACAGCTCCATTCAAGTAAAAACTTCGAGGAAAGAGGTAATATAAACGTTATTAATCATTATTAACCAAGAAAACCTCATATCAAATCATTGTGCAGTTACAATATTTCGTAAATGATTCCATGTGTATAATAAAGAAATAACTGCACTCTTGCGGACAAATCCGGAACTACATACTACGAAATAAACCAAAAAATTCGAAATTTATTAATTTTTATCTTGTAAAGCGTAGTATATAATTATCCATTTCTGACCATCTCATAACACAAAGAACTTACCCTTAACCCTGGGGAAATTAATAAAAATGAATTATATGTTGTTTAATGTCTAATCAAGGATAAAATTATAAAATCATAAAAAATATATTTTATGATAATTCAAATGTTTGCCTAACTAATTTGATCCAATGTATTATTGACTGGAAAAGATCGATTATAATATTTGTATACTGGAAGAAGAGGAAATCTGTGTATTATACAAATAAATACTCTGAATATTTTATGTTAAATAATCAATCGTGTATTCTTTATTGTAGAGGGTAGTTGTAGATTTTCAGTAAGCCAAGAAGAGGATTATCCACCGGAGAGTATTACCGAACCGTGGTGTTTGGTTAACCTAACATTTTGAGGTTGATGTCAAAATCAGCTGATCTTATCAACAGCGAATTTTAAAAATAAGAAATTGTATAATCTGGGTGTAACAAAATTGTTCTTACTCTCTCTTCTAACTAAGATTAAACAACTTCCTTAATCTCTACCAAATCACACACACTCGATTTCTGTTTCGTTTGGTAAACGTCAAATCCGATTGATTTGAACATTAATGATTATAATTCATAAGTGACGATCGCGAAAAGGTACTCTGACCGCTCCGAGATTTTCAAAAGACGGACGTCACACATAAAAAGCGATTACGTTACAGAATGGCGCTTACAACAGTGGGGCGTAATTAAATAAGACGGGCACACAATAGCCCACATCCAAAGACTCCTCGGAAAGTACCTCAGAGCGATTACGTTACAGAATGACGTACTAACGTGGGGCTTAATTAGGAAAGCGTAACAAATAAACAGAGACACCTTATATAAAGATTACGTTACAGAATGGCGCCCAACGTAAAAGGGCTGTAATTAGAAAAAAATTTTGAGATATTTAACAAAATAATATAACAAAAAACCTAATTATCGTCGGCAGTTATGAGAAAACAAGAAATGCATAATACCAGAGGCAGATCGAAGAAGAGGGCAGAAGAAAAGGAGAAGGAAGAAGGTGGACAGAAACGAGAGATAGAAATATTTACAGACAGTGAAATGGAACAGCCGATGGGTGATAAAGAAGAAACTGAAGCAATTATGCACACGGAAAAGGAAATAGTTGAAGAGGATGCCCAAGGGGACCAACCAGACAAAGCGGAAGCCAGGAGAGAACCAAATTGGCAAGACATGATGAAATTTATGGCTGAACAATTTAGAAAACAGGAGGAAAACTCAAAGCAAACCAAGGAGGAAAATAAAGAGAATTTTAGGAAACAGGAGAAACAAAACAGACAAACCAATGACAAAATAGATGAAAATTTTAGAAAACAAGAGGAAAACTCAAAGCAAACCAAGGAGGAAAATAAAGAGAACTTTAGGAAACAGGAGCAACAAAACAGACAAACCAATGAGAAAATAGATAGTATTCAAGAAAGTTTAATTAAACAACTAAACGAAAAAATTGAGACCATGCATGGAAATATCAGAGAAACCATGAATGAACAAAACCATGAGTTGAGAGAAATAATTACCGGTGAAAGGGAAGAGATGAACACCAAATTTGAAGAAAATAATAAAAATATACAACAAATTCATGAGAAAATTGAAATGGTCAGTAATACACTCAGCCAAAGAGTAGATGAATATAAGGAAGAGGCAGAGAAGAAATTAATAGAAACCAATCAAAGATTGGATAAAAACAGAAGAAAAGATGGAACAAATTAAAACAGGAATAGATGCACGAATGGACCGGGAGGAACAAAGTAATCAAGTTCGTATAATGGCCATACGCCAAGAAAACAATGACCAGTTAGATAGTATAAAAAGCAGTCTAAACTGTAAATTCACAGATTTTCACGAAACGGTAGAGAATGTAAAGAATCAGTTCCATAGCCAAGCAGAGAAATTAGATAATTTGCAACAAATACAAACAACCTTACAAGGGGACGTAGACAGAATAAGTTCTAGATCTACATGCAACAATCATCATGTTATCCAAGATAGTAGGGAAAGTGTAAACTTTCGGGATTATCGCAGAAACCCACTCGAATTTTTAGGGAGAGTAGACGAAATTTTGAATAGGTCAAAGGAGAACCGATGGAACATGATCAAAGGTATATTAGATGAATCTTTCAAAAACATTAACGATAATTGGTGGACTGTAATCAGGAACGAGGTGTGTGATTATGGGAGTTTCAAAACAATGTTCAAACTTAAGTACTGGTCGGAGTCAGTGCAAAACATTATTAGAGACGATATCTGTCATGGTAGGTATGACCGCAATATAGGACAAACACCTACTGCTTATTTTTTGGGGAAGGTGTGTGTGGCAAAATATTTAGACCCAAAGATCCGTGAAGAGTGTTTAGTGACCAAAATTGCGTATCACTTCGAGGAGAAGATTATAAGCGCCCGATTAAGTGGACAAATAAAAACTATTGGAGGCATGGAAACGCTACTAGAAAATTATGAGCAAGAATCCTATTACAGGAGGAGTAGATGGAGGTCAGGGAATACCGAGGAGCGGAAAAATGAACCACCTAGAGATAATCGACCTAGAGTAAATTATGTACGTGCCAATAACAATTATTTTAATAACAGGTATCGAGGAAGATGGCAAAATTATAACAATCGAAATTACAGAAATGATTCTTATCAGAGAGAAGAAGGTCCACAAAGAAGTAGGAGTGAAGAACAACCTAGATTCAGAGATAGTGATGAAGAAAGAAGACCAGTAAACAATATTCAACATAATGAAAATGTTGAAACAAATAATAATAATGATGGAAATCGGGGAAACGGGTACCAGCAGTGAGAAGATGTGACTGCCCGTCACTGCTAGAAACAACCGGGCACAGAATTTACCACAGACCTAATCATAATAATAAATTAAACAGATCAATAACAATTATCAGAAATCATTTTTTTTTAAATATACAGGCGGAGTTAATGGAAGAAAGAGCAATTAAAGAGTCATCACCAAACAATGATATAGTCTATATACAAATAAAATTAAATGGAGTGTTAGCAGAGGCCATGATTGATACAGGAGCAAATATTTCAATTATTGATCAATTAGAACTGGACCGGATTACTGAACTAACTACTGAGAGAATACCTACTTTACCAATTAATAATTTAACAATTATTGGCGCCACCAGGAAACAAAATAAAACAATCAGAAAACAAGTGTCTTTGAATGTTACTACTAGTGGAATAGGAATACCTATGGGATTTTTAGTAGCTAAAGGGCTACCTTTTAGGGTGTTAATAGGGTGTGATATGCTACGGCGACACACTGCAATTATAAATCTGGCCAGGGGTATAGTAACCTTGAGCACAGAAGAAGGTGAGTTAGCGGCTGAGATAATTGGTAGCCAAAGTGCCCCTCAGTGTCCGAGCTCATTTTTTATTAGGGAGGATAATAGATTAACCCTAGGTAAAAATACAGAAGTAACAGAATCAAAGATTTGGCAAGAGAAGATAGAAGAGATAATCGAGTTTCAAAATAGGCAGGCCCAGGAAATAATTAATGTAGAACAAAAACAACAGCTTATAAAAATTTATAATAAATATAAATCAGTATTCTCAGAGTCACCAGGAAAAGCAAAAAACTTCCCGTGTGAACTAAAGTTCAAAGAAAATGTAAATTTTAATAAACGGACATACCCCATTGCTCAAACTTTGAAAGAGGCAGCAAGAAAAGAAATTCAAAGAATGATATTGGAAGATATAATTGAAAGAAGTAGTTCTCCATATACTAGCCCATTGGTAGCTATACCGAAGAAAGATGGTCAGGTAAGACTATGCCTTGATGCTCGGGAGGTGAATAAAATGCTCATTAACGATCGCACGTCTCCAGGTGAGATTGAAGAAATAATGAAAAAATTCTATGAATGTAAGTACATGAGTACTTGGGATGCAGTCTGTGGATATTGGCAAATAGAGTTGCACCCTAACAGCAGACAATATGTTGCTTTCATATTCGAAGGACGAAATTATCATTTTAAACATTTGCCTTTCGGATTGGTAAATTCTGTGGCCGTGTTCATCCAATGCATGGATCAAGATAAAAGGAAAAGGTTAGATACATACCAAATGGGAGATAAGGTATTAATAAAAAATAGACAACTACCCAGTTCTATAGAGGGTATTGCGAGGAAGTTACTTTTACTTTATACTGGACCTTACATCATAACCCAGGTGAAGGGGAATAATACATATGAAATCAAAGCAATTAACAATAACCGAATAAAAGGAGTATACAACCAGTCTGAAATGAAACGATATCACGAAGAATAAAACCAGATATGAAAATTGAAGCAATCAACAATTTATTTTGTAAACAAGTAAAACAAAAATAAATTTGTTCTAGTGGGGGGGCTTTATGTAACGTTACATAACCCAGTCCCAAAAATGATAACTTAATTATCCTACCATAAAGGTCAGCAATGGGTATAATATACCTAGCTCTAAATTACTTTATATCACCAAACATTATAAACTATATTTAATTGATATAAAGTGTAACAAGTGAGTTATAGTGTACCCAGTGAGTAAATAAGTGACTTTGAAGGGAGCATCTTACAGACTTGTGATGTAGATGTATAAACAATTGATTATAATAGTAGACTGTGTTGCTACTAACCAGTTATGTATTTTGTTTAATTATTGTATGATTTGTATTGTGTAGGCAACTAAAATTTAGTACCTAGGTTTAATTTTATATTTAATATAATAATTATGTTTGAATATAAGATAACCCAGGGTTAAAAATAAAAGAGTTAAATATAAGATGATAATAAAAAATAAAATAATACTGTATGAGGAAAATGGCAGAAGAAAATAGTGCAGTGTAAGGATACTATAAGAAATTAATAAATAATATATAAATTCAATTAAAGGAAATAATAATATTAAAGACCTATAGCTAAGGTTATAAGAAAATAAACGGAAAAACCTTATATAAATCAAATTGGATAATAAACCAAAGTTAAAAAGAATTATTTTTCTATAAATGAGAAATAAATTTATAATAATTAAAAACTGCCAATATACTCAAAGTAAATAGAGGCACCAATAAAAAATGATATAAAAATTATTGGTTACTATGAGTAACGATATAACAACATAGGAATTGATTGTTAAAAACGATTGGAAACCGTTCGGTTGAGAAAAGTGATGTCACAAAAATTGTATTAAAACCATTTTAAAACTTTCGGAAACGGTACAAAAATGGAATAAAAATTAACTCACAGTATCCACCTTATGTTCAAACTCCTTCAGATATCAAATATAACGTGATTTACCCAATAAAAAAGTGAAATAACCAATTCCAAGATCTGGCCTAGCTAAACCGCACTTCAAGATATTGGCGAGATTGTATCGTATGGACATTCCACGAAATTACAAAACAACTAGAACTACAACACGAGAAACAGCTCCATTCAAGTAAAAACTTCGAGGAAAGAGGTAATATAAACGTTATTAATCATTATTAACCAAGAAAACCTCATATCAAATCGTTGTGCAGTTACAATATTTCGTAAATGATTCCATGTGTATAATAAAGAAATAACTGCACTCTTGCGGACAAATCCGGAACTACATACTATGAAATAAACCAAAAAATTCGAAATTTATTAATTTTTATCTTGTAAAGCGTAGTATATAATTATCCATTTCTGACCATCTCATAACACAAAGAACTTACCCTTAACCCTGGGGAAATTAATAAAAATGAATTATATGTTGTGTAATGTCTAATCAAGGATAAAATTATAAAATCATAAAAAATATATTTTATGATAATTCAAATGTTTGCCTAACTAAATCAATCCAATGTATTATTGACTGGAAAAGATCGATTATAATATTTGTATACTGGAAGAAGAGGAAATCTGTGTATTATACAAATAAATACTCTGAATATTTTATGTTAAATAATCAATCGTGTATTCTTTATTGTAGAGGGTAGTTGTAGATTTTCAGTAAGCCAAGAAGAGGATTATCCACCGGAGAGTATTACCGAACCGTGGTGTTTGGTTAACCTAACATTTTGAGGTTGATGTCAAAATCAGCTGATCTTATCAACAGCGAATTTTAAAAATAAGAAATTGTATAATCTGGGTGTAACAAAATTGTTCTTACTCTCTCTTCTAACTAAGATTAAACAACTTCCTTAATCTCTACCAAATCACACACACTCGATTTCTGTTTCGTTTGGTAAACGTCAAATCCGATTGATTTGAACATTAATGATTATAATTCATAAGTGACGATCGCGAAAAGGTACTCTGACCGCTCCGAGATTTTCAAAAGACGGACATCACACATAAAAAGCGATTAGGTTACAGAATGGCACTTACAACAGTGGGGCGTAATTTAATAAGACGGGCACACAATAGCCCACATCCAAAGACTCCTCGGAAAGTACCTCAGAGCGATTACGTTACAATATTCAGATATTGTAAATAAATAAAAGGCATAACCGAGAATACACTTTCTCCTGGGATAGGTTCGTTCGGAGGCCGTTGTAAATATGTACATAGCTCCCCCGACGTTCGTCGGATCGGGGCGTCCATCGAAGCGGCGAAGCCGCGAGTAATTACTATATGCTTGTCGTTTAGAGTTGAGTTCTGGGATTTAATGTGTACTATATCAGTCTCACAAGTGGTATAATTAGCAACAGACAGTGCATTATTTTTGAACAAGTCACCAGAATATTACTGTGATGACTAGTGAATTTTACTTACCTTGGTTTTTATTATTTCTTTTATGTAGCATTTACTGAATGATTGTATAACTAATGTGTTTTTTTGCAAGTGTTAAGTGCTTCATAAAAATATTAATAAACATTTTAGCAATTTCTCTGGTGTTCACTAATTCATTCCACTGTTTTAATATACCAATCTATGTGATCCTTGTAACAGTAATTCAGAATTACTGATAAATGAAATGTTAATATAGATTATTAAACTTTCACTTGTGAAACAAAGTAAGTTTCACAAGTGAAAGTTTAATAATCTATATTAATTTAGTGCTGTGAAAAAAGAAGATGAACTATCAAAACAATGAAATATTACACATCTGTATACTTTAAAACAAAACAAATGACTTTTGTTGATACACGGATTATTCTAAATGTTTTTCATTTTCCTTACATAAATACATACACAACTTCTAGTATCACAATCTGTATTCTATATTAGAGGTGGGCTAAACTAGTATTTTAAATAATAGGTACGAAAATATCTGTCCAAAAAAATACCAGGTACAAATACCTGTTATTATATACTTATTATACATAACCTACATTGTTCCTTTGTAAGTAACTCGTTGAGACCGGACGAAAATTCGTATGCAGGTTGTCTGACCACAAACGTGGAGAAGGTAATAGAACAACCAATTCGTTATACGCAAGACATTTCATAGAAGACAACCACAAGTTTGTTAATCCTTTGGAAGAATACGAAATTGTAAAAGTAGTAAATAACACAGTTGAAAGGAAGCTTAGAGAGGAGTTAGAAATATTGAAAGAAAGAGAAAAAGGGTTAGACAATTTAATTAATATTAAAATTAAATTTGATAATGAAGAAATATTTTATAACATGATTAAGAAGTAAATGAGAGAGGGCAGATAGATAAGATTAAGAATTATATTTAATAGTACTAATTGGTTGTTTTAAAATAAGGGTGTGTGACTGACCCACGTGTGTGGAGAGGAAGAGGGTAGTTTAAAAGGATGCGCGCGCGCGCGCACACACACACACACACACACACACACACACAAGGAATTTACTAGAAAAATATGTAACTGTACAGATGGTGAGACAGAGTTTAGGGGGTGGGGAAGGGTCATTAATTTTTAGTTTGTTGTAGGTGACCAGGGTGGGGGGAGAGGGGTGAAGGGTTGGGTTTTACATATTTCCTGTCTATTCCTGATCTGACGATGAGCTGTGAAGCTTGAAAGCGCTAATCGGAATAATTTTTATATAGTGGTGTGCAATATTGATCATTCTGATTGTGATTTCAACCACTAACACAAATTTCTTCATTAAATTTCTAGGTTGGTTTGTTCCTTTTAATTATTTATTTAAGTAATTGTTTCATTTAGTATTCTTCTTTTATTAGTCATTTAATCATTATCGCATTTTATTTATTATACACTCTATATTAGTTGGATTGTTCATATTTTCTTAATGATACTTGGTTTGTTGTTTTTTATCGTCTAGTCTTCGTCTGTATCCTGTAATTAGTTTATTTTCATTCATAGTTTGTTTAATATATTTTATTTACTTTCTTATAATCCTTCTTATCTGGTTTGCTGTATCCGGTATCCATAAAATCTGTCCCTCTTCTTCAATGGTTGTTTGTACTTGGTTTATCCGTGGTCGATTATTCTCGTCGCTCTGGTTCCTCGGATTATTTTCGTGTTCAGATTGATTTCTGTCCTGGTGATGTACCTCTCCATCATTCGGCTCTTCCACTTTGCTGCTCCAAAATTTTCATTTATTTCACGTTCTTCCGTCATTGTTAATTGTTTTTTGATTAACAGGTATTGTAACTCTTCTAACATAAAATTGTTACTAGTATTTAATACTACTTCTATCATTTTATCATCTGGATTATTAACCAAATATTTTAATGATACATTACTTATTGATAATATCATCAACATTGTATGATGCATTTCAATCGCTGGTATATTCAATTTAAATATATCTTTACTTAAGTTTTTTCTCACTATCTTATCGTGATTTATTTTTAACATTTTTATTAAGTTCTTTCTATAATTTTTAAACATAATTAATTCTCTCAGTTCATTAATAGGGAGGTTAAGTACATTAATTAACCCACCTTTAATCATCTCCATTTCTTCTCGCGTATTTATTACTTTCTTAGGACGTAATTTTCCTATTTTCTTGGGTCTTCTGAAGCACCTGGTTCTTTATACTTTTAGTGTCGACTTCTATTTGTTGAATATTTTCTTTGTTTCTGTTTTGTTTATTATCAGATAACATGGTACTTGCGTCTCCTTCCTTTGCTGTTTCCTTACCATTATTTTCACTTTGTAGACTTGATTGTTTCACGGTTTCATCTTTGGGTGCTCCCATTGTTGTTTCTATTGACTGTTTCCTCTTATTTCATAATTCTTCCATGTATTTCCTGTTATCTTCTAATATTTCGTCGAATTTTCCTATCATAATTTCTAGGAATTTTTCTATTGTTAGTCCTGACATTTTAGTTTCTGGTCGATTTTCTTCTGGTTGGTTTTCTTGGGTATCCTTTGCTGTAACCTCCACTTCAGGCGTTTTCGTATTATTGGTTTCTTTTAATTTTTTATTTAATGGTTCTGTGTTTTTATCTGTATTTTCTATGATTGTTTTTATTGATTGCTTATTTTCACTGTTTTCATTTAGAAGTACACATGATTTATTATCATTTTATTTTATTGGTTTGATCACTGGTTTAGTATTTATGATTTCTTCCTCTTTTTTATTATTATCCTCGATTATCTGTTCTTGAGTATTTTTATTTACATCTTCTTTTAGTGATTCTTCTCGAATCTCATTTAATTCTTTCCTCCATTCACAAATATCTTCTCTGGATTGTTCGAACATTACCCTTATCCGTTCTCTTAAATCTGCATTTTCCGTTTGTATCGGTTTCTCTGGTTGTCTGATTAATTGTCTCCATTGTTCATACTCCTCCTGTGTATATTGCTCTGTCACATGTGCGAATACTCCTGTTCTTTCGTTTTTCATTATTGTACCATCTCTTCCAATCCTCCTTAGTCATTCTCTCCACCTTTTATTGTTAATGTCGTGGGTTGTCCCGATAGTCTTTTCTTTATTATACTTTGCGTCTAGCTTCCACATTTCATCATACATTTCTTTCAACATCATTTTGTCGTTCGGTGTCAGTGGTATTTTCATAAATATAATCCATATCTTTGCTGAATTTTTTAAATAACACTGTCATCCATTCCACGTAGCTTAATCGTGTCTCTGGTTCTGGCATCTTCTTCTCTGGTTGTAGCATCACTCTTCTTGGTATGGTCGTTTTACTGTAACTGCCGGGCTGAAGTGGAATAATTGAAATACAATATTAGGATCTGTATTCCTGTTTACTTAAAGCCGCACTAGTTGGTCGCCACTTTAATATAATAACTGTTTTCTACTGTTTAAAAGCCACACGTTGTTGGTGTCACTTTAATACAAAAACGTTCTGTACGTATCTCTTTTAAAATTTATTTTTTATCACACATTGCTTGACTTTGAATTTATCACTGTCGTTAAATAATTTTTAATTATTTAATTTAATTGATTCGATTCAATTATGATATCTTGTTTAATTAATTGTTGTTTATATTTGATTAATTAAATTGTTGTAATCCCCGTTAGTTGAATGTAAAGAGCTTTGGAGACCTCTCGAAGTTCATCAGCACTTCCGTTGAATTATATCGTCTGTGTATGGTAATGTGTAGTTTTGACAAAGTTATTAAATAATTCAAACCCTCATGTACCTTTAGTGTCGTACTGGAAGTTCAGAAGGTCTCAGTTTATTTTTAAACTGTTAAGTTTTCAAAAAACAGTATGACTGCACTATTTGTTATTAAGTGAGCACATTCGATTTTACCTGGGCGCCATATGGAATTTCTGATTAATATTCCATAAAAAGAATTTATTTGAATAACAAAATACAGTACAACCTGTCATATCCGGACTAATATGGCGACCGGCCGATCCGGATATGGAAAAATCCGGATATCACAAGGTCATTTATAAATAGCTAGAGGGCCAGAAATAATGAAGGCGTTTGTTGTTGAATGTTTTTTTTAGACGTTTCTATTGGTTTAGTATTTGTATTTGTACACTGTACTCTTTAAAATACAAAAAGTAAAATTGGTTAAAAAGTTTTACTTACAGTACACCTACATCAGTTTTTGAAAAAGTTTGTGATTTTCGGCTGCTTCACACACTGCACACGTTTTTTGGAAGCCATGTCTCTCAACCTTCTTAAAAGCATCACTTCAGTTTCACTTGTTTCATCTTGATGTTGAACATAACTGATCAGAGATTCGATGGTCTTGAATGCCTCAGAGTGACTCATTATAGGCTTGTTGTCATCCTCTTCGGGTTCAGAGATTTTCTCATCGCTATTGCACACCATTTCTATAATGTCACTGTCTGTAATTTCGTTGACTTCATCTTCACTTAACCACTTGTTGACTTCATCGTCATTGATTTCTTCACATCCAGGCAGGTTTTTTACAAGCTCTGCAATCTGACTCTCTTCTTCATTGCAAACAGTTTCATTGATTTCTTCTGGCTTCTCCCCAGTCCATTTTTCAGTTGCTTCGTGATCTAACAGCTTCCTCCATGCTGTTACCAGTGTAAACGGTTTTATTTCATCCCATGCTTGGGATACCCACATCGCCACATCTAACATGTCCACCTTTTTTAAGGATTCCGTAACACTTTCACCCTTGTCCATTCCAGCAATCAACACAGTCAGTAACTTACGGCGATAGGTACGTTTCAGCGATTCAAGCACACCTTGGTCCATAGGTTGACAAAGGGATGTCACATTTGGGGGTAAAAACACACATTTTATGTCACCATATTTCAATTCATCTTCACTTGGGTGTGAGGGTGCATTGTCTAGTAGGAGCACTGCTTTTCTTGGCAAATTATTTTTTGCTAAATGTTTTTCAACTTGTGGCACAAACTGCTTGTGAAACCAATCACTAAATATTTCACAGTTCATCCATGCGCTGCGTTGGTTTCTGTAGCAAACTGGCAGGGAAGACAAATCTTTAAAGTTCTTGACAGCCCTCGGCTTTTTGGATTTTCCAATAAATCCCAGTGGAAGTTTGTGAACTCCTGTAGCATTGCTACAAGCTAAAATGGTCACTCTCTCCTTTTTCTTTTTATACCCTGGTGCACTATCTTCTTGTTTTGAAGCCAAAGTGTAGGTTGGCAGCATTTTATAGTTGAGCCCAGTCTTGTCACAATTGTAGAGCTGTTCTCCTGAAATCCCATGTTCGTCTACAAAGCTGTGTAAAAACGTTTTGAAGTTGTCAACATCATCTTGGTACGCAGAAAGTTTTTCACCGCTGATCTGCAGTTTCCGCACACCATAACGATTTTTCCAACTTTCTAACCATCCCTCACTTGCTTTAAATTGTCCATTGGCTCCGATTTCTTTATTGAAGTGCAAAGCTTTTTCTTTTAGCAAAGGACCTGAGATAGGCAATCCTTGCTCTCTTCTTTGGGTAAACCAAAGATATAAAGCCTCATTAACTTGGTTGTTAGTGGCTTTCTTCATCATTTTCAGTTTTTTTACCCCACTTGTTGAAGCTTGCGATGAGCACCACTTCTCAATCTCACTCCTCGTTTTTTTCCAGTCACTCACAGTGCTCGTTCCTACTCCCATGTCAGCAGCAATCTTCTTAGCTGTTTCACCAGCATCCAACCTCTTCAGAGTACGAAACTTTTCATCCATTGTCACAACAAACAGTTTTCTTCCTTTTCTCCGCCATTTTAGCAAAAAACAACGATAAACAATAACAACAATAAAAAATAGCAACGATAAAATACAGTAACAACGGTTAACAATAACGATAACAACGGCAATCACTTCTGACACACAGTTTAGAAACTCACTTGCAAAACAAACTGTCACTTTAAAATGCAAACACAGACTGTGGGTAGCAAGTGGCAGGCAGACGGCAACCGAGGTTGAGAATAAAGGAATGGGTTTCCGGGAAAGAGCCATTGACCGAGTCAAGGCCACAGCCCCGCTCGGAATAGACTAGGCGCGCAAACAACATTCCAGCTGCAACTTTCACTTTTCTATCCCTAACCATTTCACTAACCAAAATTGAAAAATTAGTTTGGAGATACGTCCGGATATGGGAGGATCCGGATATCACAGGTCCGGATGTGACAGGTTGTACTGTAACTAATTTTGATGAAGTTAAATTATTTGTTGATTAAGTATTTAAAGCAACATCATTAATTAATTTCCTCCTGGTCTATTTATTTAATTTTACCTGCTGGCGTTTCACTCGTCCAAATGGCCAACTTAACTGGTTGATTGCTTTGAATTCGCAACTCATTAATTGAAAAAAGATAATTATTAATCACCGTTTCAATAATTACTGACAATGTTTTTTAGTTCACAATTCATTTGTTTATTGCTCACTATTTGCTTGGTTCAATTTAATACATTCAAATTAATAATAATACGGATTACAAACTATCCGGCTTTTAACTATTCTAACCCAGTGGGTTGGCAATGATAACTCTGATATTAATTGGTTGTTTGTTTACAAACATTTCATACTTCAAGGGTGGTTTCTTTTGAATTACAGGATAAAACACCCATGCCTTGCGATACAATGCTATTACAAGAATTGAAGTTAATAGGTTAGACACCTTTAATCATTGAAATCGATTGACGAAAAGTTCGTTTAACCTTGACAAGTTTGAGGTTAACTACGGTAATTCTAATACATGAATTCTTATATTCGGAATAGTATAATTCCTCTAAATAAAATAGAGACAGTGCTTAGTACTTATGGTATTATTGTTTTTGCGTTAGTATACAGGTGTATTATGTTTCATACCACTAACATCTTATTCATACACAATGTAAATATATGGCACCGTACTCCCTGTATTATAATCGCATGGATTATTTCTTAATACACTTCACGATCGGGTACACTGATCGTGTTTCACTGCACTGTTTACGCGTATGAACGAATATGACTTCTTGAATAATTATTTACTTGGTTAGGTATTGCACCTAACCTCGTTCTTTTAATTCGCACTTCTAGTAAAGATAACACTACTGGTTTCAATGCACTTTACTAAATTTATACTTCTTCACTTGTTGATTAATAATTTCTGATGGTAATTTTGGTCTGGAGTCGTAGTTGCTGGTTGAGTGGAAATTGACAAAAAGTGTTTTGTTTATTCTCGGTTCTGTATATATCGGTCTTCTTAGATTGTAGCTAGGCCGCGCCGGTTCATTTCTAAGGCAATTCCTGATTGGTTGGAAATGATGTCATCATGAGGTCATTCTATTTTTAGCCATTACATATTTGTACTCAAAGCGTTGTTTTCATTGTTCTTATTATTACTTGTATTCATTCAAAATTCACAAAATTTAATATATTTATGTTTCTATCTCAGTTATTTTAAGTACAAATTGGGTTCTATAATTAGCACTGTATAGCTCGTTTCTTTCTTGTTATTTTGATATGGCTTGATGCCAGTTTGGTTATCTTTTTCATTAACAAATTCTATTTTAATAATAGCCTATTCTAAATAATGCATTGTTTACAGTGTCGTCTGCTAAACGTTGCAGATCCGATTTTAACATTTTTCTTAATATTTATTCAACTATCCTTAATTTCTATTCTGAACATAATTATTTGATTGAAATGAACATATTATTATTTATAATTGCTGTATCCAGCTGAACAATATTAATTATTATTACACATTTGTTGATTATTATTTATAAATTTCCTTACTTCACTATTCTTATTTCAACATTTTTCTTATTTACTATACTTCTAATATTACTCATGGTATGGTGATTTACACCCTTTTCATAATTCTCATTACTATATCTCCCTATGCTTTGTTGGGTCTTTACATGATTATGATTTTCATGATTTGTTTGGGTCATCATTGGTTTGTTATTATTTCAATTTTCTCTGCATTATAGGCATCACATAAGTTGTGTGTCTTTACTTTGCGTTTTTATATTATATTAGTTATTACTCATTGATTAATTTCAACTCATCTTAATCCCTTCTTTTGGTCTACATATTTCATTATAAGGTTTTGTTCCTTGACTAATAGCACATCTTTTTATATATTTTATATTCTTATAATATTATTTAAATACATTTAGTTGTTACTTTGATGGTTACATTTAGATCATCTCATTATTATAACATATACAATTTGTTCTCTTATTATCTTTCATAGTTCATGATTAACAATAATATCTTTCTTTATGTTTGTCATTCAAATTAGTACTTTGCCATTATTCAGCTAATGTGCTGTTTCTAATAATAATACATGTTATAAATGTTGTTTTTGTCATCTTTTATTTTACTTATGCTATTTGACTTGGTTGATCAAAGGTTTGTTAGGCTCACTTAACAGTCTATTTGGGAACTAGTTTTGTCAATTCGTCTCTGTCAAATTGTCTGTTTATGTTATAGTGTCATATTATGCAGATAGTAGATTTACTACTGTTCACTTGAAGGTCTTAACTCCTTTCCTTCTTCGATGATTTATGATTAATTCTATTATATTCTTCCTTGTTACCTATACTTGGTTCTTACTCATAATTATTTTGGTATCATTCACTCTTCTGGTGGTTTTAATATTATGGAACGTTTTGGTGATGTTACATATTACTAGCTAACACATAAGAAAAAAAATAGAGGAAACAAATAAATGGTAGTTAATAACAAGTGACAGTACTTACAGGTAGCAAGTTTTTGAAAAGTGGTGTATCACCAAATGGTAACGATGCCAATGCTAAAATGTGCTGATTCAGTGGGTTTGCAGTAGCTTGGTTTGGTACAGTAGACGAAAATGAGCTCCTAAAACATAAACAAATCAACATTTTATTGAAACATAACCTCAAATTTTATATTAAAATCCTTAATTCAATTAAGGCAAAATAATGTTTTCAAGACATTCAGAACAGAAAAATATATATCAGTTCCCCAGACATTCAAAACATTGAACTAATAAAAAAATGTACAAAAAGGACAAAAAAAAGAAATATATGTGAAACTCCTAACGTATATAAACTCAATTAATTAAAGAACAGATTCAAATAAGGACAAATTTAAATTAAAATCTTTTTATTATTAAAAATTATTCAGATAAATAAAAATACTATAATACTTATAACTAATTTACCTCAAGATATATTTTTTCCTTTAGGAACATGTTTTTTTATGTTCCTAAAGGAAAAAATATATCTTGAGGTAAATTAGTTATAAGTATTATAGTATTATATACATCAAGAAACGGACTGTAGCAGAAAGTGATGAAGTAAATAAAAATGTATACATTAGAATTTTCAATACAAAACATTATAAAATTTGTTTGACTAACAAATGAAATATTTGCATTGAAATTCAAATAGATTGTTCATTACATATATCATAGCTTCTGATGATGCTGTTTTATCTGCTAAACAAAATTCTGTAGTTTTAATTTTGCATAAAGCAAAATATAAGATAACCTAGTTGTAGAAGAAATCTTACATAATTATGAATAATTTATTTAATAATAATAATAATTTAAAAGAGAACAAATCCAGATACAGATGCACCAGAAGTGTGTGAAATGGAATGAGTCACTGAGGACCAGGGATAGCATACCTACAATACAGGCCACTTATTACTGCCCCCATACCTTCAATGACAAATAAGGGGACCCCATCACAACAGCAGTCATTACCTCTGGCTGAATGAAGCTTAACAGCACTTACTAAACCTTTCTTGGATTCAAGAACACTAGGGCAGTGTCCCAGCTAGGCCAAGTTCACAATACTGTGATATCCTGTTTTCTATATGCCACTGATGAAATATCAGTCCTGATTTCTTACAGACCTGACCAATGCTGTCAAACCAGAGGTCCTCAGCCCAAAGAACAAGTAGCGAGGGTCTGTACCTCTTTTTCCACTTTCTGTCTTATTTGGAAGCTGGTAGCTATTCCCTCCTCTTCTCCTGAGACTACCAGTGTACCAACAGAAGGTGGCACCACAGAGAGTAGGTCATGTGCTAAAGTTCACTAGTGCAACCAACTATTTAAAACATAGATTACATATGCCAGTGATTACAAAGAGTAATTTCAAATAAGGATCCATGTTGGAAATACTTTTCACTGGACATTATTTTTTGCTGGAACCACATCCCTTAACCTCTTAACCATGTAATTTGCTCAACCTAAGTGGCATTTGTACTGAGTAATTAATTTTGAGAAAATACTAAGTATTTTGTCACTCCAATTACAGTGGTAGTGGGTGACAACAGAAATCATCCCACCCAATTTGCTAACATGAACGGCAGCATTGCCCCCCCCCAAATACATTTTGCAAGACATCTGCACTTTTGTTAATAATCAGAATGTTCTGTTTTCATTATATTTTAAATATTTAAATGTTATTTTACTTTTTCAAGGTTGTTATACTTTTATTAAATCCTAATGTCAATATGAAGTAATAACACTGAACAGAATTTGTATACGTAATTATCAGAGTAGGCCTAGGTGAAAGTAATTGTACAAATGTTAACTAGTTTTACATTACATGATTTAATTTCTCAGCTAGTCTCAAGTTTTTTAATACAATATTCAGGGCCTGATTTCAGGGGGAACACGCCTGAACCTCTTGGATGCAAAAATAAATTACCGAAAAAAAAATAAAAATAAAAACCTAAATTATTAAAAACACTACTACTACTACTTTTTAAATTGTGCCCCTCATCAGCCCCACTACAAAAACTAAACATTGTCAAAATCAAAGACCAGCACTAATCTTAACTAGGTACTATCATTAATTTATTTAATACGTTCTACCTGAAATTCTCTTGTAAGTATAACGTATTTTGAAACATTTCAACATGGTTCACTCGAAGATGACGTTCACAGTTTTTCGCAAATTAATCTAATCTTTACATCTTTAAGAGCACCTCTAAAGACAAAAACTGTATCCACCCTCTTGTTTGTGAAAATTAATGGACCTCTTCTCCTTTTATTTTATCCATCAAAGTAAGTAAATTCATGTGATTTCTGGTCATAATACAGCACTGGACACAAAAAGTATGGAAAGGTCAAGAAACAAACAATACGACGACACAATGATGACACTATGGAAACTTTTTTAAAATGTCCGAACTACCGCAACTATCACTTAGCATTTGATTGAGGCTCCGGGATGACACCATCATGAGTGACATGTTTTCGATTGTCATGCGGCTAACCTGAAGATGAAGCTCTTTAGAAATATCAGTAAACCTTATTATCTTTTTAGATACAAGTTTATATTATAACATCGCCAAAATCAGATCATATTTGATGGCTATAAGTGTTTAAACTTTGTACTTGTTTATCAGCTGTACGCGGTGTACCGCCGCAATGCGGCATGAGCGGATGACGTCACGCGCTTATCAAACGCTGCCGCCGGTCATCACGGCCGGCTGCTGGCAAGTTTAGTTCAGTTTCTAACAAGGCTCCGAGCGGATCTCTCGTAAAACACTTCTCTTCCAGCCGCGGCTTCTGGACATTTTTTAATATGCATTCATAAGATTCAATTTAATTCGGATTCAATTACCTGCATCCATCTACAATGGACCACGATTTCGTTCAAAATTAATTTTCGGGCGTTACTGCCTCAAATGCATCCGCACGTGCCGATCGTAACTAATAATTAAAATTTTCAATAAACGCATGTCAAATATTCGCAATACAGTCCACTTCTTTCTAATACAATCCAGCCTTTCCTGCTTAGCGTCTTTGGAATAACTCGCGATTCATCAAGAGCTTCCAAACCGCAACATTTTTGGTCCTCACGGGCAGGATTTCATATTTTTGGGCCCAAAAACGACATCATTTTTGGTCCCAACGGGCAGGATTTCTTATTTTTGGCCCAAAAACGAAAACTTTTTGGTCACCACAGGACGGATTTCTCATGTTTGGGTCCACAAGCGACAGCATTTCTTTATACGCATCATTTCTGGACCAACCGATCTGAATTTAATCACGCCCTACGGGCATCATTCTCGTCCTGAGCGACGACATTGTTGTGAATCACATCGCAGTCATCTCGACAAGATTCGGCCAAGCAGTAGACCAGAGACGACGGGACACGGCAGGACAGCATTTGCGAGGTCATCAAAAAAGATTCCACAGCTTTAATTCATGGAGGGTACAACATGAGGCGTCATCTGACCAGCAGAGACAGGAGGTGTAATAGCTCCTAACAGGATCGAACAACGGGGTCGAAGCCAGCTTCATCACGAATGGATCAACGGCCACGTGACTATAAACTTTTTACTTGTATTTGATGTTTAATAATATTTCACTTTAGTGGTTATTTCTTAACACATTTGTATAAACAAACACCGTCATTACACAATACAACTTAATAAATGGTTGGCAGCTCATTGTCAGTTAAAACTTTAAAGATACAGATATACTTTGTTACCATTTAGATTCATAATTTTAATAATTTAATTGCCAACAAAGCTTGATTAGTAAGAGAGAGTAAGTTTATGTTCTAAACAACGATCGCTAGCTACCGAAACGTATTCAAATTCACTCAAACTTAAGTTTGTGGTTCACATGCTCTATGCTCAATTTCTTTCTAAATATCTTTCCTTTTTTCTCTTAAATTGTAATAATGGCCGATGTAAGGGCTCTAATAAAAAAACGAGGCACAATTAAAGCCTCAATATCCCGAGTAAATACTTTCGCGGATAACTTCGATTTGTTAACCAGCGATCCTCATGCGCTGAAAATAAAACTGCGTCATTTGATGGAATTATCCACCAAATATGATGAGATTCAGTCACAAATCGAAGCTGAGGAAGCGGACGTTGCTTTAACGAATGATAGAGTACAAACGGAGGACGATCTCTGTAATATAGAATGTAAATTGCAACACCTGCTGGAGCAAGCTGAGCATATGAACCAAAAACCAGTAATTAATGCTGAAAGTAAACAGCCTAAAACACCCCCCATTCAATTGGAACCAATAAAATTACCACGGTTTGCGGGTAGTATTGTTGAGTGGCAACATTATTACCATATTTTTCTTGAATTAATTCACATCAGAGCAGATCTGACGGATATACAGAAACTTCACTATTTGCACTCGTCATTACATGGCGAGGCACTTAACGTAATAAAATCGTTGCCAATCACTCATGAGAATTACGCGGTGGCTATCGATCTGTTGAGGAATAGATATGACAGTAAGCTAATTGTTTCCGCCCATCATATAGGGAGTGTCCTGGACGTACCATTAGTTCAACAAGAATCCCAAGTTAGCATATCAAAATTTATTGATGAAATCTATGCCAATATAAACGCTTTAAATAATCTCAAACTGCCAGTCAACACGTTCGAAATTATTGTCGTAAATTATTTAGCCAAAAAACTTGATAATTACACTTTCCATTTGTGGAAAGAGAGTTTGTCGGAGCATAAGTTCCCCGATTTTAATAATTTTATGAATTTTCTAAATTCACGAAGAAAATTACTGCAAAATCTCGATAACGCGACTACCCCAACGAGCAGGTTGAACAAAAGCGATAAGTCTCCTTATCGCAAGGCAGTTAAACAGATAAGCGCTCCAAAGGGCGCATTCCATTCTCATATCAGAAGCAATTTATGTAGGCTGTGTAACGGTGAACATAGAATTATCGACTGCCTACAATTTACATCGCTGTCTATCCCCGACAGAAAAAACGTGTTAATAAAAAACAAACTTTGCCTAAACTGCCTCCGTTCGGGACACGAAAGCTCAAAATGTCCCTCAAAATTCTCATGCAAAAAATGTTCTAGGCGTCACCACACCACGATTCATGTCCCCAACAGGGACGTAACTTCTGTTAACAACCAATGTTCACTAAAATCACAGACCAATAAATCGGTATTGTTATCTACCGCCGTCTGTATGACCGCTAATAAGGTCGGTAAAAAATTTCCCGTTAGGATATTACTGGATTCCGGTTCTCAAGCGAACTTTTGCACAATGGATTTCGCACGCAGAATGGGCCTCCAATTGGTTAAATCGCAACTGCCCATCACGGGTATAAACAACTCGCTTTCACAGGCTGACTTCAGTACTAATGTAAGGCTACATTCACGCTATAAACCCTTCACGTTAAACGTGCATTGTGCCGTATTACCCAGTATAACTAATAATCTACCGGCGGAGTCGTTCAATCTTGCCTCTTTGAATTTACCCAAGCGCATATTCTTGGCGGATCCTCACCTACATTGCTCGGCGCAAGTCGATATATTAATCGGCGCTCAATATTTTCTCCAACTCATTGAACCTATGAAATTTACGCGCGGACCACACTTTCCTATAATTCAGGAAACCAAGTTAGGATTTATTTTGGCCGGTGACTTACCCTTCAACGTCGATATAACAAACAGTTTCTTCCTTTATGGTCTGTAAGGATGATAATCAGATTTCCTCGCAACTAAAAGAATTTTGGAAGTTGGAGGAGATCTCTAGTCGCGAAGCCCAATCTGAGGACTCGCCGTGTGAAAAACATTTCGTGGAAAACACTAGCCGCAATCGCGATGGGAGATTCGTGGTATCCCTGCCCCGCAGATCTGATAAATTTTATTTGGGAGATTCTCTCCGCGGAGCCATCCGCAGATTCCAATCGTTAGAGTTCAAGTTCAAGCAGAACCCTATCCTTTATAAGGATTATAGTGAGTTCATGAGTGACTACTTGAAACTTGGCCACATGTCGCCGCTTAATGACTACGATCTGTCGCTTGACAGGTCAGAGATTTTTTATCTGCCCCATCACAGTTTTCAAGGACTCTACCTTAACCACTAAATTGCGCGTGGTATTTGACGCTTCCGCTAAAACCACAAATAATTTGTCCCTTAACAATACTTTAATGGTAGGTCCTACGATCCAGCAGGATGTTTTCGATAATGGTTCGGTTCCGTACCCACCAATACGTACTTATTGCGGACATAGAAAAGATGTATCGCCAGATCATTGTTAATCCTAAGGATTCAAACCTGCAACGCATCGTTTGGCGTGATGCGCCGCATAAGGAATTGCGACATTACGCTTTAAGGACGGTTACATATGGCACTGCTAGTGCCTCCTTCCTTCCTACACGTTGTCTGGCTCAGATAGCCTACGAAAATAAATCCGACTACCCTACGGCTTCAAGGGCCATAGCAAATGACTTTTACATACACGATCTCATAACGGGTTCGGATGATCCGAACGGCTTAGCTGAAATGAAATGCGAGATCGTGAAGTTGTTGAGTAGGTATGGTTTTACGTTACATAAGTGGTTCTCTAACCACCATAAGATTATGACCCTTCGCGCCCAAGTAACCCGTGACTTCAGCAAAGGTCAAAACGTGCGTACATTGGGAATCCAATGGAACGTTGAAAGGGATAACTTTTTATACACCGTTAGGAGTGATAATAATTTAACCGTGTTCAACAAGAGAAGCGTGTTGTCGGTCATCGCCGGGATCTATGATCCATTAGGTTTGATCGCTCCCATCACATTTTACTGCAAGCATTTCGTGCAACAGTTGTGGTTGGCGGGCACAGATTGGGACGAACCCCTATCTGGGTCATTAGCCAATCAATGGTTGGAATTATACGCTCAATTAGTCTCCGACACTCATTTTGAGATTACGAGGTCGGTTAAGAGTTCGAACAATTACCCAATTAGTTCATTACAGCTGCACGGATTCGCCGACGCTTCGGCTAAAGGTTACGCGTGTTGCCTTTATGTGCGGGCGGTCTATTCGAACGGCGCCATATCATCAAACTTGCTGTGTGCTAAATCCAGGGTCGCGCCGCTGAAACAGATAACGCTACCACGACTTGAGCTTTGTTATTGTTTATTGCTGGCGCAATTAACGTCCAAGGTTTTAAACGCCATCAATTACAATTTTGACGGACTATATCTCTATTCGGACTCGATGATAGCTTTGCATTGGATACATCAACAATCTTCCCGCTGGAAGGTATTTGTGGCCAACCGTGTCGCGGAAATACAGCGTCTTGTTTGCAGCAGGGGAACTTGGCGTCATGTAGTATCAAATGACAACCCTGCCGACATTTTATCGCGCGGTTGCCTCCCTCGTAGTTTGCACTGTCATACTCAATGGTGGCATGGTCCCTCCTGGTTAGCGCATGAGTCAGCTTCATGGCCGGTCAGCGCGTTCGACATTAATACTCCCTGTACTTTTCCCGACCTTGAGGAGGAACGTCGCAAGCAGGTTCAAACCACACTAATTGTCGCGTCCTCAACACATAGTTATGTTGAAAATTATTCATCACTTAACGAGGCTTATTCGCGTCTTCGCATATTGCCGTCGATTTTCTCGCAAATCTAGGCTCGCGGTTGTTGATAGAGACACGTCCTTTTTGTCGTCTCAAGAATTGTCAGACACGCTCTTGATATTTGTCCGGCAATCTCAGCAGTTGCATTTCGGCGTAGAAGTTATGGAACTTGAGGCACACCGGTGCCTTCCTCGCAGTAGTAAAATTCTTGCTCTCAACCCGTTCCTGGATGAATTGGGCATTTTAAGAGTGGGTGGACGCTTGCAATTCTCCCCACTTAGCTACGAGAGTAAACACCAAATAATTTTGCACCCGCACTCTCATCTCACGAGATTAATAATTGAATACGAACACATCCGTTTGTTGCACGCTGGAGTGTAATCAACTCAAGCTTCGCTTAGGCGAAAGTATTGGATCATACACGACAAATCCTATATCCGCTCAGTGATACAGAAGTGTGTCACTTGTTTTCGTTTCCGCGCCAAAGGCGCGAATCAACTACTAGGTCAGTTACCCCCTTCTAGGGTCACGCCTTCTAGGCCATTTTCACAGTCGGCCGTGGACTACGCCGGTCCTGTACTTTTGCGCCATGGCGGGCAGCGCTCTAAGTCCACGACCAAGGCATACATCGCGCTATCCATATGCATGTGTACAAGGGCCATCCATTTAGAATTGGTGTCGGATCTCACTTCCAACGCCTTTATAGCGGCTTTAAAAGGGTTCATATTGCGCAGAGGTATTCCCGCGCAAATATTTTCGGATAATGGCACGAATTTTCGTCGTGCCAACCACACTTTGCATGATTGGTACAAATTTTTAACCTCCAAGGAAGTTGAGCAATCTTCTCTGGAGTTTTGCGGTCTCCACGGTATCAAATAGTCCTTTATCCCCCCTTCAGCCCCTCATTTCGGTGGTTTGTGGGAAAGTGGTGTAGGAGTGTTAAATTTCATTTACGTCGCGTAATAGGCGGTACGATCTTGAATTTTGAGGAATATTCTACTCTTCTTTCTCAAATTGAGGCTTGCCTTAATTCACGCCCGTTATGCGCGGTGTCCGACGATGCTAGAGACCCTGAACCCTTAACACCTGCTCATTTTTTGGTCGGTGCTCCACTGACGGCACTTCCAGAACCCGACTATACCCAAAGCAATAATAGTCATTTGGGCAGATGGCTTCTGCTCCAAAATTTTACGCAGACCATCTGGAAACGGTGGTCTAGGGATTATCTGCACCAGCTGCAGCAGCGCAATAAATGGCGCACCCCGTTAAGGAATTCGAATGTCGGACAGCTTGTCCTCATTTTGGATGACAATTCCCCCCCTCTAGAATGGAAGCGTGGGGTAATTACCAATGTTTTTCCGGGTCAAGATTCCTTAGTACGCGTCGCAGAAGTTCGCACCGCGCTAGGTATCTTACGCCGACCCATCCACAAATTATGCCCCCTTCCAGTGGCTACAAACTAATCGTATGCGTGCCATACGAGACGTGCTAGGATTGTGAATTTGTCACATTGCCTGGACCACGCCCGGGACATTCCCCGGGCGAGCATACAAGTCAATTGTATCATAAACATTGTAAGTATCATAAGCATTGTAATATTGTTTACGTGCCGCTAGCTATTACTGCAATAGTGACTGTGTTTCATATGTACTATCAATTATTTGTGGATGTTGTGCATTGTCAATATGTTTATATAATTCAAATGCTGAGAACTACAAGTGTTACTTATAGTGTCAATTATTCTACATATGTATTGTATTTTCTAAGGGTCACATATTATGAAATTTATTGGGGTTGTTGTGTCAATATCATGGTGAAATTATTGTATTTTTTATGGTGTTATTGCTTGTTATTGTAATGCTTGGCATTTGCATACCAAGGGGTATTATTTGGGAAAGATCAATATCTACTTAATCATTGCATTATTGTGTGTATTGTGTTACTATTATTTTTTGAGTGATTTTAATGTCAGTTTGCCCTTGCTATTAGCATAAGGGTCAATTTATTATATACCTTGTGATTGTTAATTGAATTCATATTATGGTTATTATGTCATTGCACTGTGGCCAATACGCCAATTATTGTATCGCTTTCGCCATGTAAGTCTAATTATTGCATTATTCAATTTAACGTTTAATGTACAAAATCGTCCCAATTTTGGCGGGCAGTATGTTTAAACTTTGTACTTGTTTATCAGCTGTACGCGGTGTACCGCCACAATGCGGCACGAGCGGATGACGTCACGCGCTTATCAAACGCTGCCGCTGGTCATCACGGCCGGCTGCAGGCAAGTTTAGTTTAGTTTCTAACAAGGCTCCGAGCGGATCTCTCGTAAAACACTTCTCTTCCAGCCGCGGCTTCTGGACATTTTTTAATATGCATTCATAAGATTCAATTTAATTCGGATTCAATTACCTGCGTCCATCTACAATGGACCACGATTTCGTTCAAAATTAATTTTCGGGCATTACTGCCTCAAATGCATCCGCACGTGCCGATCGTAACTAATAATTAAAATTTTCAATAAACGCATGTCAAATATTCGCAATACAGTTCACTTTTTTCTAATACAATCCAGCCTTTCCTGCTTAGCGTCTTTGGAATAACTCGCGATTCATCAAGAGCTTCCAAACCGCAACAATAAGTATGTATAAAAAATGCTAAAAAATAATATATTTTAATAAATAAACAATGAAGAGAATAAAAATATAAAATGTAAGTAAGAAAGAAGGAGAAAGAGTTATAAACTAAAAGCGATTAATAAAGAAACTCACCGACTAGACTGACAGACAAACGACATTGACCCAACCCCAGAGATTGGCCAGCTAAGAACCAATATGAAAGTAAACAAGATGAGAAGTGAAGGAGAAGAAAAATGAGAACAAAGAGGGAACAAACCAACGATGAAGAAAATAAAATGAAACACGTCAAGAAAACACAGACCAGGCATGGAGAATAGAGAAGGGAGAAATAATGTAATCAAATATAATAAAGAAAATGAAACCGGTAAAGAACCAAAATAAATAATGAATGTTAGTATTGATTGAGTGACAACTGTAATTAGTCATTAATAAAAAAAGATAGCAAAAAATACACTAGCCAAAGAATTAGAAGTACATGTAAGTTGTTAATAGAGAAAGACATGATATTAATAAGTATATATAATATGTGTAGAGAAAGAGAAAGATACTGAAATAGTGAGAAGTAAACGGAAGTTAACATAGTGAAAGTGAAATTACCCTAAAGTGAAATGATAGAAAAAGAAACACTAAGTAAATTATAATAAACACAAAATAATTTAAAAGTGCAAGTAAGGAATAAATAAAAATATTGTCAATGATAGTAATAGGGAAAATAGGGAAGGCTAAGATAAACACTTAGTAAAAGTAACAAACACTTAAGGTTTGATAGTGAACAATAACATTTAAGAAAGTTGGTAAGAATAATATTTAAAATAAACCATTGATTCAGTAATAATGAACACTGAAGAGTGATATTAACTGTAGTGATTATAAAAGAATATTATTGTAGAGCTTAAAAGTGTATTGTAGAATTTAAAGGTGAGAACCACATGGCAAAGTAATAAGATAGTGTTAACATGGAAAAGAAAGCAAAGAGTTTTTATAAAATAAGTAGTTTAAAACCATAAGTAAACACCCATGTTATAAGGGAAGATTAATGAAACAAGTTCAATAGAGGTGAGGTTGTTTATCACCCGAACAATAAATCAAAGGTAATGAATTGTACACCAATATTAGATAATAAGTGTTAAATGATTGTCTAAACAAACTTATGAATAGGATATGGATTGGGTAATTATCCCAAACATAGACCTAAATGTTATATGTTATATGATGAAAAAATAGTAATTAATAGCCATATTGTTGACATTGGCAGAGTAAATAAGTAAAAAAAGTAAGCAATGTCCGAGTTAGAAAAGAGAAAACCAGTTAGTAAATAATTAGCAATAAATAATGAATAAAACAGTAGTAACACACAAAAATCACACAAAGACTGAACCAAAACACATCCATAGATAATAAACATAATTATAAGAACAAAATAAAGCTCTAGGAAAAAATGAGATATAATGTATATGAAATAATCAAAAATCAGTAATGGCTCCTTAGACTTGAGACAGGCCTAACGATCAAACACCAACAAATACTAATTGTATGAAAATAGCCAAGTAATTAACAAATCCAAGGTGACTAATTAACCAAGGATAAATGGTAAATTTTATTAAAAACAAAATATTAAAATAAGGAGTTATATAAACAGAGAAATGTAATTAGTAAACATTAAATTAATTGTAAACTTAGAAAACATGAAATAACCCAATACTGTGGGATACCAAAATAATCTTTGTAAGAAAAAGAAATAACAGTGTTAATAATTAATACAACAGAAGGAAGATAATGGAAGGAAGAAAGTCAGAAGATATATGAAGATTTGAAAAGAATTCAAATTTTGATAACAATGGATTTATATCAAGCTAGTCCAATCAGAATTCTTTGGTAACCATAGAAACGGGACTGGTAGCGAAAATTACCGTTGAATATCGTTACTCAAAAAGTGACGCTCATGAAAAACAGAAGCCAAAATTTTGAACAACCAATTTTCTTATTTAAAATGTTTTGAAAGTTAAATTGTCAAAATTGAACGAGAAAGAGGCTGACTATCACTGAACTCAATTAACGGATGGAGAAGACTTTTTAATTCAAGACGAAGTGAATAAATTAATCCAAGTACTTTGAGAAAGATGCCAGAAGCCCGAATAATTGAAAACTGAATTCTATTGCAGCTACAGTCCTTTGTTCCAGACCAACAGATTAATCACATGCTACGAAGCTGTTAAGTATCCTATAAATTATCTAAACTTCCGAAATAACGCACTTTGAATATTTCTCACTATATTCTGAAATATCACTGAACCAATTTTATTCTCTTTCAAACATTAAATAAAAATATTAAGACACTAAAAATCTGTCAAATTATAAAGTTAACCTAGTATTAGTTTACGAACCTTTAAAACACTTTTAATACACTCCAACAAACCACTTATAGCTATACGTTATAAGATGTAAGTAGAAACATTGTAAGGTTGTGTATTTTTTATTATTGTAATTGCATCTAAGCCTTTCATCGTGATCAAAAGAATCCAGACAATTGAACGAAATTATTTGTTGACTACTTTGGTAGAACGCCATACTGTATGTTTGTTACATTCAAAATCGATTTGTTAAACCCAGAGAGAAATTGTCTCATAGATAAATAACCGGTGCAAAATTATATAAGAAATCAAATATAGCTTGTGTCAATGAAAACAGTAATAACCAATCGTTAATAAATCAATACTGTGTATATCAAATGTGTTTTATTTTCAGTAGGAAGGTGTATTCTTAATATTATAAATTATAGCAGACGTCTATGAAGTGGTGACTAGCGCTCAAGCAGCGAATACAACAAACTGCTGGCTTGATCGTACAAATCGATAAGCGGCGGGACAAATTGAATTCTCCACACCGCCTGAGCGGAACCGCTCATAATAATACATTTTTAATTGTTTTAAATAAACAATTTGGCGCCACCCGGGAATTATACACTCCTCGTGAACCTCAGGACAGGACGATACCTGGTTATCCGTATGTTCGCAACGGACTCAAGAATCATAAGTTACGTTACTGAGCGAGGACGGATTGGTACGACACGAGAGTACACATTATACCAATTACACTATTACCCGCTTACAATTAGACGGACATCGTTCAATTACAAATTGGCGCCCAACGTGGGGCTAGAAGAAAGGAAGATACAAAATTCTAGCGGCGGTCACGAAAGGAGATCAAGATGCATACTAGAGAGGAGTGACAAAAAAGTTGGTGAAGGACAAAGAGATGGAAGAAAATAGAGGGGAAGAAGAGAAAGGAACATCGATAGAAGAAGTGGAGACAACAATAACCACAACAGAACCAACCAAAGATAAAGAAATGGAACTACAGGCAGGCGACAGGGAGGAAGCCAGAGGAGGCATGGATTTACAACAATTATGGGAGTTGATTAATGGAAAATTAGACAAGAATGAAGAGAGTCTGAAAGAGATGAACAATAAATTTGACAAGAATGAGGAGAGTCTGACACAGATGAACGATAGATTCGACAAGAGTGAAGAGAGCCTAAAGCAAATTAATGAAAAATTTGACAAGAGTGAGGAGAGTTTGAAACAAATCAATGAAAAAATAATTAGTACCAACGAAAGTACTAAGGAAGAATTAAGACAAACAATTAACCAAAACAACGAAACATTACAATACCAATTAATGGAGTACTGGCTAGAAACCAAACAACAGATCACCGAAACAAGTGAGAAATTAGAGGAGACGTTGGAGAGACTGGAGAAGACCAATGAAAATGTTTCAGAAGTCCGTGAGGAAGTGATACATAAGATAAACAACCTCGAAGGAGAAAATAAAAGGAGAATCGAGGAATGTCACGAAGAAACAGCCAAAAGATGTGAACAGGTGAACCAGGACATGCATCAAGTCCGGGAAGAAAACCAGAAGGAGATAGCAGCTGTACGAACAGACCTGGGAGAAAGAATGGAAGGAGTGTACAGCAATTTAAATACAATAGACAGCAAGGTAGACAAAAACAAACAAAGGATTGACGAGATGCACAGACTAGAAGAATCATTACGGGAAGAAGTGGACGCCTGGCGTGACCGGCCATGTAACACTAACCATATGATTAACACCGACAATAGGGATACGATCAACTTCCGTAATTATAAAAGGAACCCTATTGAATTCCTGAAGAGGGTGGAAGAGTTGATAATAAAAAATCGAGAGACCCGATGGACAACGGTGAGAGGAATGCTGGACGAAATGTTCAAAGAAACATACGACAACTGGTGGACCGCCACAAGACCAGACATCCAGAGCATTCAAGAATTTAAGACCCAATTCAAGGCGAAATACTGGTCTGAATCGACCCAGAACATGGTCCGCAACAACCTAAGCAACGGGAGGTATGAGAGTCAAAATGGACAATCTCTCACATCCTACTTCCTGGGAAAGATCTGCATGGCAAGAAATTTGGAACCACGCATCCCGGAAGAGTGTCTTGTGATACAATTGTCTTACCATTACGACGACGCCATACAGAAAGCCCGGATGTACAGTCAGGTAAAGACCATTCAAGACATGGCTAGTTTGTTAGAGAGCCATGAGCACGAGTGGCAATACAGGAAAAATAGAGTCTCGAGCTTCAGAAGTAGTAAAGTAAACGAAGGACCATCATCACCAAACCAACAGGGTGATAATAAGCCACCACAAAACAACCCTAATAATTATCAAGGGAACCAACGGGGCAATAATACACCCAGAAACTTCAACCGAAATGAGAACAATAATAACAATTTCAGAAACAACTACAGGGGTAACTACCCACAGAATGGTCCTAATAACTATTATCACCCTGGAAACGGTAATAATAACAACAACCAAGGGTACCGACCACAGGTAAATTACGTAAGAGGACAAACACAACGGAGTCCAGGAAGAAACTATTCCCAAGCTAATTACCGACGAGCGTACTTTAACCAGGTACCCGACACAAGAAGCCACACATTCGAGGAAAATACCAGGAACGACGTAGATAACAGGAATAATCGACAGAAGCCAGTCACTAACCAACCATTAAACACTAATGAAGTTAGGGACAATGAGGCCAGCCCTCATTTAAACGCCTAAGGTCAGTGAAAACTGTGAACAGCCCATCACTGGACCAATCTCTTGGGGAATGTAAGACGACAGAAAATATAATCACTATAATACATACAAATTATCTAAAAAATATAAGAGACGAGTTGATTGAAGAAAGTAATCAACCAATGCCTAGCCAAAACAGTGAGATAGTGTACGTAAGTGCCCAAATAAATGGAATCATGTCAACATTAATGATCGATACTGGATCTAATATATCTTTGATCGACCAAGTAGTGTTAAGCAGAATACAGCAGGAAAGTAGTATACCTATACCAACTCTACCAATAAACAATGTGACCATCATCGGTGCTACAGGCAGACAAAACAAAACTGTCAGGAAACAAGTGTCCCTGGAACTTAATAGTAAAGGCCTAACATTCACTATGTCTTTTCTTGTTGCCAGCGGCCTGCCATTCTCAATACTTGTTGGATGTGATGTACTCCGACAATACTCTGCCATAATTGATCTGCGGCAAGGAGAAGTATCACTAAACACTGAACATGGAATATGGACAACAAATATAGTGAAGGGTAGTAACTTACCTTCAATAACCAACTGCTGCACCATGTTACAAAACAATTATTGCCAACAATCATATGGAAGGATAGTAAATGAATGGAAGGATGAAGAACTACGGTCGAACAAGCTGGAGGAGATCAGACAATTCCAACGAGAAGTACGAGATCAACAGATTAGTGTTCACCAGGCAGAGGATCTCATAAACATTTACAATAAATATCGACATCTGATGCCCCTGGCAAGGTAAAAGATTACCAATGTAAAATCATATTCAAAGAGCCCGTTGATTTTAAGAAAAAATCTTACCCTATCACATACTCGCAAAGGAACGCAGTGAGGGCCGAGATCAACCAGATGATGGAAGACGATATAATAGAATTAAGCCAATCACCATATACCAGTCCAATAGTGGCGATACCGAAAAAGGATGGAAAAGTAAGAATATGCCTCGATGCAAGAGAGATCAATAAAATGATCGTAAATGATAGAACATCCCCAGGCGAAACTGAAGAGATTCTAAAGAAGTTCCATGGTACTAAATACATCAGCGCATGGGATACAGTATGTGGATACTGGCAGGTGGAGCTACATCCGAACAGTAGAAAATACTTAGCTTTTCTGTTCGATGGGAGAAACTACCAATTCAAAAGACTGCCATTTGGACTGATCAATTCGGTTGCAGGATTTGTTAAGTGTATGGATCAGATATTGGGACAAGAGGTACTTAATTTTACTACTGTATATGTAGATGACTTGCTGATAACCTCATCTAATTGGCAAGAACACTGTGATAGAGTGGGGACAGTATTGAAAAAATTATCAGATAACCACATTACCCTTAAGCTGGATAAGTCAAAGTTCATAGCCAGCAAGGTACAATTTCTAGGGTTTAATCTGACAGAAGAAGGCATCTCCCATTCATCAGAGAAAGTTGAAGCAATACAACGATTCCCCACACCTAAAAACAAAAAACAACTACAGTCTTTCCTTGGAATCTGCAATTATTATCGGAAATTCCAGGACAATTATTCCAAGTTAACAGCACAATTTAAAAAACAGTTATCCACTAAAGATAAATGGACATGGGGAGCCGAACAAGACGAAGTGTTTAAACAAATAAAAGAGAAATTTTTAAACACCGTTATCTTACAACATCCAGACTTCAAAAAGCCATTCTTCATGAACTGTGATGCGAGCGACGTGAGTGTCGGTGCTGTATTATATCAAGAAGATGATAAGGGGCAACATATGGTCATAAACTTTGCAAGTAGAACCTTAAATGTATGTGAAAGGAACTACCACGTCACGGAGAAAGAATTACTTAGTGTTGTGTTCGCCTGCAACAAATTCAGGACGTACATTTTAGGATACAACATAACCGTGAGAAGTGACCATAGATCCATATCTTTCCTTAAGCAATGCAAGCTCAGTCATGGAAGACTAACCCGATGGATTTTATTACTACAAGAATACCATATTAACTGGGAATACATACCAGGGAAGAAAAACACAGCTGCTGATATATTATCCCGTATCAACATCCAGCAACAAACATTCGAGGGAGAGAAGGAACAGCTAGTCAAGGTATATAACATAATCAAGGATAGAACAGATCTGGAAAAAATAACGCTGGAAATAAGCAAACAGCAAAATGTGGACCCAAAAATAGTGAGTATCCGAGAGAGAATATTGAAAGAAGAAGAACCCATTGTACAGTATTATAAAGTACACAATACCTTATTATTCATTAAAAATAACCCAAACATTGGAGAATGGAAACTAGTAATTCCATCTATTGTAGAAGAACAACTGATCTTGGACTACCACATTTGGGACGGCCATATGGGTGCCATGAAAGTAATAAAAGCACTAGAGGAACAAGTGTATATCAAGAATACTTATCGAAAGGTGAGCAAAACTATACAAAAATGCCATATCTGTCAAATGGTAAAGTGCAACAATTCTAAAAAAGAGGGTATGGATGATACCCATAATATCAAGTCAAAAATTAGAAAGAGTATTCCTTGATATTTGTGGTCCATTTCCTCGCAGTGGAGGAAGACACCGATTTAGATTCATTATAATCGTATTCGATCACTTCACTAAATATACTAAATTGTACTCCATTAACCGTGCTACTACCAAGAAAATTATTGAAATCATATTAAACAACTTTATACCAGAAGTGGGGAAACCTATGGCCATCATAACCGATCATGGGACTCAGTTTAAAGGAACTCTATGGAAAATCAAACTCTGGGAACATGGTATTAAAACCTACAAAACATCCGTTTATCACCCCAGCAGTAACCCAGCTGAGAGAGTACTTAGAGAAGTGGGTCGAATTCTAAGGACCTACTGCCATAATAAACAAAAGGAATGGCACAATTACCTAAAATCCACTGAAGAATTTATAAACCTGGCTTACCACAACTTCACTGAAGCCACACCATACTCAATGATGTTTGAGCGACCACCACCTAGAGAGATAAACGATCTGATTCAATTTCCCACAAACACCGAATACCAATTCGAAAAAAGAAGTTTATAACAGAATTGCAGCTCTTCTGTTGTTCTAGAAGGTAGAGCAACAGAAGAATAAATATTCTAAAAACCATCAAAATACTATCAAATACCAGATAGGAGAAAGTGTGCTGATAAAAAACAGAGAATTACCCAGCTCAATAGAAGGCATTACAAAAAAGTTACTATTATTATACGTAGGACTGTACACTATCACAAGAGACAAGGGCAATAACACTTATGAAATCACTAACCCCATCACTAAGAAAATAAAGGGGGTATACAATCAGGCATCAATTAAAAAATTTTATGACAGCCAAACATGACTGAAAACACTTAAAATTGAAAAACCAACCAAATTACTTTGAATAAAAAGAGATAACAAGACAAACGAATAAGTTCGCTAATAAATAATAAAGAAAAGTATAAGATGAATTTCAAAATTCAAAAAAGTTATGTAAGGACAACTTACACAGATATTTCGATAATATGTTAGACCAATTATAAAATGGAGAAATAAAGTTACAAAGAATCCATATAAAGTAAGGACCACAAACTTACTATAATATTTAAATAAAAAATAATAATAAAGGAATGAAGTTCCAGAAAATTCCTACAAAATAAGATTAAGTTACAATAATCTTTAGCCAACATATGAGGCAAAAAAGCAAAACATACTATAAAGGAATAAGCTACAAAAAATCCTAACTAATAAGAAACATTAACTTACTATGATATTTAAAAAATATGAAAAAAAAAAAACCAAAATGCCAACTTCCACAACAATTTAGAAAAATATGGGAAGTAAAATAAACAAACCAATGGTCAAAAAACGAAATAACTAAAATAAACATTCTAAGAGTTATAATATGAAATGAGATGAAACAAAGAGTAATTAAAAAATGAATAAAAAATGTGAATTGTATCAATAAAAACCAACGCTTCAAGTATCATCAAATAGTATCACTAAAGAAAGATGAAAAATATATGACTCGAACTGAGCAATAATGAAATACAAAAGTAAAAGATTCCCAACAAATATTATGATTATTATTATTGTTATGAGTCACGAGATGACTATATTAGATTCATTAATTGAGATTGACTGTTGAATAAGTCCAGCAATCATTTAACTGAGCAGGGATGATGTTCCCCTGATCTCAGAAAAAGAGTAGTTTTGAACGACGGAGTTAGGTAAGCCAAATAGAGCCCATCCGGATCGATTTCAGCTACAAAGTAGGGATAGTTAGGGAAAATAAGATTTATAGGGAATAGTTTATAATGAAAAATCAATAAGCCAGTTTGTAATATGAGAAAATAATGAAGAAAAGACTCAGAAGAAAGGAAATCAAAGATACAGAATTAAACATAAAAATGAATGAGAAGCAGGAGAATTTAAGAAGAAAATGATACAATACAATTGATAATTTCATCAAACTTAGAATCACGTTGGAAAAACAAAGTAAATAAAAAGAGAAATAACAGCATAATGTCATGTTCTATCTCTTTTGCACACACTACGTCAAATTCTAAAAAAACCAGGTCTTATGATATAGTCAAGTTGATAAAAAAAATTTTTAATGTAAAGCCACAGAGACTCGACAGATGAAAATGAATAGTTTCTCACCTGATCATCAAAATCAGCCCAACCGCTTACTCCTTGAAGAACATGAGAAACAAATTTACTTGTGAAAAACATTACACTCCTTTGTACTGTTACAATTTTCCAGGTTGTTAGGCCATGGTCCAGATTGTCTATATTCACTTACATATGTTTTGTCTGTACCCACAACAGACATCTTCAGTGGTGTGGGAACACAGATCACAAACGCCCGTGAACGAATATGAACAAAGACTGTTCTATCTCATTGAGGTACTTCTACACACTTTTTTAGGGTGCCAGTTTATGAATATAAATAATCTGGACCATGCCCTAACAGGCCAGAAAATTATGACAATGTAAACACCAGCCATGAAAGCTTACATGCATTTATTACACTTTGTATAGTCCAGGCAAAGTAGATAAAAATGACCAGATAGATGAAAAAATGTATATATTTCTGAGGTTTTGGTTATAAACTCCCAACAGGATTATAAATAAGGGACAACAAAGTTACCACCCTAATCATAGGTGGAACAATCCCTTTTGACCAAAAAACTAACCCTAGAGTCACACGATCAATTTATTAAATACTATGAAGGATTTATTTGATACTGTCACAATATTCAACAATCCAAGATCAACAAAAGAAGAAAGAAAACATTAGTTGTTTTAGAGAACACAAGGAGCCTTTTTTTCTCAAGCCTTCCAGTTTTCTAATACGTCTTGAGATATCCTCCCGATAGAGGTGTGTCAATAAGCTTCTAAGGCTTTCACAACCTCATCATCTTAGTTGTTCAGGGTATATTTCAGTGTCTTCCACAGGGACCATGTGCAGTAACAGGGTTCAAGTGCGTATGTCCCAAACACTGGACAGTCCACCGAAACAAACACCACAAACTTTTACAACAAACAACCATCACCAAACAGCCCATGGTTAACAGACTATTAAAAATGGAATTCATATGATATTGCAACAATACATATATTTGCATATTTGCCCAGGGCGGTATGTTTGTAAATATTTAGCATAGAAAGTATATGATGAACAGTTTTTAACAATACTATGCAGGCTCAGAATTGTCGTACACCTGCCCTGCGTGAATACAGCGCTTGTGTGTTTCTGTGTGTGAACGCAAGCTACGACAGGAAAAGATGGGGTGATGCGTACGGATGTAATCAGGTTTTAACCGGATAAAAATAAACTAATTAATACGTTTTAAACCTGTGAACGAAGACTTACTCAACTTATAAAGACACCATTACATTAAGGAATTTTTAACGAATATGGTGATATAAAAATTATTGCAAAAAATGTGCAATAATAAAGAGGCTGGGTAATTTGATGTTAATTACTAGTGTAATTAAATAGTAATTAATAAGTGTGTTATATGTGAGTGACCAGGAAAAAATTACGCAAACGATGATATCGCTCGTGTTACGAGTATGTTTACGAAGTCGCGAAAATGAACCAAAAAGTGATTTGTAATTAAAAGGACGCTTTGCACGAAGTGACAATATCTAACAGGTCGAAAACAGCCTGGACCTGTCAGATTGCCGTTGTAACGGTACAAAACCTGTATGACAAAATTTACGTAACCATTTTTAAAACATTTATTTAGAAGCATGAGTAGTGTGAAAAAGCGTGTATGACGCATGCAATGCAATCCAAATTGGACCAAACAATTACCATATAAGGCGAGGTATTAGCTTAATTATCGTCACGTTAGCTCTGAGTCATAAGAGCACCACGTGCTTCAAACAATACAGCGAGTTTCCGGTGACGAACGACTACAAAAAGCTTCCGGGCTCCAGGGCAGGACGCAAGTAGTGGAGAACCATCTCAAACGAGTTTCCAAAGGCGGAAATAGAATGAAAATTTGGAATGGTGACACTCACATCACCCCAGTCTTGTACTTACCAGGAGACCGACCAGACGTAATATAATAGTGGCCTCGGGCGTTTTTGGTAGGCCAAAATAGTCATAGTAGGCCTACCAAAGTGTGTACTGAAATGTAATACAGCGGCAATAAACTTGTTAATATGATGAAAATACCACAGTGAATATTATATAACAGTTTTTAACCGGTCAGTTTGAGTGTTTAGTGAGAAAGGATCGGACAACATAGTGCACAATATTTGGATACTATGTGCAGATAAGTACAGTGAAAAAACAAATTTATGTGGCCAAAAGTTGATCAAAGAGTGTAGTAAAACATTAATAATAAAATGAGCTCAAATAAAGAGGGGGGTAAAGAGAAATAGTAAGAGAGCGTGTGAGAGAAAAAGAGGCATAAAGTATAAATAGAGAGAGTATATATGATAAAGAGAAAAACCGAAGTACTGGTTTGTCGATACATTTTTATATTATATTTTTGTCTATTAGATTTTGTTTCATTTTTTGTAATAAAATTACATGAAAACTAATATGTTTAATAAAAGTAAATATGATATTGATATAACCATGTGTTAGAGTAATTATTACGAACCATTTTTGGCATAGAACCATAACCTATATTCTGTGCCAAAGGCTCGCCTAAACAAACCTGTGAGAGTTTTTTTAATTAAGGGAATTAAATTATCTATACACTTTTTGTATTATATTTTTGTCTATTAGATTTTGTTTCGTTAATTGTAATAAAATTACAAGAAAACTAATAAGTTTAATAAAAGTAAATATGATATTACTATAACCATGTGTTAGTGTAATTATTATGCCAAATTACCATAACCTATTCTGTGCCAAAAGCTCGCCTAAACGAACCTGTGAGTTTTTTTATATATATGGAGAATTAAATTATCTAAATGGGAAGAGTGTATAAAAGGTTTCTACATTTCCTTCTCCAAATGTAGTGGCGGCCCTGTAAGCTTTGTGGGATTTTCAGTGTTTAAGGTAAGTTCGTAAAAAGATCGTAGTCAACAGGGTAAGTAAAGTAGTATATTCTTGTCTTGTGTGTTTTGTAAAATGTTTTAACCGTTACACCATCCAGTATAAATAGATAATAGATACCACTGTCTACCATTATAGATAATAGATGCTGTCCAGTATAAATACCACCGGCAATTTTGGGGTGGTCTCAGAGACTCAAGATATCTTCACACAACGTCACGCTGCTGGTCTGCCGATCGACCGATCATCATTACCACACACACCAAGACTTATGGAGGAACTCTGGACCATCACAAACAACAACCCATAGAACCCATAGAGACAGAGAACACAGCATCAGCAGAATCATCATCATCATAATCAAATTCTCAGGATTCAGGACACACACACACACACACACAAACACACACGCGCACGTGCACGCGCAACGGTAACGTCGGCAGCAGTACACAGCTGATGAATAAACAATTATATTTTTGTTGGTGAAAAATACTTTCAAAAAGAAAATTATACATGAACAATAAAAACTTATTTTTAAATTTAAATAGTTAAAATAAATAATTTAATTTAATAAGAAGATTTAAAAATTACTAGTCTTCTGTTATATGTTAAAATTTGGGTGTGTCAGTAGAATTAAATAATAGGTTGAAAGTAAATATTATTGTATTTTGTTTATAGCAACAAGTAATTTTATTCTTGAGTTTAATATTATTTTTATTTGTATATGAGTTGCTATTATTATTTAAAAATTGGAGTAAAAGTCAGACACACTGAAAGAAAAAGGGTGCAGATAAATAATTTGTTTAACATGTCTGTTTAGCTGGTAAGATTATATGGTTATTTATTTTAATATGTCATGAACAGCAGAGAAGGTTATATGGTACTTTATGTAAACTTATAAAAGAGAATATTTTTTTATAATTCTAAATTTTAATATTTTTTCATCTTTCAATTAATATTAATAAATCTTAGTCTGATTATTTTGAAACGGTTTTAATTAATTATTTCATGTCAACAACATCTCACTCCTCTTTGAAAAGTATTTATTTGTAACGGGACAAACGGGCCTGTTGTCCTAATTATGGGGTCTGAGGATGTTACATAATATTTTTATTGTATTCATATATATAAAGAATGGTTAGGTCCAGTTTCCCTATGTCTGCACAAACAACGCAGTTTCATCAATACGTTTTAATTCAAGGCCGAAGGCGTACGTGTAAGGAAAATGTATACAATGGCGATTCTGATCGACACAAACAAAATGATATGACAAATATTGACACCCGTCATAACGATGACGAAGAACAGTGCCGTCAGCTGCTGCAGACAAAGAGTGGATCACAATTGATCCCCTCCACCTGTCGATAATACGACACAACGTCTGCCCACTCTGAAGACATCAGCCCAAGCGGCAACAAGTTGTACAATTCCGCTGGCCGTCATGGCCATTAAAAGTGTAAAAATCAGCTACAATGTGAATAATTCAATATTAGTCAATAATACAGTACTTTCAAATCAGTTAATTACAAGTGGAAAATGTAAATTCTAAATTCAGTGCTTAAAAGGAGAACAGAACAGTTGAACCGTGAGACCTCGGCCCAAAATTATTAACAGCAGAAATAAACCGGACTACAAGAACTTCGAATCTACAAGCAGGAAAGTTAAAATCCAAAATTTATTCAACGTTTTAATATATACGAGCTCAGAAATAGAAATTAAATAATATGTAATATGTGTGTGTGTGCGTGAACGCATGGTAGAGTGAAAGGCCGGCCTACAAAGTAGACATTGGTTTGTGGAACGTACTTCCATTACCATCAGTAAATTTGCAATAACGACTGACAAAAAGATATTAAGCCAAAATGAATAAGTAAATAAGAATGAAACACTGATATTAAATATCGTTGTAAGAGTAATTTGTAGACGCCATCTTGTTTTGTAGGAAATGACGTCATTGTAATCTGTATTAAAAATATGCAAAATTGGCTTGAGTAAAAGTAATGTTCATGTCTAAAAACGCTAATAGAGTTTTTATTTCACACTCCACTGTTTCCGCAATCTCGCCTATAACGAACCTGGACCCAATAAATAAAGTAATAAGAGCAAGTGAACCATGAGTACTGGAGCAGTATACCATAATTATGTGGTAAGTACGATGATTATGTACTTGGTAAAAAATAAATAATAAGTCACGGTATGAGTAACTCTACAAATGGCCCCCGAACTGTGACATTATATACAATTATTTTATATAAAATAGGCCAGATTCTTAAACAGCGGGAGTGGTGAAACGATTTGTAACATAACACATGAGAGGTTATAGAGATGAGTAGGTTATGTTGACAAAGTAAAGACGTATAAGCGACAATTACAATTCAATCGTTATTTTAGTATTAGATCAAATTTCCACTAGAATGGCAGAAAATAATGAGAGTATAGAAATGAACGACACCGAAACAGAATCTATGATATTGAACGAAATAAGTGCCAATTCGACACCTATGGCAATTAGCAATAAAGTGTCATTGGAAGACATGTTTCAATTAATGAAAACACAAAATAATCAATTAAGAGAACAGATTGATGAAAAATTTAACCAGCAGAATGTTAAATTTAATGTAAAGTTTGACAGTTTTGATGCCAAATTAAATGAACTAAAGAAACAGAGTAATTTGCAAAATGTAAAATTAAACCAATTCGATGAGAAATTTGAAGAAATAAAAAATGAAATACACAGACAGAATGTTAATATTGTAAAGACGACGTGTGAACGGCTACCGTTTTACTCTGCAAAATGTAAATAATGTACAATTTGTGTGTAATGAGTGTACGTGTCTTCTCGATCCGTAGTTCGAATGCGTGCAACTTCTGTAGATTTCGTTCGTGGCGAACGTACGAATAACCAGGTCTTGATGTTCACTAGGGGTGAGAAAGTCCCGGTGGCGCCAAATTGTTTTCTCAAAACAATTAAAAGAAAATTCAAGGGCGTATGACCAGCGCCGCTCAAGCGGTTTGAATAATTCAAATATTTCCGCTAGCTAGGCCCACTGTAGCACACAGCCGTTCGATGCGTGGGCTGTGTAAATCGTCAGTCATCTGCTAAAATGTACACAAAATATTGTGCACCTCCTAATGAAATTATAACACCGTGGTTACACTCAATACTTACACATTTTTTATTAGTGATTATTATTCATTTAATACAAATTATTCTAATACAAATGCTCCGGTTATTTATATGAGACAATTACAGGGTTTGACAATCGATATTTGAATTGATACCAGACGTTTAATGAGGGCGTCTGTTAAAAATTGTATACAAATTATTAATGTTGTTTGTCATAGGATCTTGAGGTTACGTTCAAAGGATTACAAATGTTTTAAAAACAATAAAAATACACACCTTTACATCAAGTAAACTTAACTAACATATTGTGTAGGTATATTTTGTTTAGCGCAGTGTAGTAAAAGTGTTTACAAGTTATGGATCATTAACAACAGTTTATATTGGTTAGTTTATAAATTGTCAGTGACTTAAATTTCTTTTTAATCTTTGAAAGTAATGAATTTCAGTTCAGTGAGATTTCGACCTTTAGTGAGATAATTAACG
Source organism: Magicicada septendecula (assembly GCA_034769895.1). NCBI lineage: Eukaryota > Metazoa > Arthropoda > Insecta > Hemiptera > Cicadidae > Magicicada > Magicicada septendecula. Next base: position 797,147,824 of record CM068368.1, read on the forward strand.
TGAGTTTATTTATGTATTTCGGGTAATTTAAGAGGTACTTATCACTTCCGTAGTTATGGCGAATTCATACGATCTGTTATTCATGGGTTATACTATAATCTTCTTTAATTTGCTGGGTTCAGGACATCAGGCATCTTTTTCAGTTTAACTGGTAGTAATTTCTTTTCTTTTTTCGTTAATTTGGCCTCAACTTCAATAATATGGCTCCAGTCTTTATCTTATGTCTTGGTATACTCTTAGTAATAACTTTTTCTGATATTTTCTATGTTTTAATGGACAATTTTGGTCACTCGAAAATTAGCGTCTATCTCCTTAAAGCGTCATACATTCAGTAAAAAATCTAACGGTATTTTTGGCTTGTTACTCCACAGTTTCCATGGTAACGTAATTATTCTACCTGGTCGATCTCAAAATAAACCCATTGTTATCAAACCTTGAATTTTTTTGTTTAATTTGAATAAATATTTTATAATGGCTATATTTACTTGGGGATAATTTCAATGGTCGTAATCTTTACATAGATGTTCCTATTTTCTTTCAAAGATTAGTTTGATATCTTACAAGATTGGTCTATGCCATGTATTAATGTTTTAGTCCAAAATGGATAATACTATGCTAATACATAATTTACTTATTTCTAAGTTTTAATATAATTCTGCCATGTTCCCTTTCGTTACACATAATTACTATATTTTGCCTATTATTTCTTATAAAGGTATTGCTATTATTTTCTTTATAAATTCCTTACTTACTTAAAACATACTAACATATTACTGTAAAACTATTTCTTCTGGTAATTATTGCCTTAAACATTAAGCCAATAACTTCTTTCTTTAAATTAACAAATGAACAAATTTGGTGAGTGCTATACCTACACCATCTCTTTTATAACAGTAATCATCCTGGTGATTTTTATACTGAGATAATATTTTTTCTGTTTTTTGCATTCACAATTATTTTGTGTCTTTCAGTCTAATATACTTAACTTAGTTGCTCATTTAACATGTGCTTATATTTTGGGTTTGTCACACTTGTTTAACTCTTTTTTCTTAAGATTATATGCTGTTTATTTTATTACACTTATCACTTCACTGTTCAACTTTGTCACTCCCTACCTATCTCTAATTACCCTTATATTTCTCACGATCTCACTATTATTACAAAGTTTTTGTATCTAATGAGTTCATGTCTTTTTTGGTACTTTCAGATTGTCACATATCATTTTATAATATGCAAACAACATGGTATTGTAAATACCTCTTTCAAATAAAACATAACTTTGTATATATTGTCATTAAAGTGATAAAAATTGGTCTGAAATGTCATAATTAGTAATAATAACAACAGTTTAATAATGTTAAAATATATTGTGTTAATTGAAACATACTACATCTGTAGCAACAGCAATAATATTAGCGAATAAATAAACTCTCCAAAACCTTATACTTTCAAACACATAATGTTGAGATAACATACATACTGCTGAAATAATCTTAGTAAAAGTTCCAAAGTATATAGTAGGATATACAATTTGTTCTCTGATTGAACCACGCACACATTTCTATTCCCTGTCTGTATGAGTGTAATCTTAAACATAACAGCTGACACATCTCCTATAGATAAGGATATACATACAATCATATCTACACATGGTTTTTTATGTATAACAATTGCTGAGATACTGTCATTTACAAGTCACCACTAATAAAAATTTAAACATAAATTATTAACAATAATAAAAAATTATGCTCTTTTAAAACAATCTTGTTAGTTACTTGTTATGGCCATGTAATTTTTTATTTTCTTCTTTTTTCTTCACTGTCTTCTTGTCTCGCTTTACTTTGGTTGATATCTGGCCAATCTCTGGGGTTGGGTCAACGTCAGTTGTCTGTCAGTCTAGTTCGTATTTTCTTGTTTTGTGACCACCTTTGGTTGTATTCTTCCTCCTTCACTATAGATTATATTTACTACTTTCATTCTCGTTATCATTTATCTATCAAAATATATGGTTTCTTGGCATTTTTTACATACTTTTTTATATCAAATGTGATCAGGGTTTGGCAATGTTATAATATTGATAAAAGATTAAATGAGATACATGCACTGTTAGACGGGATAGAGTTAGAAAATAAGAAAGTAATAGATATAAACAAAGACAAGGTAAGTGGGGGAGAAAATTATGACAAAATAAATAAAAGTATGATATTAGAAAATGATTATGTAAACAGGGGTAGTGATAATGAGATTTTATGGGGAATAGAATATGATAATGATGGATGATAGTGTGTGTTGAAGGGTTAAAGAGAGTGTGTAAAGAAAGTATAATTGTAGGGGGTGCAGGGGGTAAAATTTTCCCTCAATGATGGAGTAGGGGGTGAAGTAAAAACTTCACATGTTTTTAGGAAGGACGAGAGCGCCTTCAATGTATATTTGGGAGACATATGGTCTACAAATAAAGTTGTCCCTGGTTTTTGTTGTGCACTTCACAGGTGGTGCAATAGTTGTGAATTAGTGTCCCCTGCAAATGTAGAAAGAGAGAATGTAGCTTGGTGTGGTAGAGAGAGATATATTAATAGAGAGAGATGTTTTGAAAGTGAGAGGTATTGTGAGAGAAAAAGAGAAATAGAGATTTTTAAGATGAGTAGACCTTATGAAGAATTTATGGAAAAGTTAGAAGGAGAGATGATATATAATAAATATAGTAAATACTTGCCTTGTAATAAAACTGAAGTAGTAGGAGATAAGGGAAATAATGACTTTATAAATTACCTAATTATGACTAATTATACTGGAGATGACAGGACAATGACTAATCATGACAGATTATATGAGTTTGAGGAAAATGATGTACATTTGAATGGTATATGCATTTATGTTGTTAATATAAGAGATTCAATAATAAGCAATGTATATAGATATAAGATAAGATTAATGTTTGACAATGGAGGTTAATTATTTTATTGTGTTTATGAACATTTAATTATGTGGACAGTGTTTTGAAATGGACTGCTTATAAACTGATTTTTGGACTGATTTATGGACTGATTTTTGGTAAATGATAAAATGATAATGTGGATTGTATATATTTTGTGTATTGGTGTCAGTGTATTTGTGTATTTTTGCTGTTGTGTATTTTATGTATTTTTTTGTGTAAACCATGTACTGTAGAATTTTAAATATTCAAGAATAAGTAATTAGGAGGAATTTGAATAATTATGAGATTTAGATTCTAGTGAATAATAAATGAGTAAACATGTAATATAATGGGATATTGAGATGTATTGTTATTAGCAGGTGAGGGATGAATTTTCTAGTGGTATATTAAGGTGAAATGTTGTAAAAGAGTTTGGGTAATAATGATAAATAAGGGCACTGGAGTTAGTTAAACAGAGTTAATGGGAGTTAGAGAAAATAAGAATGTTGAAAGACAGATAATACATAAAGAGGGTGTTAGATATTTTAGGGACACAGTAGTTAGTGATTATATGCAGAGAGGTGAGTAATGTGAATGGTATATATTTGTTGATGATGATATTTTGTAGTAAGGATCCGGTGTAAGAAGTGATCAGCGTGCAGCGTTGTGGCAGGCAGAGCAATTTGGGGTTAGAGTGTTTGCCGATATTTGGTGGAGGGCAAATGGTTAGGAATGGGTATGGCCAGGTAGGGAACACACATCCTAGTACAAAAGACGAGCAGTGCCAGAGGATTTAAATGGGATTAGTGAAGGGGGTTATTATTGAGATATTGGTGTCATAATATGTTAATGGTTAGAAGCAGTTGTTAGAGGAAAAAAGAGGGGTAGTAAGGTTAGATAGACGAATGCCAGAATAAGATACAGATAATAGTGATTAGTAGAGAGTCACCCAAACTAGATAAGGATTGATGGAAAGGTTAGAAAAGAGAATTCATGGTAGAAAGGTGAGGTAACTGAAAGGTAAATGATAAGTTTGAAAATTTTTTTTTATAGAATATAAGGATATAACAAATGTTAATAGAAAGTTGAAGCCGTAGTGTGTTATAAAGTTTTGGTACAAGTTGTGTAAATATAAATTGTGTAATGTAAATGTAACAATGCCAATGTTTGATGTACAATGTTTTATTATGTTTTTATTATGTTGATGGTAATAGTGTGTGTGGTTAGTAGGTCGCTACAGTGGTAACGACGTTAGCAAATGTTAAAAGATAGTAGATCGTAAATGTTAAAAGGATAAAGTTAGAAATGATTTTGAACAAAATATAGTCTGATGCTGTTGCAAAATATAAGATGATTATAAAGTTGAGTAATAAAATTTGAATAATGAACTTGTTTGCCATAGTAGTTATAGGTTGAATTTCATAGCGATAAATAGGTGATGGTGTTTTGGGAATTTTGAAGGAGTTGTTTACGTGTTATGTTATCTATAGGAATATATATTTTTCTCTTATAATGAAGAGATTGAGTTTAGTGTTGATTAAAGAGCAGTCTATTTTGAATTCTTGTTGTTGTTGTTTTGGAGAAATTAATTGAACAAACCAATGTCTCAGACACAAACCAATGCATCTAAAGGGAAACATATCAGTTGTAGATATGGAAGTATGTTAGACCAATATTTTAAAAATTTTGTATTCGATGTTTCAGAGTTTGGTGATGTTATGACCGCGATCCTGAACTGGCCGGAGTGTCAGAACAGGAGCGTTAAGTGCCTCATGGCCTTATGGTGTTGGGATCTCTCCTGAGAAGTCCAGTAAGGTCAGACAGGTACGATCAGCATCATTGGACCAAGGGTAAGTGATTAAATTTTTTTTATATATAAACACTACAGGAGGTTGTGGCAACATATCTGGGCTGATCGTTTTAGAAACGTGTGAATGAGTCAATGAAAGTTTTTATGTTTCGACATAAAACCTTTCATTGAGGGGGTTCTGTAACGGGACAAACGGGCCTGTTGTCCTAATTATGGGGTTTGAGGACGTTACATAATATTTTTATTGTATTCATATATATATAATTTGTGATGATTTGTTCAATTTGTTTCTTCTGCAAGTAGATAAAATTGTATATTCTTTTTAACACCTATGGATATAACATATATGGATGAAAACACCATACAAGGTGATGTAACTCATTCCTATAAATCATCACAAATTATATAATTACTGCAAGAAACATCGAGTTACTTATATAGAAAATCATATATATATATATAAAGAATGGTTAGGTCCAGTTTCCCTATGTCTGCACAAACAACGCAGTTTCATCAATACGATTTAACTCAAGGCCGAAGGCGTACGTGTGAAGGAAAACGTATACAATGGCGATTCTGATCGACACAAACAAAATGATATGACAAATATTGACACCCGTCATAACAATGACGAAGAACAATGCCGTCAGCTGCTGCAGACAAAGAGTGGATCACAATTGATCCCCTCCACCTGTCGATAATATGACACAATGTCTGCCCACTCTGAAGACATCAGCCCAAGCGGCAACAAGTTGTACAATTCCGCTGGCCGTCATGGCCATTAAAAGTGTAAAAATCAGCTACAATGTGAATAATTCAATATTAGTCAATAATACAGTACTTTCAAATCAGTTAATTACAAGTGGAAAATGTAAATTCTAAATTCAGTGCTTAAAAGGAGAACAGAACAGTTGAACCGTGAGACCTCGGCCCAAAATTATTAACAGCAGAAGTAAACCGGACTACAAGAACTTCGAATCTACAAGCAGGAAAGTTAAAATCCAAAATTTATTCAACCTTTTAATATATACGAACTCAGAAATAGAAATTAAATAATATGTAATGTGTGTGTGTGCGTGAACGCATGGTAGAGTGAAAGGCCGGCCTACAAAGTAGACATTGGTTTGTGGAACGTACTTTCATTACCATCAGTAAATTTGCAATAACGACTGACAAAAAGATATTAAGCCAAAATGAATAAGTAAATAAGAATGAAACACTGAATATTAAATATCGTTGTAAGAGTAATTTGTAGACGCCATCTTGTTTTGTAGGAAATGACGTCATTGTAATCTGTATTAAAAATATGCAAAATTGGCTTGAGTAAAAGTAATGTTCATGTCTAAAAACGCTAACAGAGTTTTTATTTCACACTCCACTGTTTCCGCAATCTCGCCTATAACGAACCTGGACCCAATAAATAAAGTAATAAGAGCAAGTGAACCATGAGTACCGGAGCAGTATACCATAATTATGTGGTAAGTACGATGATTATGTACTTGGTAAAAAATAAATAATAAGTCACGGTATGAGTAACTCTACATATACTTGACGCAACGAGAAAAAAAATCTGTGACCTGGCCGGTGTAATACACTTCATAGTTGCATTGAGTACATGGTAATGTATTTGTGTGAATTTTTGAAATACTTGTAACGTTGTAATATATTGCGACAGTACAACCATATATGGTACTGTGCATTGCAAAAATAATTAAAATAATTAATAAAAATAAATAAATATATGGTCGATAAACATAATTCAGATTGCAAGCTGGATTGTTTAAAGTATAGGGAACAGTACAATTCATGCATGGACACGCATATCTGGCCACCTGTCGCTAGCTGTGTGTACATGTGTATTTAATATGTGTGTGTGAAACCTGTCCGTTCCTGGACAGTAACAACCCCTATTCAAATGATGTTAGATTTTAAGTATTATTTTAATTATAAGAAAAATATGTACAATAATGTAAAACTAAATACACCAAAGTGTGTAGAAAATAAAGATGTACAAAAGGTTATAAAACCGTTGAGAAAGTGACGTAAAGTGAAAGTACAATGAATTAAAAAGTGAAGAGCTCTCTGAATAATTACAATAAAGAAGTGTAAGTTACATATAATAAACATATGAAAATTAGCGATCGATTGAGTATTGTGTAGTGTAAAACAGACTTCGCAATTCACGAAGATACGCGAAATTGGTGAATCTAACAAGAGTGGGAGTAAGGACGATTTCGACAAACTCTGACAAGACAAATATTGTTCAGACAGGAGCATTTGCACGATGTGGCTATAAATATCAAGTCGCGCTAATCAGCTCTCTTCTTCTTCATTCATCCGTTGCCGCAGGAGGCTATGTCAGTCAGAAACGCTGTCTCGAATCTATAGTAAGCGTCACAAGATAGACTGGAAGTCAAAGCAGAGGTTCTATGGACACAACTACAGCCCATAATGTGAGGAGAGACAACAATTAAGGAGTACATGCAGTGGAATCCTGGAAGAGGACCCTGAGGACCGAAGGACCCAGACCGAGGACCAAAGGAGGACACACCGATAACGTACCACATCAAACGAGGTGATAAAAAGCAATATAATTACCTACAATTGAAAGACAATAATTTAAAACTATAATGAGAGACATTCGAACTGTTGCTATAAGTAATTAAATTGTACATAGTAATAAAGACAGATTGTTAATTTAGAATAATATTTCATGTATGTCAATTAGGATTTGAATATAACGTAAATGCTATAAGAGCAATATTTGATTTGAAATTGAAATGATTTAAAGTAATTAATAAAATCTTTATTTGGTAAAAGAAAAATGCATATGCAGTAGAAAAGAATTAAAGCAAAGTAAGATTAAAGAAATTGAAATAAAAATATACTCATTGTTGAAATAAATTGGTAAGCAATTGCATACACTGAATGAGTAAGCCGAGAGCAAAATATCTGATAGTTAAGATTAGATAATAAGATTTCTGTATAACCTGTTTAATGTAAATTGTCAACCAGAAGTCACATTCAAAAGATCGCACAAGCAAAGAATAATGAATTTTTCTATTTCCAAAATAAGTAAAGATGTTGTTAAATAAATAATTTAAATATTTAAAATACATATTACGCATTCTTGTTATTATGGTTACACCTGTGGCGCTCCAAAGCGTGGGGCTCCCAAACCAAATTAAATAAATATGTTATGTTATAATATATATATATATATATATATATATATATATAAAATTATATATATTGTAACATCACAAAACGTTCCATAATAATAATGAACACCAGAAGGGTGATTAATACTAAAAGATCTATAAATGAGTAACCAGAAAGAATGTAACAGTAAAAATAATAAACCAATAAAGAAGGAAAGGAGAGAAGGAATTCAAGTAAACAGTGATAAATCCACTACATGTACTAAATGACACTACAACATAAATAAACTGAATGACAAAGACGAAATGACAAAGACAAGTTTCCCACATAAACTGTCAAGTGAGCTCAATAAAAACATTCGATAAATAAAATCAAACAGAATAAGTAAAATAACAAATGACTTGAATAGTATTGTACTATATATTATGAATAAAAAACAGCACATTAGCTGATCCAAGTCAAAGCAATAATTTAAAACAGACAAATATAGAGAACTATGCTAGGAATAGTCACAAACTGTAAAAGATAATGAGAAAACCAAATATGTATTATCATAAATTAAGAATAACTATAAATGTAAGCACTGTATGTGTTTAGGTAACTTCATAAGTAAGTAAAATGTGTACAGAAAGATAATAATAGTCAAGGAACAAAACATTGTAACATGATGGTAACAGACCCTGAATGACCAATTTAAATCAAGGAAATAAGAATCAAATAAAAACCCTACTAAGCATAATGAAGTAGAATCATGACAATGATGAAAAAAATGTAAAGCACCACCACATGTGTGATGTTATAAAAATAAGAGTTGAGAAGGACATGTTAAAATGAAAATAGTAAAATATGGAAGTTTATGTTAATCAACCCTCGAAAATTGTTGGCGTTTCCCACTCGCCAGATACCGTTTCCCGGTGGGGGGGGGATAAAACTTTATTATTTAATATTTAGCATGTACCGCTACATTATTCATTAGCCCAGTTTATATTCTGATAGTCCCTTATCGAGTTGAAGATGAAAAATAATTGATTAAAAATAATCAAGCTGGACTAGGCTGAGTGTTTCCTCTTGTGGCCACTAACATGGCGAAGTCCCAACGAGAAATACCATTTGTCTATTGCTACACCAGGGTTGAAATCTTCTAAGGGTGGTCCATTTACTGCCAGCTGCATTAGATCTCCTAATGAAGTGATGTCCAGGGAAAGTCTCTGTTTCACTTTTATCCTGTTAACAAGCTAAATCCCCGTTCACAAGATGATGTTGTTACTGCCATGCATGCAACGCCATAAAATACTTTCTTTAGCTCACCAAACCGCTCAGGAAACTTGTACAGAGGTTTTAATAGCTCACCCAGTCCTTTTGAAGTTATTTGCTCTTCTTTAACCATCATTTTTAATTGAAGCCATTCCGATAGCAAAACATCCTCATTTATATCACCAGTAATAATAACATGAGCCAACTGAAGAATCTCCTCATTGCCATATGCAGTTAGGGTTTCATCTTGAGGAAGGCACAAGAAATCCAGAACGTGGCACTTGGTGCCTACTACAGTCTCAAGTGTATCAAGACGGCACTTCAAGTAATGAACTGTGCTTTCGATCAACTTATTACGGATTGATTTGTATTCTTCCTCCCCTTGAGACGTGTTTGCAACAACAATTCCTTAGTCGCCTTTGTATTTTGAGCAATTCAGTTTCTCTGAGTCTGAAGTGTCGGAAAGGAATTGTTTCATACTGGATCCTTCAGATGAAAGCAAGAACTGACCCATTTCCACCGTTACCATCATTGACGATCGTACCTGTGAGACCAGTAACTGTTTCAACTGTAAAACTTTACAAAATGGCTCTAGTTTCCCATACAGGTCAATCAAAAAGTTTAATGTTTTTACAAACTTGTATGATGTAAGGATTTTTAGATAGCCTTTTGCTCTAGCTGCATCCGTAGCTTCTCCTGTTGTAGCTTTCCGGTTCGTTATATCCTCAAGATGGATGACCAGAGGTACGAGATCACGCCGCAAAGCTTTCAAAGCGTCAGATTTACTACATAACCACCGTACATTGTGAATATTTCTGAGTTTTACTATCTCACTTTCTAAAGTTTTCGCGGTGTTTTTAAGCTCATGGAGGCGTTTTGAGGATCGTTTGTAAAATCTGTATATGTTCTTCACAGTTTCGTCAAGCTTTTCTAAGTAAGGGATGGAATTGGCAGCATCAAGTATGGCCAATTGTAGACAATGCGCGGCGCAGTGAATGCTAATTAAATGCGGAGCTTCTTCTTTCAAACGAAGTACGAAACCTGACTTTGAGCCAATCATAGACGACGCCCCGTCAGTTCCCACACTAACCATGTACTTTTCTTTACTCCAATCAAGCCCTAAGTTATCCAAGAGCCCAGTAACAGCAGTGAAATACCACTCTGCCCTACCGCTCTAGAGAGGCACAAGGCCTAAAAGGTCTTCTCTTATCTCCCCTTCACACACATAACGAGCATAAACAATCATATGTTCCTCAGCACTTCGGTCCGTGGAACCATCAATCAAAATACTGAAACACTGAGCATTTTTTAATTTTTGAACCACATCTTCTTGTAACTGTTTAGCAATAAAGTTAATGAAAACTTGGCAGTTTTTATCGTTTACATATTGTTTTGTCTCCACATTTACACCTAATTTAGTTGGAAGGGCAACTTGCTTAGGGAAGTCGGTAAATGGTTTTTCATTGATGCCTATAAAATAGGCTATGTTGAATAAAGTTGTTAGATGCTCAAACATAGAAGACTCTATTTTCTTAATACATTTGGCAAGAGGAGCTTTTCCTGGTTCTGACTCAACTTCAAACCGTGTTAAATTGTCCATATTGTAACGATGAGTTTGCTTTTCGACTCTATAAAATGTGTACCAGTTTTATATAGGTGTAATGTGTTAGTGTAAGTGCGTTCGTCTCGCACTGGGGTCGTTACATCAATTTTACGCTAATGATGTCCGTAGCGTTGCGGTAATTACCAGTACAACACGGCAGTAACCTTACCTGTTCTTATATAGGGGTGTGTTAATCCCAGGTGGCGCCAAATTGTTTATTAAACAATTAAACTTATTAATAGTGTTCTCAGCTATGACGGTCAGGGCGTTCAAATTATTCCCGCTCGTCCAGCCTTCTGGATCGATTCGGTAGTTGTACGATTTGCAACTTGAGCGCTGATCATCAAACCTAGCTTTCATAAACGAACACAAGTAATATAATGCACTCCCTATGAAATAATAACGGTTACTCCCTGTACTAGTTATTTTAATGTTTGCTAAGTAATATTTTCAATTTTGACAATTAAATTATATTAGTTGATTAACAACTCTGCACCGACTTTTTACATGAAACAATTTTTCTCAGGATGACGAATCGATTGAGGAACGATACATTCACATCAGCATGGCAGCGGATTGTGTAGTTTTTATAATTAATTTCGTTCCAAAATCGGTGAATTCTTTTGATTACAAGGCAAAGAATTCCTATGATTACAATAAAAGTGTTTTACCTTACTCTAAGTGTACATAAATAATAAGGTGTGTTTACAATCAGTTCTGTAGTGTCGTTAAATGTGGTTCAAAAGTTCGTATTTAAACAAGAGGTTAGATTTTATGTTAACAAATTTTCAGTGTGTTTATTTTTCTTAAATAATCTTTGAAAGAGAATATTCGGCCTATAGTGAGATCAAATTACTTTCGGTAAAATTTAGAGTGATTTTATTTTTTGGAAATAAGGTAATTCAATGGTACTTAACACATCAGCATGACTTGGTGTTTTCATTCATTGGATCGGAAGAGGATTGGGCTGCAATAAGTTCTATTTTCATTGATCTTTGGACTTAAGTAGGTCTGGCGTCCTTTTCAAATAGGATGTGGTCATAATTTTCTTTTATTTTTCTGTTTTATGGTCCTTGGTCTTTAGTTGACTGCTCTAATGGTTCGTCTGCTTCTTATCCAGTCATGGTTTTGAATTTCGTTCACTGTTTTACATTATTTAATTAAAAATTGGTCTTCCAAACTTTGGCTTCTGTCCTGGTAGAATGACGCTTTACGAGTAACGGTATTCAACGGTAATTTCTGCCACCACCGTCGGTTTCCATGGTAACCAAAGAATTCTGATTGGCTGAGATTGATATAAATCCATTGTTATCAAAATCTGAATTCTTTTCAAAATCCTAGTATATCTTCTGATTGCTGTTATTCCTCTATCTTCCTTCCTAATTATTAAATATTGTCACTATAGTATGTATTTCCTATCATAGATTATTTTGATACCCCACAAGTTTGGGTTATTTTAAGTTTTATGTTTTTACAATTATTTTAATACTTGTTAATTACATTTCCTTTTGAATTCAAATGCTTATTATAATATTTTGTCTTAAAAATGATTTACACTTTATCCTTGGTGAGTCCTTCGCCTCGGATTTGCTAATTTCTTAGTTAACTTATTACAATTTGTAGTTGTTTGTTTTTGACAGTTAGGCATTTTCATAGGCCTAAGTAGCCATTATGGTATTTGACTTATTTCATATAAATTACATCTCATTTTAGCCTCATGGGCTTTATTTTGTTATTATAATTGGTTGTATCATTTATTGTTGTGTTTTGGGTCTGTTTGTGTTATTATTATGTCAGTATTATTTTGTACATAATTGTTTACTATTTGGTTTCCTCGTTTTCTAGTCATACATTTTTTTACACTTTTTTACTTATTTACTTTGCCAATAATAACAATGTGGCTATTATTTACTATTTTTTGATCTTATTAAATACAATATTTAGGCCTATGGTCTGTATAATTCTACCAGCCATATCCAATTCATAAACTTGCTTAAATAATTATTTAACTATTATTTTCTAACCTTTGTTTACAATTCATCTTATTTTATATCATTTTTAGTGTGATAAACAACATCACATTTTATGAACTTTATAACGATCCCTTATAACATGGGTGTTTATGGAGTTGTTTTAACTCCTTAATTTTTTAAACAATCTTTACTTTCCCTCCATGTTAACACTATCTGTTTTTCCTTTCAAGGTATTCTCCCTTTTAATTATAATTGCATTTACTTAAATTTAATAATAACATTCTTTCTTAACTAAATACTGTCTTCATCACTTTTCAGCGTTCATTATACCTTACTTAACTGTTTATACTTACTGCTAGTCTTAATTATTAATATTCTCCACTTTTTATCATTTAGTGTTTCCTTTGGATTTATTAATTGTTTGTGCTTTTATCATTCACTATTTTTCACTATATTAACATTCTTTATTTTACACTATCCTCATTCAATCATCACATTCACTTTTAAATTATTTATAGTTTATTATAATTTAATTAGTGTACTTTCTTTATCACTACACTTTGGGGTTTTACACTTTCATTTTGCACTTCACCAATGTTTTTGTTTTTTAAGTGTTTCTGAATGGGTAATCCCTCTAATTACTATCTCACTACCGTACTATCTCTTTCATTACAATATATCATTAATAATATTAACAATTTTATGTCTTTATATTTCTATCATTACATCTAACTCTAAATTGTGGGTTAGTTTGCTTTTTTATATTTATATTTAACATTGTTTAATTGGGTTTCTTTCAATTATCATTTACTTTTTGTCCATTAATGGATAATAACATTTACTTTTTTTTTCTCATACGCTAATTATTGGTCTTTTTTCCAATATTACATTTGAGTGCATTATTTCTCCTGCTCATATTCTTTATTACTTGTCGGTATATTATCATTGGTTGTCATTTTTATTTATTTCCCTCCATTTTGGGTTTGTTTCTTTTTCATTTCCCTTCTTCTTCATTTTCATTGTATTTGTTTAATACTTTGGTGTTCCACCTTCTCCTTTGGGTTCATTTTAACATGTTACATTGAGTCATTCAATTCCATGAACTTGTTTCATTTTTGTTTGGTTTTGGGTTTTTCCCTTCTTCTTTTGGTTTCGTTAATCACTTTCTTCTCTTCTTTGGTTTTATTTTGTTTGTTTTTTGTGGTTCCCTTCTTCTTTTGTTTCCTTTTGTTGGTTCAATCACTTGGGTTAGATCATGTCGTCGTTTGTCGAGTCATTGCCTTTATATTTTATTTATATTAAACATTTTATTTTATATGAAGTATTATTTTATATTCAGAATCATCTTTTTTATCCCTGGTATTGGGGTGGCTTATTTGTGTTGTAACAATATATACTCGGCTTTTACCATGAAACACAAAAGTTTCCTTTTTCATGGAACCAGAAAATCCTGCTACCCATTTTGGGTCACTATTTTGAGGGTATTTAGCGCATATAGTACACTTTGCGTGGTCGGAATCGTAAGCTAGCGAGGGGAAGATATTCAGCCAAGCTCTTTGAAATTTTCGTTTCCCAGAGGAACCGTGAGTAGGCCTAAGTCCACTAGAACTCGCGTTTTCCACAGTAGGCATTTCAGTTTCCCTACTAGGCCCAGCACTTACATCTCTAGCAGTAGACGTCGCACTCGCAGACTCACTAGGCGTCGTCGTACTGACAGTAGAACTTTTTTTAAAGAAATAATTAAGTTTAATCTGTTTCATTATGAATAAAATAACACACGAAAAATAAAATACACGCTGAACACGATCTTAGAAATTGAGAATACTCTAGTACACGAAATAATAAACCACACGCGTAACACATCCGGTCAACTCAACAATAATTAGCAGACTGTACAACTTGGAAGGAGTGACAAAGGCCGGCAGCCGGCGGCCCGTGCAGAACGGCGTGAAATTTCCGCTCCCCTCTCTCAGCAACACTATTTTGTTCGACGTGTTTTAAGATGTTTATATCCATCAGAGCAGTTTTGTTTATAAAATTCACACGGTGACAGCTAACTGACGGCCTACAACTTCAACACGCGCCTTTACTAAAACAAAAACATGACGTGTTTTGGTTTAATAGACGTCCTTCTTTTTTCCATTTTTCATTCTTTCTCTCCTCTTTTCTCCTTTTTTCACAGTCAAAACCCACTCGCCACTGGTGAGTGGGTGAGTGCAATTTTTGAGGGTTGTGTTAATAAATCAACAAATGTAAACAGATAATTAATATTGTTCAGCTGAATGCAGCATTTATATATAATAAGGTATTCTTTTTAATCAATTGATCATGTTCAAATTAGAAATTAAGAATAATTAAACAAATAGTAGAAAAAAAGTTAATAGTCGGATTTGCAACATTTAGCAGACGACGAATGTAAACAATGCACTAATAAGTTTAAAGTAACAAAATATTAATGAAAACTGTGACCAAACTGGCATCAAGCCATGTCAAAATAAAGATAAATAAATAAGCTGTACTATCATAGTAATAGAACCCGAATTGGAATTATAATAATTGAGATATAACGTTAGCATCATAAATTTGGTGAATCTCGAATAAATACAAGGAATACTAACACAAACGACATCGACAATCAAAATACAAATATGTAATGCCTATAAATAGAATTATGTCATCATGACATAATTTCGGACCAATCACGGACGATTTTAGAAAGACTCCTATAGCGCCAAGCGGCTTTCTGAAAAAAGTATATAAATGATAGTCATTGTAAACAGAAGAACATTTTGTCTAAATTCACTCAACCAGCAACAACAAATCCAGGCCAACTAATCATCAAAAATTTAATAAATCAACGAGAAAGAAGAAGTATAATTCAATCAGTGCATCGACAATAGTAGTGAAACTTTAACCAGAAGTGCGTGTGAACGAACGAGGTTAGGTACCAAACATAACCAAAGCAGTAGCTTATTCAAGAAGAAAATTAACCCGTTCAGGTGCGAAAATCAGTGAAGTGTAAACACGATCATTGAATCAGATAGTTAGAAGTGTTAATAAATTAATCATTGCGATTAATCACCAGGGAGTACAGTGCTAATACTTACTTTGTTTACATTTTAGCCAATAACGGTATAGAATAATACACAAATGTACTGACGCAAGAAACAATAATACTATAAGTAACTAACACTGTTTTAAAGTTATTTAGAGGAATTAACAGACTCCGATGTAAGATTTCATGTGTTAACGTTTTTATAACTAACCTAAAATTTATTCAGAACAAACGAACTTTTTGTTTGTTAACTTTCAATAACTAAAGGTGTCTAACCTAACAATACGATATATCATAATAGCATTGTGAAATAAGGCTGTGGCGTTCTATGCTGTAACTTAAAAGAAGTCACCCTTGAGACAAATAATCATTATAAATAATCTATCAATTATAACTAAGAGTTTTCATGGTAACCAAACTGAGCTAGATAAAAGTAAAGAAACCGGATGATCTGTGATCCGTTTGTTATTTTCAAATGAATGTATTTAATTGAATTCATTCCATAATGAATAATAAATAACTGAATTGTAAAGTAACAACACTTGTCAACAATTATTTCAACAAATAATTAATCAATATTACTAATTACTGAGGTGCATTTTTATAGTAAACAAATAAACAGAAATTTAATGCATGATCTTGATCTAACCATTTAATCAATTATTGATTTACAAAATATCAGAATTAACTATTAATTTATTCAGAAGAATTCTTTTATGGAACATTTCTCTCGAAAGCCCATATGGCGCCCAAATAAAATTTAAAAGTGTTTACAAAAAACAAAAAAGCTTTCACAGCATTAATATACTGTTCGATCAAAAGATTGACAGTTTATTAACCACCTGTGACCAACTGAACGTCTAGTACTACATCACAGGTACGTGAAGGTTTGATTTATGTAAAATAACTTTGTCAAGACTATACACTGAAACACACAGACGACACTATTCAACAGGAGAGTGAACTAACATCAAGAGATCTACGCAACTGTTTACATTCATCAACGGATCCACAACCAAATAATTACTTTGAATATAAATAAACAAAAACCTCAAAATCGAATTAAACCATTAAATAAATAAAAAATATAATTGAAGAATATAGTTTTAGAGAACGTTAAGACGTTTTAGAGAGTATTAAATTCAATAACAAGTAAAAGTTTTAACAGAGATGAGTTGAGTTTGTATTTAATTGACGCCAGCGAAGGGTGGCTTATAAATAGTAGAACAGAATTACTACAAAAAACAAAAGTAGAACTAATAAAAATAACTAATTAAAGAAGTGATAGTTATAATATATATATATTCACAATTTGCACGAGCGTATATATAAATAAATTAATCTTACCCTCCCATTAATGAGTTACTTCCTAAACTGAGTGAAGTTCCAAGTCCTGTTCCTGCTCCAGTACCAAAAGTGGTTGTGCCAGTTGGTCCAAAACCAGTAGAGCCAAATAAACTTGTTCCCGTATTTGCGCTACCAAACAGTCCTGTTGATTTGTTAGCTGTATTACCAAAAAATGAGCCTCCTCCAAGAGTTGATCCTGTACCTAAAACCAAGCAAAACAAGGATAAAAAATGTAAAATAATAAAATATTATGTTTTTCTGTTTCATTCCAGCGAGTCTACAAAGTACTGAGATTCACTGTATTCACACACTCGACGAAATTAATCCCACACATTGAAAATGAAGTAACCTGCTACATTTAAAATATGTAAGTCATTATTAATTAAAATTTCTTATAAACATCTGTACTATATGAAAACAATAATACCATACTGTTAGTGGTAACCACAATAACACTATCTGTTCAAATGACTTGCTTGACGTCTAGTAAATAATTCCATTATCTACAATTCATCATGAAAAATTACTTACCAAGACTGGAACTTGTAGTAGGTGTCTGACCAAAGCTGAAACCTGTAGTTGCGGGTTTGAATCCAGAACTAAATAAAGAGTTCTGATTAGCTGTGCCAAAAGATCCGAATCCTGTACTGGTCCCTGTAGCCGGTGTGCCAAACGTTGAACCAAATGTACCAGCTGGTTTCGATCCAAACAGGGACATGTTACTAGCTGGTGTAGTTGTTGTGGGTGTCTGACCAAATGAAAAGCCAGCGTTTGAAGTGCCCACATTAAATGCCGACTTGTTTTGAGAGAACAATCCGATATTCTGGAAACATAAAACAAGTAAGTACACAAGTACATATAAGAATTAACACTCATTAAAACAAACAGTTAACTTAGTATGTACACATGCAACAAATGGTCAAACACAGGCGCATCAAAACAAATGTGAAGCCAGAAGGAAGCCATGAAATATGGCAGATAAAGACATGACAGACGGACAGAGAGGACGATTTTACAGATGAAGACTAGAAACTGGGAACTGTTGGCGACTGTCTTGAATTTTGTGTGTATGTGTGTTTATATTATTTTACATATTGTAACATTACATAACCCATGCCCAGTACCGATAATAAATAAAGAAATATTAATATCATCATAAGAGTAATAAAATCAGTAATTACCTATTTAAAAAAGTCAGAAATGGGGATTGTAACGTTCTGCTTTTGTTTCAAAGGTTTCTGCCTTCTCTCCAAGACTGTATTGCAATTACGGGTTTACAGTTAATTCAACCCCACTGTTGTAAGCGTCAATCTGTAACGCAGCGGTTAGTTAGCGAAACGTCCGTCTTATTCAAGCCCCAATGTTGGGTTCGCCAATCTGTAACGTTACGGTTTTATTGAGGTACCAGCAAAACGTCTGTCTTGTTTACAGTCTTAGATCGGTCAGAACACCCCTCCACAGTCGCCACTTATGAATTATAAAGACCGAAGTTTAAATAAAGTGGTTGGTAATGTTACTCAAACAAAGCAGAAATCGAGTGTGTGTGATTTGGGTCAAGTAGGGAAATTGTTTAGCCTTATTTTGAAGAGAGAGCAAGTACCGTTTGTTTACCCTCGGTTTGGACGATTTCTAACTTTTTCAAATATTCGCCGTGAACCGAATCAGCTGACTTTAACACTAGTCTCCAAATATAGATTAACCAGACGACACTGTGGCAGTATACGACCCGGTGGATCGTCCTCTTCTTAATTTTTTTCTGAAACCTACTACAACTACCCACTACAAGAAAGGACACACATTTTTATTTTTAATATCAATTTTTCAATAATATTTATTAAGAACATTATTGGTTTTTTCTCTTCCGCCAAAATACAAATATCACAATCGATCTTTTCATTAATTAATACATGATATCGACTTCACTGAGTAAACATGGAATTGTCAAAAAATATATGGTTTTTGACCAAATTTTATACTATATTTAAAACATCAATCAACATATAATTCTTTTATTTATTTCCCAGGGTTAAGGGTAAGTTCTTTTTGTTATGAGATGGTCAGAAATGGATAATTATACTACGCTTTACAAATACAGAAAAAATATTCAAAATTTGTTTATTTTCGCTTAGTACGTAGTTCCGGAAATGTCCGTAAGAGAGCAGAGTGCGTTTGTTTTCATTAAAACATGTGGTTATTTTTTAATAGTTTCTGTACTACACTACCATTCGGTTTGAGTTTTCTTCGTTAAATATTAAACGAAATGTTTATATTACCTCTCTTCTTGAAGTTCTTACTTGGATGAAGCCGTTTCTCCAGTGGTGTCCGTATTTGGTTGTAATTTCATAACCGTCCGGCAAATATTATCTCGTCAAAACTCAAAACACAGCGAAGCTAGGCCTGATCGTCCAAAAATGGTTTTCTTTCACTTTTATTATGGAGTATAGCAATTTAACTTTGATAAATAAGGTAGTAGTACATAATGTTCATACTGTTGTTTAATTTTGTACCAATTTTGTACTTTTCAAAGATTTCTAAAAGGATATTTTAATAAAATTGTTGTCTCATCATTTTTTCAACTGGACAGGTTTAATTTTTAAATTCGATTAACAATACTTGTTATTTTTCGTTACTCTTAGTAACCCATAATTTTTATATATCTTTTTATTGGTTCTGCTATTTACTTTTTAGTATATAGGCAGTTTGTAATTATTATAAATTTATTTTTTATTTACAGAAAAATAATTCTTTTTAATTTTGGTTTCTTTCCCAATTTGGTTTACATAATAGGTTTCTGTTTATTTTCTTATAACTTTGTATATAAGTCATAACTTATATAATAAAATTATTATTATTATTAACTTTAAAGGAATTTATATATTATTTATTAGTCTCTTATAGTATTCCTACACTGCACTACTTCCTTCTGCCATTTCCCTCATACAGTATTATTTTAATTTTTTATTATCATCTGATATTTAAATCTTTTATGTTTTTTAAAACGAACCCTGGGTTATCTTATACTATAACACAATTATTTAAAAAAATATAAAATTAACTTAGGTATTAAATTTTGTTGTCTACACAATATAAATACTACAATAACTTAACAAAATACATAATTAGTTAGTAGCATCATAGTCTACTATCATCGTTTATAATTCTCACACCTACAGCACAATTCTGTAAGAAGTTCCCTTCACTTTCACTTATTACCTCATTGGGTACACTATAACTCACTTGTCACTGTATATCACTTTAATCGTTTATAATGTTTAGTGATACAATTTAATTTTGAGCTCGTTATAGTTTACCCATTTCTGACCTTTATGGTATTATAAGAGTTATCATTTATTGGGACAGGGTTATGTACCGTTACATAAAGCCCCCCCACTAGAACAAATTTATTTTGGTTTTACTCGTTTATTAAAATAAATTGTTGATTGTTTCAATTCTCCTAATATTCTTGGTTTTTTTTTTCTTCGTAATATCTTCCTTTATTTCAAACTGGTTGTAAACTGACTGGTAATTCAGACTGGTGGTAATTGCTGTTTTCTTACTCTACTCTCTCTCTCTTGGAGGCAAATTCATCAATTATTTATTTCTCTGGGTAGTGGTACTTCCACATTTTATTTGATAAGGACTGGTCACACTAATCATATTAAACTTGTTTTAACACTCATTTCTATTTACTTCTATAAATTATCTTTATCAATTAAGCTTCGGTCTGCTATCTTCCTTCTATTTTCTTCATCTATACTTCTGGAATCTAATATCAATCTATACAGCTATTTTATAATTATTATCCCTTAAATATTCAATTTCCCTAACATTTTTCCCTATCTTGTGCGGTGGTACCAGTCGGGTGGCCACTCTGGGTCCATACTCCGCTGTCCATCCTTACACCTTCTGAGACCAGGGGAACATCATCCCTGCTCATAAAAATTATTGCCGGAACATTTCTACGGTCAATACATAAAATAAAAAGATTATAAGTAGTAGTCAATTAGCGACTAGTACTAAACACTTTTGGGATTCTTCATACTGTAGCTGTTTGCATTTATTTATATATTTCTTCTTCTCCTTGATTCCTTCTTCTTTTCCATTAACTAATAGCATATAACATTATTGATAGGCCTTATGTTAAAATTCTTTTGACTTTACTTCTTGTGACATATTTCTCCGTATCATTTCTTCTTATATAATCTTCAATTCCGAGAAATTCTAATTATTGTATTAATTATCATCCTCCTTCAGTTTCATTGGATTTCATTGGAATAAATTATTCGTTATTCTTCTTATTTGAGCACATTACCATCAATTGTTTTTATTCATTTATTCTTCTTTTTGTTCCCATAAGAATATTACTTTTTCCTATTATTTCATTTTAAATCAATTATTTATAAATATTATTTTATAATCTGTTCTTACTTTTCTTGGTGTTTTGTTTATTAAATCAAATTGTTGCGAAATATCTTAAGTAAGTTGTACTTACATAGTTTTTATTAAATCATATTGTTCCTAAATAAATATTTAGTAAGTTGTTCTTACGCGCTTTTGGAATTTTGGGGTTTTAGTCTCTTCATTTTAAATTATATTGTTTCGAAATAACTTGAGTAAGTTGTCCTTACGTGCTTTTTGAATTTTGGGGTTTCCTTCCGCTATTCAATGGGTTGCTGGGTCGGTTTTCAGAATTTCAGTCCCCTTGTCTGGTTGGTTATTGTTTAGTTTAACCATGGTCCATTAATTCAGGTACTCCCTTTACTCGGATTACTGGGGTATTCATGATGATTTTGGTATTTGTTAAATACCTCTCTTTCACCTGGCATCGTAACTCAGCTGATACAAAGTCTTCATTGAAGTCACGGTTTTCGGTCATTGTTAGTTCTTTTTTAACTAACAGGTATTGCACCTCCTCTGACATAACATATTCACTCATTTTTAATATCATTCCATTCCCGTTTTCCTCTGGATTATTTACCAAATTTTTTAATGATATATTCCATCTTGATGATATGACTGATATCTTCTGATGCACTTCAATCGTCGACATATTTAAATGATATCCAAACTTAATTAATTCCCTCTGTTCATTAATTGGGAGGTTAAATACATTAATTAATCCATCTGTAATCATCTCCCATTCTTCCCTTGTATTTATTATTTTCTTTGTACATGTTTTTCTTATTTTCTTGGTCTTCTTTTCCAGGTATTGATTATCCTCTTTGTTGTGGCTATTTTTATTTTCCGATGGCATTACACCTTGGTATTCTATAATTTCTATTTCCTTCCTGCTCTCTTCTGTATTCGGACTTACTTTAATACCTTCTGAAGTGC
Source organism: Magicicada septendecula (assembly GCA_034769895.1). Classification (NCBI taxonomy): domain Eukaryota; kingdom Metazoa; phylum Arthropoda; class Insecta; order Hemiptera; family Cicadidae; genus Magicicada; species Magicicada septendecula. The sequence continues at coordinate 797,170,276 of CM068368.1, forward strand.
TGTCTGATGTTTCATCCAAATTCTTGACACTATGGTCCATTTGTTTATTTGTCTCCTCCTTGTATGTATCTGCTTTTTGGCTAAGTGTATCAACATTTTCAAACTTTTCCCCGAAAGTTTCCCATATCTCCTTATTGAACTTCTCCATCTTACCCTCAATCCGCTTTAAACTTTCTTTATTCTCTTCAAATTTTGCATTCATCGCTTCTCTTTGTCCTTCAACAGTTTCTTTCAGTTCATTGTATTGTTCACTCATGGTTTGTTTGATATTTCCATGAATGGTCTCTATTTTTTCATTTAGTTGTTTGACTCAACTTTCCTGAATACTATCTATTTTCTCATTGGTCTGTCTATTTTGTTCTTCCTGTTTCTTAAAATTCTCCTTATTTTCCTCCTTGGTTCGCTTTGAGTTTTCTTCCTGTCTCCTGAAATTTTCATCTATTTTGTCAAATTTTTCGCTCAAGGTTTCATTTTGTTTCCTTGAGTTTTCCTTATTTTCCTCCTCCATTTTGTCTATTTTATTTTTTGTTTGTTTATTATCTTCCTGAATTTTGTTATTGCCTTCCATTATAATTCTTAACATTTCCTGTATGCTCATGTCTTCTTTTTGGGTGTGTTTATCTGGTTGGTCCCCTTGGGCATCATCTTCAATTATTTCCGTTTCCGGGTCCATAACTACTTCGGTTTCTTCTTTATCGCCTGTCTGTTGGTCCATTTCACTGTCCGTGACTAATTCTATTTCTTGTTCCTGTCCACCTTCTTCCTTCTCCTTTTCTTCTGCCCTCTTCTTCGATCTGCCTCGGGTATTATGCATTTCTTGTTTTCTCATAACTGCCGACAATAATTAGATTTTTTGGTATATTAATTTATTAAATATATCAAAATTCTTTTCTAATTACAGCCCTTTTACGTTGAGCACCAATCTGTAACGTAGCGGTTATTTAGCGTGTGTCTCTCCGATCCTTAAATAGTACTTTACTTAATGGAAACTTTGTTTTATTTGCCCCACGTTGTTACCGTCAATCTGTAACGTTCTGCTTTTGTTTCAAAGGTTTCTGCCTTCTCTCCAAGACTGTATTGCAATTACGGGTTTACAGTTAATTCAGCCCCACTGTTGTAAGCGTCAATCTGTAACGCAGCGGTTAGTTAGCGAAACGTCCGTCTTATTCAAGCCCCAATGTTGGGTTCGCCAATCTGTAACGTTACGGTTTTATTGAGGTACCAGCAAAACGTCTGTCTTGTTTACAGTCTTAGATCGGTCAGAACACCCCTCCACAGTCGCCACTTATGAATTATAAAGACCGAAGTTTAAATAAAGTGGTTGGTAATGTTACTCAAACAAAGCAGAAATCGAGTGTGTGTGATTTGGGTCAAGTAGGGAAGTTGTTTAGCCTTATTTTGAAGAGAGAGCAAGTACCGTTTGTTTACCCTCGGTTTGGACGATTTCTAACTTTTTCAAATATTCGCCGTGAACCGAATCAGCTGACTTTAACACTAGTCTCCAAATATAGATTAACCAGACGACACTGTGGCAGTATACGACCCGGTGGATCGTCCTCTTCTTAATTTTTTTCTGAAACCTACTACAACTACCCACTACAAGAAAGGACACACATTTTTATTTTTAATATCAATTTTTCAATAATATTTATTAAGAACATTATTGGTTTTTTCTCTTCCGCCAAAATACAAATATCACAATCGATCTTTTCATTAATTAATACATGATATCGACTTCATTGAGTAAACATGGAATTGTCAAAAAATATATGGTTTTTGACCAAATTTTATACTATATTTAAAACATCAATCAACATATAATTCTTTTATTTATTTCCCCAGGGTTAAGGGTAAGTTCTTTTTGTTATGAGATGGTCAGAAATGGATAATTATACTACGCTTTACAAATACAGAAAAAATATTCAAAATTTGTTTATTTTCGCTTAGTACGTAGTTCCGGAAATGTCCGTAAGAGAGCAGAGTGCGTTTGTTTTCATTAAAACATGTGGTTATTTTTTAATAGTTTCTGTACTACACTACCATTCGGTTTGAGTTTTCTTCGTTAAATATTAAACGAAATGTTTATATTACCTCTCTTCTTGAAGTTCTTACTTGGATGAAGCCGTTTCTCCGGTGGTGTCCGTATTTGGTTGTAATTTCATAACCGTCCGGCAAATATTATCTCGTCAAAACTCAAAACACAGCGAAACTAGGCCTGATCGTCCAAAAATGGTTTTCTTTCACTTTTATTATGGAGTATAGCAATTTAACTTTGATAAATAAGGTAGTAGTACATAATGTTCATACTGTTGTTTAATTTTGTACCAATTTTGTACTTTTCAAAGATTTCTAAAAGGATATTTTAATAAAATTGTTGTCTCATCATTTTTTCAACTGGACAGGTTTAATTTTTAAATTCGATTAACAATACTTGTTATTTTTCGTTACTCTTAGTAACCCATAATTTTTATATATCTTTTTATTGGTTCTGCTATTTACTTTTTAGTATATAGGCAGTTTGTAATTATTATAAATTTATTTTTTATTTACAGAAAAATAATTCTTTTTAATTTTGGTTTCTTTCCCAATTTGGTTTACATAATAGGTTTCTGTTTATTTTCTTATAACTTTGTATATAAGTCTTTATTATTATTATTATTAACTTTAAAGGAATTTATATATTATTTATTAGTCTCTTATAGTATTCCTACACTGCACTACTTCCTTTTGCCATTTCCCTCATACAGTATTATTTTAATTTTTTATTATCATCTGATATTTAAATCTTTTATGTTTTTTAAAACGAACCCTGGGTTATCTATCTTATACTATAACACAATTATTTTAAAAAATATAAAATTAACTTAGGTATTAAATTTTGTTGTCTACACAATATAAATACTACAATAACTTAACAAAATACATAATTAGTTAGTAGCATCATAGTCTACTATCATCGTTTATAATTCTCACACCTACAGCACAATTCTGTAAGAAGTTCCCTTCACTTTCACTTATTACCTCATTGGGTACACTATAACTCACTTGTCACTGTATATCACTTTAATCGTTTATAATGTTTAGTGATACAATTTAATTTTGAGCTCATTATAGTTTACCCATTTCTGACCTTTATGGTATTATAAGAGTTATCATTTATTGGGACAGGGTTATGTACCGTTACAGGATTCAGTATCATACTATGAAAACCTTTGTACCATAAAACACTGTAGCAATAAAAAACAAAGTACTAAGTGTTATTATAAAAGTGCGGTGTGTACAAAGTGAAACATAGTATGTTATGTGGAAATATTAAAAACTTAAAAGGACATCAATCACAAAAGTGAGGATGCAGTGTTGTAGTGATAAACTGTAATACTAATGATAAGTTGTTGTAGTTTTGTGTTGTTAGGCCACAAAGGCAATATCACTGTCATTAATATATTATTTTTGTTTATGTTTAAAGGAATCCAGGGTTATATCAAATTAATAATGGCTAATTAATATAAAATACAGAGATGGAGTATAAATCAAAATAGTGTAGAGTAAGAATACATTAACTGAAATATAAGTCCGAAATAAACTAAGTAAAAAAACCATTAAATTATAAAATACAAATAGCCACACTTAAGTAAAGATATGAAGAAAAACCTTATATAAATTAAATTTAATTATAGTTAAAATTTGTAAAGGAGCATTTTTTCTAAAAGAAGAAATGAAGTAATAATAATTAATACTAGCCTATTTACTAAAAATGTACCTAGGTTAGCCAATAAAAAACCATCAATTTCTTGGTTACTAAGAGTAACTAACCAACAAGAAATTAGATTAAGTGTTCAATGGTTTTCAAAATGATCAGATGAAAAAAAGTAATGTCCATTAAAATTTAAAAAAAAATAACTATCATTCGTAAAAAACCCCTACAAAATTAATGAAACGGGTCAGCAACATCCACTACATCAGAGACATCTTTGGAACACATAATACACGCCAGAAAATCGATGAAAACCGTGTGTGTGTGTGTGTGTGTGTGTGTGTGTGTGTGTGTGTGTGTGAGAGAGAGAGAGAGAGAGAGAGAGAGAGAGAGAGAGAGAGAGAGAGAGAGAGAGAGAGAGAGAGAGAGAGAGAGAGAGAGAGAGAGAGAGAGAGAGAGAGAGAGAGACTATATATTTACCCGTGGGGATTTACCCCATAGGGCTAATGCATAAGTATACAAAATTTAACATAATTACATAGAATGAGTAGCGCAATAGTACATCAATTATAAACAAAAGCAAGATTAAAGAGCAGAGTACTTATAATTTAAACAATCTCTCGAAATTACTTCTGAGTACAATTCCTTCAACTTGGTTGAGGATCATCTGGAGGATTATATTTTCGCAGTCTCTCCATCTCCTCAATGGCTTTTTCGTTGCAGGGTATCTTTCCCGAGAGCTTACTGCACTCCATATCCACGATTCGCACTCCATCCAGCGATCTCACTCTACTTAAAGCGACATATGCTTGTCCCTTTTGGAATAAGCATTTTCCAAGGTACACGACTGCATAATCGACGGTGCAGCCTTGCATCTTATGAACTGTGCAAGACCAAAACAAGGCAATGGGTAGCATTCGTCTCTCGATTGTTCCATAGTTGAATTTAGCAGGAAACTGAATAGATTGAGGTTCAATCAGATGAATGCCATCCCTACCGAAGTCTATGCGAACAGAGGGAACATCTGTGTTGTATATCTGGTCGCGACGGAAATACGGCCAAATTATCTCGGTGATATTGCCAATTGCGCCATTCACAAGACCCTTCTCAACATTGATGTTGGATCGTAACATTACTTTTACACCGATAAATATCTCCAAATCCTTGGGCAAGCCCCCAGTCTTGTTGATGTCGGCTGGGATGATATTGTCCAAGTTGACATTTTCAACATTGCGCGTAGCATCGGCTACATGATCTTGCGCATTTATTTTGTATATTCTCTCTCCCTGCGATCGGTAGTACTCAAGAACAGCATTATTGTGGGCATCTACTTGCGCTCTCAATGGATAGATGCGAATCGCTTTGTTCAAGGCGAATTCGCCTGTTGCATCCACCAACGTCTTCGAAAGCAGCAAGTCAAAGTGGGGACTCTTGAGCTCACCAATTCGAAGAGCATTGAGCAGATCGGCAAAACACGTGTCGCCCTGCTGGGGCATATTCTCGGTAAGCTCAACCAATCAGAAGTAGCGCCAGAGGTGTGGTGCTGGCAAGAATCGTACTGGTTGTTCAAAAACCTGAGCTCCTTTAACGGGTGGAAGCTGCATCAAGTCACCAAACAGCATGATGTTGAGATCTCCAAATGCTTCATCATCCTTATTCTTGAGCTGTCTTAATCGCGAGTCGATCATGCAAAGCATCTTGTAAGGGACCATCGAAATTTCATCAATGAAGATGTATTCAATATCCTTCACTGCTTTCGCATAATCTTTAAATAATTTCCTGTCAACATCGGCATGTTGGAGACAATGAAGCCATCCTTTTGAACCGGTAACTTGAGCATAGTATGTAGAGTTGATCCACCGACTAGTCTCGCAGCTACACCCGTTAAAGCTGCAACTTTCACTGCATTTTTGCCGAAGCAGCGATTGACTTGATTTTTCAGTGCATTAAAAGTGAAGGTCTTGCCGACTCCAGCTCCGCCAGTCACAAACAGCCTGAGGCGTTGTTTGCTTCCGTCAGCTGCTCCTGAATGCTGCGAGTGAGTGACTGCAGAGAAGAGCTCTAGCTGCTTGATGTTCATCGCAGCACAAGCCAATTGGAATTGTTCATCAGTCATACCTTGGTCGGGAATTTCTTCCTCGAGCTCTTCTTCAACAAACTCTTGGGATCGCTGCAGAATATCGAATGCATGAGCTTGGTTGAAAGCGATCTCAAGTTGGCGATCTATTTTGCGGAAAGCCTCCATGTGTTTGCTCTTCTCCTTCAATTCTTGTTCACGGGCAAGGAATGCATCTCGCGCATTACCAAACTCTCTGAGCAGAGCACTCTCAGATTCGTAAGGCTGATATTGAAGAAGAAGGCTATAGAAGTAGTTCTCGGGATCCGTGTGCATCATGAAGAATGGCACTCGTACGACCGCTGGGAAATTTTGTACAACCATTTTTGATTTGTCTGTGAGAGTAATGAGCTTTCGCCTTTGTTGTGACTGTTCCGCATCGTCTTCATCAAGGCTTTCTTCAGTGTCGCCTTTGTTGGTGTAGTATGGCTCAAATTGCATTGCAAACTCAACCAAACTCATATCCTTGAAGTTGTATTCTGAATGATTTGTAGGGCGCTTCTCGTATTGCTCAAAGATGTTGGAGCACACTCCCGTTGCCTGATTGTCGTCAAACTTCAGGACGTGATATTGTTGTTCAGGCTTACGCGTGTTCAAGAATACGCACGTTCTCGAACTTCTGCGGAATGGAAGGTGACACAACCGGAATACACATTCGCATGCAGAAATTTGACGCTCCTTCAAAATTCTCATGCATATTTTAAACAACTTGCGAGCAACATTTGAATCTTCTTGACGAATTCATCTGATTGCCTCTGATAAATTCAAGTTTACGGGCTCAGATTTTGCGATATATTTCGCAACGTAATGGGCGATTGCCTCGTTTGTTCCACATGGCTGAATGTCAATGTTGCCATCCCACAATTAAAGGATCGTGGAGCAGTAGTTATTTATCAATTTTTCCTCAGTTCGTCGCTTCAGAATGCAGAACCGTCCACCATTTCTTATGAACTCGTCTGAAGTTTGAGCAACAATGCGAGTGTGCTGACACGGCTTACGCGGAAAGGCGAAACATGTTTGAGAGTTGTTTTTGTAACATGTACGAGTGTGGTGATGCGTTTGATTGCGCTTAACCAAATTGTGCATATCAGGATCTTCAGATTCAGATGGGAGTCGGCATGAGATTACTGCATTGATTAGTTCAATTCCTTGTTCGGTCTCGAATGAAGGTGCATTCTCAATCCAAACAACCATGTGGATGTGCGGACTGCCTCGATTTTGAAATTCCACACGCCACCAGTAATCTCTAACTTTGCCACCTAAAATCTTCGCGTTGTTATTAATATATTTCATGAAGGCATTAAATCTCCTCATGAAATGACGGCTGACTACAACCGGGTATTGTTCAATAAGACGCTGCGATTCAACACTGATATTTGTTGGGTCCTCATTCGATCGTTTGTCAGCAATCAAGAGAGCTCTTAGCATGTCTGGCCAGTTGATGTCATTGCAGCTCAATGTTAAGAACCAAGTTGGTGGTCCAAGGCAACGAATTTGCGCTATCAATTCGTTATGCGCCATTCGCCAGTATGCTGCAGACCCACGTAAGTTTCGCATGTAGAGGTGAAGATCTTCGACAGCTCCCTCTTGTCCTCTTACCTTCTTGCAGCAAGCAGAAATAGTGGACTGAATTTTGAGATATTCGTTCATCGAAAGCGCATAGAAGAGATAGTCATTGCGCTGGAACCGTGTATGGCGACCAAGGATTCTCGATTGAAAGTAATCTAGGCGTAATAATCACTTCACGGTTCTCCTTCAAACCATTGTTTCCATACGGAAAAAGCATCCACCACGAATACTCTTCTGCTCTTAATTCGTGATTTATGTTAACAATATTGTCCTTCGTCTTACGTTTAATTTCGTTTAAATTTTCGCCATCAACAAATGCACCATCTAATACTTCGTCAACATCTGGCTGAGCAACATCGATAGGAGCCATGACTGATGTCTGAACATGAATATGCTTTTCGGGTGTGGGATGTGTATCAACCATAGGATGCACATCAACCACGGGATCATCATGAGTTGCTTGTGGTATATCATGCTGATGTTGTCCCACACATTCATCCATCTGAACGACATGCCCTTCACACGCACGTCGATGAAGTAAATCACAAAAGGTTCATTTTTCAAGTGAACGGTGCGTCGACAAATGCGAACAAATTCCTCAATTGTGTCGCATTCAATGATGCATGCTTTACCGTCACCACATCGTGCGCTTGCACCTTTGATGCCGCAAGCATGCGAGTCGGTAAAGTAATACTTGTCATTGAAGTGCATGAGGCCTAATGACTTTGACGCAACAACAAGAACGCCAGTTTGATGTTCTGCAAACAAATGACTAATAGCATTTTGCAAAGTTCGGCCGATGATTCCATCATTCATGCGATCCATCAAGCTGCCCTGGCATAGCCAGTTGTCATCATAAACGAGCTCGAACAAATTGTCAAACATTAGAATATCGTTCTTGACTACGTCCAGATTGCGTAGTTGCAGGTAGCCATCAGGAGGTATTGGAAACGCCTCCCCACCTCTTGTTTCAGTCTCAAAGTGAATTAGCGCACAAAAACCATCCGCTTCAATCATATTCTGGTTCAAGGTATTGGTGGTCCAACGACCAGGAGGAAGAATGGTGGCTCTAATAATATTTGCTGTGACCATAGCAAAGCACTGCGAACCAGCGTAACTGGAATTGAAAATGTCACTCCGACCCTGATGCCAGGAAGCGCGAACAATCCTTGAAGTATCACAAATTGGCATATATGCACTTTGCAACTGATCATCATTGGCAAAATTATCGTTGCTATGAGCCTCATTGCAATAAGCTTGCTTCTGTTGTGGCTCAGCTGGAACAACGTGAATCATGTCTTGTCGGTCGAGTCTTGCAAATTCGTTGATTGTCACGTCCTTATAAAGCGGATTGTTTGCCAAGAGCCAGCTAAGCGTGAAATACCTGTTTGCGTGAAATTGTGTATTCACGAGATATTTAAATTTTCGAGAGTCTCTGTGACTACAACCATTCCCGTATTATCACTGTCGCGAGGCAACATAGAAGGCAGCTTCTCACTTACCTCGAAAATGTCAAGTGCGAACAGCGTGGCCTGGCTTTGAATCCGTATTGGCCATATCTGCCGTCGAATTTGACTATTTTAACGTAAGGTATCATGCGAGACAAGAGTTTTTGCTCAAACTGAGTGAGAACTTTAATTTCACTTGGAATGTCACCGGGCTCCATATTATTCCAGTACGCCTTTGATGGATGTTTAGTCTTGCGATTGTTTTTCAAATGACAATGACATCGATGGCAACCTTCCAATACATTTTTGTTCGTGAGTTCCGGAAGTAGATATGATTTGGCAGCAATCATATGATGTTTTACCACTTGATTAGTGTAACACTGCTTTGTGCAGATATCACATGTCCTATCGCAGAAGTTGTTGATTTCCTTATGGAACTCTTGCGCATCAGCAGCCCGCTGAGCACGAGCATCGCGGCGACATTGCTGTATATCCTTACACTTTTGTTCTGTCTCATAGAGTCGTGCTTGAGAGGTGTATACTCTATCTCTTTCGCGTCGAGAAGTGCGTTGATCGTCATTTTCCATCGCACGAGCTTGAGAAGTGTATTCTCGATCTTTAGCAAGACGATAAGCGTGTTGGTCGTCTGTTTCAATAGCACGAGCTTGTGACACACGTTTTTTACGATTTACACGTCGCTTTAATTTAACTTCAGCCGTTTGTTGCGAACCCTTGAGCCGATAGTGTTGTCGCTTCTTCTCCAATCGTCGCTTCTTTTGAGTCGCCGTCTCCTTCATCATTACAAAGAAGCGGCTCTTACAAAGAAGTACTTAAAGCACAACTGTCCTTTGTAACCACACAAGCACTTTGGCACGAACACGCGAGTTAGGCATCTTTCAGAATACGTTAATATTACACTAGCATACACTTTTGTTTCACTTAACAAACACTAGCATACACTTTTGTTTTTATATGCTAGCAAATTGCGTTTTTATTTTTATATTTTTCTTTACACTTTTCTGAATAAAATGGTATAAAAATCATGAAAATCGTATAACTATAAGTATTTTTATTAATATTTTTTTGTTTGACTCAATATAGCGTTGATTTTTGTTTCCATAGTAACGCAAAATGTAAATAGTGTCTTTTATACATTCACGCTTATTTATACTTCTATAATGTTTCTTTCCAATGTTGGTACACTTGTTAAACAGCTGAAAAACGTGTACTACTGCAGAAATATTGTTTACTGTTATTGTTTTGATGTGTGAAGTTTTATATTACATTTTGAATTGTGTTTCAGTGAGTAGATTGATACTTTGTTGAAAGTGGTTTCAAAATGCCAAAGTGTGCACAATTTCAAATTTTCATAATTTTGCAAAATTACAATTTTCTTGATTTTTTTATTAAAATTGATTTTACATTTTCATCAATGGATTATTGTATTGTTGTCATCTGAGATACATAAGTGTGCAAAATTTTAAATTTTCACAATTTTGTAAAATTCACAATTTTCATAATTTTTTCAATGGATTATTGTATTGTCATCGAAGATACATAAGTGTGCCAAATTTCAAAGCTCTAGCTAGTCTGGAAGGTAGTTAAAAATCAATCGCAAGATTCCACCCGGGGACAGACAGACACCACAGCGAGTGGAGAAAAATGTTTTAATAAACTTAATGAATCAGATTTTAAAATAAACAAATATTATTTAATGTAAAGTATGATACTAATAAATATGCATTTCTGACTTTCTTAGAGTTCAAAGAACCCTTAAATAACCCTGGGATATATGATTAATTAAATTTTCTTTCTAAAAAAACTGTAATTGAAAACATTTGTTGTGTTATATGTAATGTAAAACTAATATTGAAAAAAATGTTGTGATATCGAAAAATAATCGATTGTAAACTAATGATTAAAAGACAATAATTTCCATTGAATTAAAATAAATTCAATAAATACCTTTCTTTTAGGTAATTTTTTTTTTGTTTTATAAAATTGCTAAACTGCTATAATTGTTATTATTTAGACAAAGCTTTTCGTCATCACTGACATCTTCAGGTCTTAAACAACACTTTTAGGTAATTGCCTGTGCATTATTTCTGGTAGATAGTAGTTTGTTACAGGAAAAGAAGGAATAGCAGAGAAGAGTAAGAAAATTAGCCCAGTCATCAGAAATTATTAAGTACTGCAAAATAACATAACCTTAAATGGGTTCGTAAATAGAAAACAGCTGATGCAATGTACGGAAAATTTTTAAACGACTAGATCGTATACAAAGAGAGTAATTCTCTTTCTCTCTACCACCCTCTCTCCTACCTATTTTCAAACAACTGCCCTGATATGATACGGAATAAAGAGAACTTGGTCAATATTTTTCATAATCACATACTCTTGATTTAAAAAATAAAATAACATTTTTGTAGGATACTAACGTATTACACATAACAGATAAACAGACGTAAACCCGATACAGTGACTTCTCGTTACAATATGTGCAATAACCCCTGATCTCTACTTAAACTGATTAAACAACTAAGTGATTTTTTCAGTCCAAATTTATAGATAAAAATTTAGAATGTGACTGTACCAGGAAGTGGCAAGACCAATTACCATGTATGGTTGTGAAGAGTAGTCACTGACAAAGAAAACAAGATATGCTGGCCACTTTTAAGGAGAGCAGAATCGTCCTATCTCAACACCGTTAAGTTAGCAAATCTTATGTACCTTTTTACATACAGTTATTTTACCACTGTATTATTTATGAACACTATACCAAAATGAACTTCATAGGATGAAATTTTTTTTTTTAAATTTCTAAAATTTTTTGAAATTTGGTTTAAAAAAGTTACCAGTTTTTTTACTTAAAAACGTTTATTACACAAACCTAAATGAAGGTTTACAAATACATTTGGTACCAGATATGTAAAATTGCAGTACTAACAAACAGCGAAAAGTTTTAGGACCATTATCATAAAGGGTTTCTGAGAAAAAGGAACATGAGTATTAAAAAATTGTAATTTTCTGTAAACTAATCATAGAATATGTAAAGGTTGATAATAACATGTACTTTCTGGTTTGGAATTATTTTATTATTAAAACATTCCTGATCATAGTCATGTAGAATAGCAGGTTTATCAACTCTGATATAGTAAAAGTTCCCTACTGAACATGAAGCAAACATGTTTTTAATAAAATATAATGTAAAGTTCAGGTGACAAACTGAATTTCGTGGTTGACACGATCCACTAAAAGACACATTTTTTGTGCTGAACATTCCTTTACAGAAAAATAATAAATATATTGTTAACAGAATTGAGTAAAGAATAAGAAAGAAGTAAAAAAATACATTTTTTTCATTTTTCGCAGTTCTGCTCTCCTTAAAAGATAAGAATAAAAAATCTACAAAAGAAAAGAGTAAGGATTGTGCACAAGACAACTATAAACTCAAACACAATACAAGAACAGGAACATAGCAGGTCATATCAAAATACAAATACTTACAGTAAGTAGGATGTCCACAAAGAATGAAAGATCACTGGGCAATAACACACACACACACACACACACACACACACACACACAGAGGAAAAGGATAACTGAAAAGAGAGACCTACAAATTGCTGGCGAAATAACATATTGTTACGAGAAGCCTACCGAACAACCTAGAACATTCTCCACTCCCCCCGTCCAGTTTGGCAGCTGCTGCGTCATTCACGTAGGTGGTTCTAGTTGTAACGGTACAAATATTATCGTCCCGAGACATATTGGGAATATTAACATTTTCTTTAATAATTGTGTTGGGGAAAAAGTTATTAGCTACAGAATCGGCAAGCTAACAGTGGAAGACAGCTATTTTTAGCAATCCGAACTTTGAACTTTGTACATTTTGAATCAGGCCACCCGACGTCATGAGCCGAGCCCAACATACATCACGTTGGAATGCAGGAGTGTCCGCTAACTCGCCGGGACGGCGTCAGCAGTCTGTCTAGGCTTGGTGCATAAAGTCAGTCGCCAACCAACATCTAGTGATGACGGACGTGGGCATCTCTCTAACCCAGTTGAATTCATACTCTTGTGCTGTACAGCCGTAGAAGTCCGCGGACAAAAATATCGGGCGCGCCCAACGCCAAAAAGTATATAAAAAGAAAATTAATTAAAAACACTGTTCGCAAAAATGTGAAGGTAAAAAATTATAAAGCAGTTCGACTATATATACAATGAATTAACAGTTTCGGTGCGAAAATGGTGAAAAAAGAAATGTGCGGAGTGATGGAAACTACGCCAAGACGTTGTACTCTTTCGGACATATAAACAGCTAAGTCACCAGTTGGGGGATAGTTGAAATTCAAAATTATGTCCTTTTAAAAGGACATATTTTTACCATCAAATAATAACACAATTGAGATCTCATAAGGGCATGGTGTGTGTGTGTGTGTGTGTGTGTGTGTGTGTGTGTGTGTGTGTGTGTGTGTGTGTGTGTGTGTGTGTGTGTGTGTGTGTGTGTGTGTGTGTGTGTGTGTGTGAAAATTACGTAACATAAGAAGCGCTGGTTTGCGGAAAATAACTTTAAGTTTGTGTATCAATATCTGTCTTTTAACCAAGGTAGTGTAGTATTATTAAACATACATGTGTAAGGGAGGGAGAAAGAATATTTGTTTATTTTATGATGGGAATTAAATGAATTTGCAGTGTTTTGGAACAGATGAAATTAATTTGATTTATGATGATTTTAATTAATAAAAGTATTGAAATGTTCAACTAAAACTGGGCTAGACTAATTATTTATTTAGAATGACCTCATTCTGCTCTCCATAGCTCGCCCAAACGAACTTTGGACCTAGGTAAGTAAATGTGCAGTTGGCAACAGTTCAAGATGGCGTCCGAAACTAGACGCAAAACACAGCTGAATTTTTGTAAACAAATAAAATAAAATTGTACACGTGTAAATAATTTTACATAGTGAGTTACAGGAACACTTGAGTTAAGCATTAAGCTGCTGGCGTGCAGTAAGGAGGCAAAGCTGTACTGCACCTCTGCGGGGTCTATATAAAGCCATAGCAGCCGGATTGTCAGTTCAGTTATGTGAGCGATTTTTACTAGTGCGGACTGAGTGTTGTCGAAGTGAAGTAGTATTGTGTTAATAATTGTATGAAACCCTATTAATAGACATTGTTATTGCGTGTGGACAAATCTAACTGGAAATACTGTACGAGTTAATTACAAACTGTGAAAATTAAAACTGGCGATTAGTAACATAATTGGTGTCTTGTATTTTGTTTTCCACTGTACCTATGACGATTGAGTAGACCATCGTACAGTGGTGTCAGAAGTGGGTGTCAGAAGTGGGATAGAACGGTTAACAGTGGAAACAGAGGACACTGCATAGAAGAGTCCTGTTAGTGGCAGTTGATAAAAAAAGAAGAATGGATACGTCAGATGATAGAATCATTCAAAGCAATGCTACTGCAGATCGAGGAACGACGCCGCTAGGAGGCAGAGGAAAGATGCCGACAAGAGGTGGCAGAAGCATAAAAACGACATGATGAGAAACGCAGACAGGAAAGAGAAGCGGTAGATGAACAACAGAAAGCACTAATGGAAGAACAACTAAAAGAAAAATGTAAGCGTGAAAATGAAACACCAGAGAGACGACAAAAAGAAGAGTTTAGTCGTCAATCAGACGAAGTTAAGGCGTTCGTACAAGATGACATCACTGCAAAATTGTTCCAGTTACGTGGTGACCTGAACAAACAAGTTGACAGAATATCTGATGTTGAAAAATCTGTGTCAACCATGAAAACAAGTATGTCAAGTTTAGAAGATTCTATTAAAAATTCAATAAATCAAATTAAAAAGGAAGTCGAACGTAAAGATAAAGATAGACCATTAATAAATGCTGATGAAGATTCAAAATATTAGAGAAATCAAACTGAAGTAGGGCCAGTGTACGAAAAGGCCCAAACGTTTGATGGAAGACATCACTGGGTCACTGGGAACTTGTGTTTGCCAATTTGAAGCTGCCGCTCGCTTAAATAAATTGACAGAAGAAGAGAAAGGTCTTTCACTAATTCTTGCTTTAAAAGGGCCGGGCGCAGAGCTAATACAGAAAGTGCCATCTGACAGTCAGAACATCAATGCTGAATTAACAAAAGCTCTGGAATTATGGTACGGTGATCAGCATTTGTCGTTGTACTAGCCATGCAACCATCATTTTGCACACAACACCCGCGCAGTACGCCTTGGTCCTTTCAGGGACTGTTGAGCGGAAGTTTTTTTTTTACCAGCATTTGTGCGAAGTATACCGTGTTCAACTTAAAGCGAGGTGACAGCGTTCAGGGGAAAGCCTTCAAGAGTTTGAAGCGAATGTCGACCGACTGACGAGATTGACTTATCCCAAAGAATCAGAGGACTTCCAGAAGTGGATTTCTCTCATTATGTTTATTGACGGTATCAGAGATAGTCAATTACAACAAGTGTTAAGAATGACACGGCATGATAATAAATCAGACGCTTTTGTTCATGCTCTCCGTTTTGAAGCTGCCAAGTCGGTGACCTAGATTTATCAAAGTGTGCCATCATGTTGTAGCCAGACGAATCCAATATCACAGTATCGTTATAAAGGACAGAATAAAGAGACAATTCAAGAACAACAGTTTAAGAAGTCAGCAGTGCCACAACGATCTTTCGAACCAAAGGATAAAGACAGAAGACCAAAGTGTTACAACTGTGGGAAACATGGTCATCTACAGGTAGACTGTTGGGAGAAGAAAATATCGAGAGAAGGGGGGTGATCGCACCAATTGGAGAAGTAAAGCCCCAGAACAGCACACAGTTTCCACGCTACATAAGACTAGTGGAAACCTGATTGTTACTGGATTTGCAGAAGGTAAACAAACATCATTTACAGTTGACATGGGCGCTACAGTCTCTATTGTGCGCCCTGACTTAATCAGCAACCGACGGCCTCAAATTAGCTCTTGTACAATACAGACTGTGACTGGAAGCCACGTCAATGTGTTAGGAAAGATAGACGTACATTTCAACGTTACAAATTGGCACACAAACGTGGGGCTTAACAGAAATATAAATAATTCTTTATTTTAAATTAACAAGGAAAAAGTATATCAGAAGGATTACAACACAAAAATAAAATGAAGAGGGAAATACAACGTTACAAATGGCACCCAACTAGCGAGGCTGAAATTAGGGAATTATTAGGCGGAAAAAATAATATAATAGCTGACCTAACTTCCTAACTTTAGCTGGTGACTGTTATAAGTTCAGAAATGCATCGAAGAGCTACTTCAAAAAGGAGAACGAAGGATCCAGAGACAGAAGAAGATAGGCGAGAACACGAGGAAGAGGCAGTTATGGATAGTGGAAGTGAAACAACAGGCGGGTGACAATGAGGAAGCCAGAGGAGGCATGGATTTACAAATAATGGAACAAATGCTAAACCGAATGAATGAAAATTTAATAAAACAGATGAATGAAAAAATAGACAGTACAAATGAGAAGTTAGAAAATAAAATAGACAGTATGAAGGAAGATAATAAACGAATGGAGGAAAAATTTGACAGAAATAAAGAAGAGAATAATGAAAACTTTAGGAAACAAAACGAAAATACTAATGAGAGTTTAAAGCAAATGAACGAAAAATTTGACAGGAATGATGAGAGTTTAAAACAAATGAATGAAAAAATAGACAGTATTAAAGAAAGTACTAAAGAAGAGTTCAGGCAAATAAATGAAGAAAATTTTAAACAGATTAACGAAAAAATTGAAAACTAACAAAGAGTTGAGAGAAACTATTAATGAACAAAAAGAAAATATATAAACGAGAAATTTGAGAGGAATAATGAAAACTTAAAACAAATGAAAGAAGATTTCAGGCAAATAAATGAAAAATTAGAAAATAAAATTGAGAAAATAGACAATACCAAGGAAAGTACTAAAGAAGATTTTAGGGAAATACATGAAAAATAAATAGCATAACGAAAGCATAAATGAAAGGATAGACAAAATTAATGAAAATACAGATGAGAAGGTAAAATATATCAATGAAACAATTAATCAAAGAGTAGATCGAACAAGTGAGGAACTTCTATTGTTCAAAGAGAGTATAATCACTCAAGTAAACCACTTGGAAGACAACAATAAAGTTAATGTAACAACAGTGCAAAGGGAAACTCAGGAGAAACTGGACAAAGTACAGGAGACAGTAACAGGTCAAACTGAAAACATCAATAGTGAGGTAGGCCAAGTAAAGGGTCAGGTAGGCCACATCCACGAAGAACTGGGAATTCTTCAGAGTAGGCCAATACATTGTCATCAAAATATCATACCGGAACATAGAGAGACCATTAATTTCAGGGACTACAATAGAAACCCTATGGAGTTCCTTGAAAGAGTGAGTGAATGGCTCAACCGAACAAGGACAGAAATAATTCTGAACACATTAGTAATCCGAGGAATAAGGGCAACTGAATTTATGGATCACGGATAAACTAACTACAAACCCACTATTAAGAAAAGGGACTGATTTTCTGGGTTGTACCGACCAAGCAAACCATTTAAAAAAGAAAAATATAATATTAATTATGACAAAAACAATATAAATGAAGATTTAAAGAAACAAAACCAAGACCTAAGAGAAACCATTAATAAACAAAAGGACTGTTACTGCAGTTCCCGAAGACAGTTTGATCCAGGGATCAACACCGAAGAAGAACCTACAGTACTGTGCGAATTAATGTGAACACATCATAATTATCACAATTTTACTTTTTTTTCACAGTTGGCAACACTTTTATGTCAAAGTAGCGGCCATTTTGTTTTACTGTTCTGACAGTCGGTGAGTAATGAGACATAGCAAGCTACAGACGCGTTGCATTTTGTTTTTTTTTTTAGAATTATGTGTTTTTGCTGAAGTAAGCTGAACTAAGGCTTTATTTGCTTTTTATTTTTGAAGATGGATATTACTCCCAAAAAGCGCACTAAAATTGTTACTTTGAGTGAACACACATCGATGACTCATAAGAGATATGGCCAAGGAGTGTGGTGTGAGTTTAGGAGCTGTCAACAAGATTTTGAAGCAAAAAAGGGACACTGGGACAATTGAAGCGAACAGAAAAGGGAAATGTGGAAGGAAAAGAAAGACAACAGTAAGGGATGAAGCTTTTTTAATAAGGGAAAGTAAATTAAACCCTAGGAAAACCAGCCAAGAACTTCAGCAAGACTTAGCACACGCTGGAGTTATTTTTCATGACTCCACCGTACGAAAACGATTTATAGAAGGAGGAAGAAAAACAGTCAGACCTCAAAAAAAAAAGAGTTATTGACTGCTGCCATGATGACAAAACGATATGATTGGGCAAAAAAATATGTGAGCTGGACTGTTGAAGATTGGAGAAAGTGTTGTTCTCAGATGAGAGCCATTTTTTGGTACAAGGACAGCGATCTCGTTTCGTTAGAAAAAGTGACAACGAAAAACTTACGACGCTCATATTGATCAAACAGTTAAACATCCGTTAAAGAAGATGTTCTGGGGCTGCTTTTCTTATAAAGGTACCAGATGCCTTGTGCCGATCGAAGGCATGATGAACTCGCAAAAATACAGAGACTTGCTAGAACACAGATTGGAAGCTGAACTAAGAAAAGTTTATGTCAACGGTCAAGCAGTTTTTCAACAAGATTTGGCTCCATGTCACGTGTCCAAGATCATGATGAAATATTTCAAGGACAAAAAGATATCATGCCTTGAATGGCCAGGAAACTCACCGGACCTTAATCCGATTGAAAATCTGTCGGCTATTGTAAAAGCTAGACTTCGTAAAATAGATTGCACAACAAAAACAAAACTGATTGAGGTTGTAATCCACACATGGTTTCGAGACCAGCAAATATCAGTTGATTCTATGCCAAAACGTGTTGAAGAAGTTATAAAAGCCAAGGGAGGACATATTTCCTATTAAAACAATTTAAATTGTATTCTTTTCTCTTTTTTCTTTGTCTATAACTGTAATGGGACATTTTGGCCTACCTGGGGTAATATAAAAAATCAGTGTATTTTGATAAGAAATAATATTGGTAATGTAACATTAAATTTGGGAAACATAAAATTATATTATATAATAATAATTTTGGGAGACGTAAACATAAATTCAAAATGAGGGTAAATTTTATTGGGACAAAATTAGAAAAGTGATTGTAAAATATTGTTCATGAATTATACCGACGTAGTAGATAAACGGGCGAAATTGTGTCAAGGTCAGCTCCAGACGCAAGAAAACAATTATATATTATGTAACATCAAGTCAGACGATATTACGTCAGTGATTACATCATGCTGGAATTCAGGCGTGGCAGCCGACTGCACATATTATACGCATATTGGTGTAGTGATACAACTTTTAGAACAATAAGAATTCGTAAGACAGCCACAGCAGCTTTACAAAGTTGCTCATCATTTTCATCTCATCCCAGTCTGAAATAACTACTCGCGCGAGTAACACCTACAAGTTCCGGAACTAAAAAATCGCGGGCGCCTGCGCACAAAATGTGAATAACATGTTTAAAATGTGATATAAAAGCAAAATTCATACATAAAATGTAAATAACAGTTTTCTTTATACAATAACAGTTTCGGAGATTATCAGTGAAAACAACGATCGATGTAGTGCACGGAACAATGCGGCATCTTCAAAACTCATCAGCTGGGTAACAAATTGGGGTTTGAACAAAGTTGTAATAAGGGCTAAACCAAAATTTATCATCATAATGTTATTTTAAAAGAAAAAAATGAGATCTCTTAAGGGTATGGGGTGTTTGCATGTGCGTGAGTGAGTGAAAAGTATGTTAATATAGAAGTACTGGTTGCGTATATTTATAAATTCATTTGATTTGTTGTTTTACAATTTCTAGATTAAATAATTAGTTTGTTTTATTAATTGAGCCTCGTGGCCAAATATGTTCAAGATGATTTAAAAAGAGTGAAATGTACAAGTGTGGGAGTGAAAGGAAAATAAAAGGGAATGTCATTTGGTAACACATTAATAAATGAGTTATTTATTGCAAACAAACCATTCTGATCTCTTGTGTTCGCCGAAAAGAAACTGGCCCGAAATTGGTAAGTACATATATTTTTTCTTGCAGTTGGTACAAATTCAAGATGGTGCCCGAAGAAGTTAGACAGTAAATAATGAATAACATTAAAATTAATTAAATTCATAATTATCAGTAAAGATTATATCACAATTGGCTTCCGAACTTAGGGACATTTATATAAAATATTCTTATATAAATATAGGCTTAATTGGAGAGCAGAATGGTCGTTTGAAATAAAAATAAATTTTTTTGGTACGTAGAAATAGACGTAGATGACGAGAGTGTCAGATAGGGTTATGTTACAGTGTTATTGATAAATGTGTATTATAAATAAGTAAAAAATCAAAGAATTTAAACAAATGGATAATAAAGAGATTGTAGGTGAAATGAGCGAGTCGGCTGGTGTGGGGGAACCAGGGGTTCATTCAACCCCAGTAAATCGATCAAAAGAATTCAGCTTAACTGAGTCAGCTATAGAAGACTCGGGTACTCTATCAACTCCAATCTCAAAGAAATGTAATAGCCAATTAGATAATGATTAACGAGCATATTACGAACAATATCAAGGGATATTCATGAACAGAAAAACGAAATTAAAGAAATTAAAAGTAGTTTCAATGAGAAATTAGATGAACAGAATAACAATTCAATGAACAAAATATTAAATTTGACGAAATTAGAGATGAAATTAAACAGCAGAATTTTGATTTCAATAATCATATTAAGGAAATTACTACACGTTTTGATACAATTAAAGATCAAATATTAGAATCAATAAGTGGCAGTTGCGAGAAAAGATTGAAGAGATGAATTTTAATTTAGAACGTAAATTAAATCAGATGATGAATAAGAAGTTAGGTGACAATGTTATAGTTATGACAAATAATAATAATAATAATGACAAAATAGTGGAAGAGGTAGTGTTAGATAATAAAGTATTGACTAATGATGATAATGATGTTAATTACAATTCTGAGGTAAGTAGGAGTGAGAATTATGACAATATAAGTAAAAATATGGTGTTAAAGAATAATGGGGTAAATATTGAGAGTACTGATGAAGTTTTAGAATGTAATAATGGAATGTTAATGTGTGTTTATGAGTCAGAGAGAGAGAGAGAGAGAGAGAGTATAGAATATAGTGGGGGTAGATTTTTCCCGTGATGTTGTAGTTGGGGGTGAAGAAAAGGCTTCACGAGTATATTTGGGAGACATATGGTCTGCAAATAGTTGTCCCTGGATTTTTTGTGCACCTGATAGGTGGTGCAACAATAAAGTTGTAGTGTCCCCTGCATATATTGAGAGAAAAAGTGTGATATGGTGTTGTGATGAGAGAAAGAGAAAGAGAGAAATAGAGATTTTTGAGATAAATAGAGGTTATGAAATGTTAGTGCAGGTTTTAGATATTGAGAATGATGAAAAAAGTGACTTACATTGTGAAATAGAGATAGATGAATATTTTGATGATACCTTTATAAATGA
Organism: Magicicada septendecula; assembly: GCA_034769895.1. Classification (NCBI taxonomy): domain Eukaryota; kingdom Metazoa; phylum Arthropoda; class Insecta; order Hemiptera; family Cicadidae; genus Magicicada; species Magicicada septendecula. The sequence continues at coordinate 797,191,696 of CM068368.1, forward strand.
TAACTTATCTGATGTGGTGATGAATGTAGTGGAAGAGTATGATGATAGAATGTTAAACAAAAACACTGACGGTGACAAGACCAGAATTCCAAATGTAGACAGGTTGTATGAGATAGTAATAATGTGGGGTAAGCCTATAAAACATTGTTACTGGATAATGGAAACATTTGAGAACACAGATAGTTATTATAATAATAAAAATAACAAATTGAAGGTCGATAAAAATGATTTATGTTTTAAATATGTTAGATATTTATACGATGATGGTGGTGGTTGAAATTAAAATAAGTGAATGGACATGTTAAATATTTTAGTTTATGGTTATGACATGGCTGGATTATGAAATGAAGTGTGAAAAACTGAAAAATAATGACAAAGATTTGTAAATAAATAAATTAATTAATAGTGAAATTGATTGTGTTTGTATTGTAAAATGTTTTATGTAAACAATGTGCATGTGGTAGAAATTGATGTAATAATAATAATAATATTATTTTGGCAGACTAAATAAATAACAAAAATAATTATGAAGATGGTAATAAATGAATTGTAATTGTTTTGGAGTAAGGTAATTAAAATATGTTGTGTTTTCAATACTTGATGAAATTAAAATAATTTGAGATGTTTAAATATTTTTAATTGATTTAAAATGTTGTATAAAGAGATTTTGATGATGAATTTAAATTATTTGTATGAGATTTAAACTTGATAGTAAATAGTGAATAAATATAAAGTTGTAAAAGATAGAATTTGGGTGATAATGATAAATAAGGTATGTGAGTTAGTCGAAGGTATTTTTAATGGGAGTTAGAGAGAACAATATTATTGTGAATAAAAGTAATGTAGAATTTGAGTATTGATAATGACACAGTAGCTATGGGGAAAATATGTAGAGCAATGAGAGTAATATATTGGGGTAATAAACCAGGTGATATTTTGTAGATGAAAATGATGTATTGGGAGAGTAATTAGATTATGGGGAAAATTTGTAAAGGGGGTGGTGTGATGAGGAGTCCTCAACGAAAAGCGTTGTGGCAGGAAGGGAACCGATATGCGCCGGAAAGGGTTACCTAGGGAGGGTCCGGGAACCAGATAAGGGAATGAGCATTGAGTGGGAACACATCCTGAGTACAAAGGGGTCGAGAGTATTTTGTTATAAGGGTAGAATGATTCGAAATGAATTAGAGTAGTAAGTTAGAGGTAGAGTAGGGTTGGTAGATGTTTTGATAGATGGGTGTCATACTAGATAAAGAATTTGTAAGTGAGCATTAGAGTCATAAAAGGGGTAAGATTATAGGTAAATGCCAAGTTGATAAAGTGAATTATTATGAATAACTAAGAGACCCAAACTAAATGATGAAAATAAATAATAGAAAATTCATAGTTAAAATGAAATGTTATGTAAAATGAAGGTTGATAACAAAGTGAAATTTTTGTGGAAAAGTTAATGGTATAGTAAGTGATAAATAATTAATAATTAATTAATAAAAGTTCAATTGAAATAAAAATGTAACGTTTATAATTTTATATGCAAATTAAAATGTGAATTGTTTATTTTTAATGTAATAACAACAATGTTTATTATGTAGTTGATTTTATGATGTACTTACATGATTTTGTGGTAACTTGAGATGTTTTGAGGGAAATGTTTAACCAAGTTGAGAAAGATATAAGGAAATAATTTGTTTAGATGTAGTTGATTTTGTCATATATAAGAAATTTTAAATGAATTTAATTGTTTTGAAATATTAATCCTAGGAGGAAAGGTATTTGTAATATTGTAATGAGAAATGTTTATTTAAATTCTGATGGGAATCAGGGCAATATGTTTTGTATTTTTGGGATAAGATTTAACGAGAGTAGGGTATACAGAATGTTAGTATGGAATTTTAAAATATGTATCATGTTATGTTATGTATTCATATATATGTTAGAGGTTAAGAGAAAAAAAAACCAGTGCTTCTTAACGCAAACCAGCACAGCTAAGGGGAAACAGATCAGTTAGGGATATAGTATTGTATAAGGCCACTAGTTGATATTTTGATTTGTTGTTTCAGTGTTTGGTGATGCTGTGGCGGCGATCCTGAGCTGGCCAGCGCGTCAGAGCAGGAGCGTTAAGTACCTGGCTGACTTTATGGTGTTGGGATCTCGAGAGAGAAGTCCAGTAAGGTCATTCAGGTGCGGTCACAGTCACTAGACCAAGGGTGAGTTAATTATATTTTTTGTTTGTAAACCGTAAAGGGGGTTGTGGCGACATATCCTAGCTGATCCCTTTAGCAAGTATGAATGTGTCAATGAGAGTTTTAATGCTTCGGCATAAAACCTCTCATTGAGGGGGTATTGTAACGGGACATTTTGGCCTATCTGGCTAATGTCCAGGTAGTGTATATAAATATAATGTAATATAAAAAATCAGTGTATTTTGATAAGAAATAATATTGGTAATGTAACATTAAATTTGGGAAACATAAAATTGTATTATATAATAATCATTTTGGGAGACGTAAACATAAATTCAAAATGAGGGTAAATTTTATTGGGACAAAATTAGAAAAGTGATTGTAAAATATTGTTCATGAATTATACCGACGTAGTAGACAAACGGGCGAAATTGTGTCAAGGTCAGCTCCAGACGCAAGAAAACAATTATATATTATGTAACATCAAGTCAGACGATATTACGTCAGTGTTTACATCATGCTGGAATTCAGGCGTGGCAGCCGACTGCACATATTAAACGTATATTGGCGTAGTGATACAATTTTTAGAACAATAAAAATTCGTAAGACAGCCGCGGCAGCTTTACAAAGTAGTGCCATTCGTCTCATCCCAGTCTGAAATAACTACTCGCGCGAGTAACACCTACAAGTTCCAGAACTAAAAAATCGCGGGCGCCCGCGCACAAAATGTGAATAACATGTTTAAAATGTGATATAAAAGCAAACTTCATAAATAAAATGAAAAAAACAGTTTTCTTTATACAATAACAGTTTCGGAGATTATCAGTGAAAACAACGATCGATGTAGCGCACGGAACAATGCGGCGTCTTCAAAACTCATCAGCTGGGTAACAAATTGGGGTTTGAACAAAGTTGTAATAAGGGCTAAACCAAAATTTATCATCATAATGTTATTTTAAAAGAAAAAAATGAGATCTCTTAAGGGTACGGGGTGTTTGCATGTGCGTGAGTGAGTGAAAAGTATGTTAATATAGAAGTGCTGGTTGCGTATATTTATAAATTCATTTGATTTGTTGTTTTACAATTTCTAGATTAAATAATTAGTTTGTTTTATTAATTGAGCCTCGTGGCCAAATATGTTCAAGATGATTTAAAAAGAGTGAAATGTACAAGTGTGGGAGTGAAAGGAAAATAAAAGGAAATGTCATTTGGTAACACATTAATAAATGAGTTATTTATTGCAAACAAACCATTCTGATCTCTTGTGTTCGGCGAAAAGAAACTGGCCCGAAATTGGTAAGTACATATATTTTTTCTTGCAGTTGGTACAAATGCAAGATGGCGCCCGAAGAAGTTAGACAGTAAATAATGAATAACATTAAAATTAATTAAATTCATAATTATCAGTAAAGATTATATCACATAACTAATAAATGTTTTTTTCAAATTATCACTTGTGTTCACATTAATTCGCACAATACTGTATGTCAGCGACAGTAATAAAAATAATAATTATAACGAAAATAATGACACTCAAGACAAGAATAATTCAAACCAAAATAATAATAACAAATATAGTAATGATAACAACCACAGTAACAGGTATAGAACCAGGAGGAGGAGTTTTGATTACAAAGGGATGAAAAAAAATATAATAATAACCAGTTATTATTATAACTGGTTATAGTCTTCTTCTATGATGAAGAGAGAATAAATAATAACCAATACAGGGGCTAAAGTATATGATAGATGTCAACAGAGTAAAAAAGTTATGCAAGAAAGTATACCAACACTGCAATAAATAAAATGATAAAAGTGAGAGCTGCTGGTAGGCAAAATAAAAAGTTATAGGTGTCAAGTTAAGGCAACATAAACTCGATGGTGTTAGTGGTGACACAAGAGTTACCATTTAAAGAAATGATAGAGTGTAAGATGATATGGCTCCACTCAGCAGTCATTTGATATGGGCAGTGGCCAAGGAGCACTGTACCATGCACTGGGGGAAGGGTCGAGTGAGGATAACAAGCCGCAAATGTACCACTCACAATCGACATACATTCACCGTGCCACGTGATGATAAGGAGGAATTTGTAGCACCAGTCGGAAAATCAGCCCAGACAGAAGATGACAAATAGAATAAGGAGATAAAAGACTTTATTCAGTTATAACCACCAGTATGAGCTAGAAAACCACTATACAAGAAAGGCAGTCGTTTGACGAGTACAAAAGATATAGAAGAATATGTAAGAATTTTAATTAAGAATTATCGTGTTACACCCCTGTGAAAGTTAACAAGAAACAAGAACCCATAGCATAATTAATCTCCCGAAATCTGTCCGTACCAACTAATGTTTACAAGACCGCCACCAAGAGAAATAACGGAATTAATAAAGTTCCCTGACGAACCGCGGGAAGATATAAATTTAAAAAGGATATACAACAGGGTACATCATCAAGCGTATTTAAAAAGAAAAAGACAGAATAAGAAGGGTATTCCCGCAATTACACGTGAAAATGGTGAAAAGATACTGATAAAAAATAGACAACAACCGAGTAGTACCGAGAGGATAGGAAAAAAGCTACTTCTACTGTATATAGGACCTTTTATAATAAGAAAAAATAACGGAAACAACACTTATGTGATCAGGTACCCAAACACCAACAGGATCAAGGGTACATACAACCAAACTGAGATCAAAAAATTTTACGAATAAACCAGAAGAGGGTGAAGACCCTCAACAGATTATTTTCCCCAAACCTCGTTTAAGTAAAATAATCGTGTTTGGTGGGGAGGTATCTGTAATGTAACAGAATGAGGAGACCAAATAAATATGAAAACTCAATATAAAAACCCATAAAATAAATAAAACCATTATAATAAACCCTGAAGTACATACAGTAAATAAAGAAATACTAATGTATCATAGTTTATAAGAGAATACTGTAAATAATATTTCATAAAAAGAGTGAAGTGATGAGGGAAAAATTAGCAATAATTAATCAAACAGATAAGACTGTACAGATTAATTAGTTCCTTTTGTGACCACAGAAATGTAAACCCAATACAAAAACCAAGAATATGACATATAGAAACACAATACAATGTATTAGGGTACTTAATGTATTTCTATGAATAAGGAAGTAGCTGTACGAGGTGTGTTCAAAAAAAGACCGAACTTTTTAAATAACACATCAACCCGCACAAACAACATGTCGAGACTTTGGGCGCACCTAGCGATAGTGTTTCACAACAAAGTGCCATTTATTCTGTTCCGCTATCAGCATTAGTCTTTGAGGTATATCAAATTGAGTGGGGACGTGCGCACGCTGGCCAACGGGTTAGTGACAAAGCGATTAAGAAAGACCGCGAAGAACAACGTGTGCGTATGAAATTTTCCCGCAAAACTAGGTTAAAACTTTACAGAGACATTCTGGTTTTGAATTAAGCATACACGGAGGCCTGCATGAGCCGTACAATTATTTTAAGAATTTTTAAAGAGGGCAAAAACAATGGTCGGTGCAGATCAAAGCGATATCGAAGATCATGGGAAGAGAGCTCATGATGTGGTAACTGTAAATCATCGTTCAACTGCCGAGACTTTCTGACAAAATGCGCTTCCATATAAGATCGTGAAACTAAATTTTGATAGAAACATTGTAATGTATCATTTCACTTAAAAATTCTTACTGCGTTTGTTGACGACGATCAGAAAGAGACCCGTTTTGAAATCGGTCAACAACTGCTTACCAATATAAATGGTAATGAGAACTTTGGAATCCAATGGAAATGGGTCTGCAAATATTTTACGAAGTTAGCAGAAAAATTTTATACACACATGTTGTGTTAAGATCTTCATTCTCACTTTGTTATAAATCCGCCGGACGGTGTGTGCTCGTCCCCACTACAGTGTGTGTAGCTCAAAAACTGATGATCATGACGGGACGGAGAAAACGGAATTCCGGCGTCAAAACCTGTCGCTAGCAGCACATAATTGTGCAGCTTGCTCTATGACCAGGTTGACGTGCTACACAAATAGTTCGGTTTTTTTTTAACACACCTCGTATACTATATATAAGTGAAACCAAAACAATCAGTGACAAAGTGTATAAACAAGTGAGTTATGATAAGTGTTAATCACTCAGACAGGACTGGGAAGATTAATACCAGTGTTAAGGTGAACAGGGTAATCATCACCATAAACACACAACAAATACGAGGTGTGTTCAAAAAAAGACCGAACTATTTGTGTAGCACGTCAACTAGCGCATAGATCGAGCTGCAGAATTAAGTGCTGCTAGCGACAGGTTTTGACGCCTGAATGCCGTTTTCTCTGTCCCGTCACGATCTTCAGTCTTCGAGCTACACGCGCTGTAGTGGGCACGGGCACACACCGTCCGGCGGATTTATAACGAAGTGAGAAGGAAGATCTTAATACAATGTGTGTGTATACAATTTTGGTGCTAACTTCATAAAATCTATTTCTGATCTATTTCCATTGCATTCCAAAGTTATCATTACCATTTGGGTTGGTACACAGTTGTTGATCGATTTCAAATCGTGTCTCTTTCTGATCGTCGTCAACAAACGCAGTATGAATTGTTTTCTTACAAATGCAGTAATACCATACAATTAAATTTATCGATCTAAATTTAATTTTACAATTTTATATGAATGCGCATTCTCTCAGAAAATCTCGGTAATTAAAAGAATTAATTATATTTACCACATCGCGAGCTCTCTTCCCATGATCTTCGATATCGCTTTGATTGCACTGATAATTAGATTTTTGCTCTCTTTAAAAATTCTTAAAATAATCGTTCGGCTCAAGCAGGCTTCCGCGTATGCTTAATTGAAAACCAGAATGTCTCTGAAAAGTTTTAACCTAGTTTTGCCGCAAAATTTCATGCGCACATGTTGTCCTTTGGGGTCTTTCTTAATCAGTTTGTCACTAATCGCCGACCAGTGTGCGTATGTGCCCACTCAATCTGATATACCTCAAAGACTACTGCTAATAGCGGAACACAATAAGTGGCAGTTTGTTGTCAAAAACTATCGCTAGGTGCGCGCAAAGTCTCGGCGCGTCGTTTGTGCGGGTTGATGTGTTACTCAAAAAGTTTGGTCTTTTTATGAACATACCTCGTATATGATCAAAATCATAATAGACAAAGTGTTTAGAAAGCAGTTACCCCAAGTCAGGTTCTGATATTAGTTGTATACTTAACAATTTTAATATTAGTTGTTAATTTTTCAAATTCCTTAGATTTGTTAATGTTTGTGCAAGGGAAGGGGCTACCAATGATGTTACTACAAGTAATAAATAATAACCTATCCACATTAGTATAACAATGTGAAATTGACTAGGGATAATTAATTAATTAACAGAGCAAAATGGATTGAAAAGAGATATTATTATGTGTTAAACAGTTGTTTAGAGTTAATGAAAGTTAGCCTATTTATTCAATGTTCATTACAGTCATAGCCAGGTGGACATGACATTAAGCTGATATGATTGTATATTTCTTTGTTTTGTTAACGTAATGATGTTATAAAAATGCAATGAAAATGTTAAAACTATGTAATTAACAAGAGGGTCTTAAAACAATAAGACAAATAGTATTAGTAAAATTGAACTGTATACCAAGAAGTAGGCCAATACTGATATATTATGGTTGGTCAACTAACTAATAATGGTAAACTGAAAAAAGATATGATTAGATGTTAAACAGTATTTGTGTTTTTTGGAAGTTAATTTATCCGTTGAATGGTTATTAGAATCTCAGTCATGGAAACATAACATTAAGTTAATATGTTTGTAATTTTTGTTGATGAAGTAATAGAATAAGAATATGAGGAGTATGGTAATCCAATGTAATAAGATAACAGAGAACATCTGTGATAAATAAGAAGGGTTCAAACCAACAGGCAAAATAATAAATAACAAAGTGTAACATGGTGGTGAAAGAAACACCATGAAATAGCCCAATATTAAAATAAATAAACTATTGTCAGAATAGCCAGTACAGTAACAAACCAAAATAAATTACGTATTGTTCCGAATACAAGCCGCACCCCAAAAATTACCGTAGGTTAAAGGTTAAAAATTTGCAAAAAATATAAAGTCACCGCTTGAATAAAAATTACTAAATGTTATTAAGATGAAGAAAGAAATAGCATGTTAAAGTACACTGTTGTTAATTAATTATTATTATTATTTACAAACCGTTTATAAAAATTATACTCTTTTTTTGTTAAGTTATTTTATGGTAGTGTACAGTAGTTTATATTTTGTGCACTTTAAAATATTCCCATACTTAATCACTGTCACTGTAACTGTCTTCAATATTACTGTCACTTGTCCCTGAGACAGTCGCTTCGTCCTCTTCATAAATGACATCGTCTTCCATTCCATCCATGCAGTTCGATATGCAGCACTTTTTGAAACCACGAATTATGAATTCTGGTGGGATGCTTTCCCATGCACTCTTGATCCAGTTGCCGAGTTCCGTTATGGATAGTTTTCTTTATTTTTCCTGTAGGAGTCAAAGGATGATTTCTTGCCACCAACCAGTCATTATATAAATGCCGCAGGTTATCTTTAAAAGGTTTATTAACTAAAACATCCATCACCTGCAACTGACTTGTCATTCCTCCAGGAATAAAAGCGATATCAGTGTTCATTTCTTTGTAAAGAAGCTTTTTTATTTCATCCGTAGTGTGACCACGAAATGAATCTAGCACTTACAAACCGGATCGTTTTAATAATGCTCCTAGGCGTTTATCCCATACACATTTTAACCAATCTACCATAAGATCGTTTGTCATCCAATCTTTTTCGTGACAGCGAAAAATTACACCCGATGGTAACTTCTCTTTTGGCATGGTTTTCCGTTTTTATATTACGTTAGGTGGAAGTTTTCGTCCATCGGCTAATGCAGCAAGCATTACAATGACACATAATTTTTCATTTCCCGTAGTCTTTACTGTTACAGATGTAGTTCCCTTTTGGTCCACCGTAAAGTTAGAGGTCATGTCAAAAAATACGGGCGTTTCATCGGCATTTCCCATGTGTTCAAGTGAATAAATATGCTTCTTACATAAATTAATGACAAACCGCTGATAGTGAAGGAGTTTTTCTTTGTAGTCACTCGGTAGTTTTTGTGCGAATGATGTACGTCGTCTAAGCGCAAATCCATTTCGCAGCATCATTCGTCTTATCCACCTGAAGATGGCTTTGAAACCAGAGACTTTTAATTCTTCTGCGATTTCTAAAGCTTTTAATTTTAAAACATGTCTAGTGACAGGGAGTCCTTGCCTTCTTAAAAGCTGTAGGCCTATGTATTCACAGACACTGGATTCTACTGCTACAAAATGCCCAACTTGAGGTCCCATGAATGCTCGTCGCGCAATATTTGCTTTTAAAAGCCGTTCCTTCTGTTTTCTCCATCGTCGAATACAAGATTCACCAATATCGAATTTTCTTGCGGCTTCGCAATTGTATGTTTTTTCTGCATGTTGTATCACAATTAATTTATGATTCACATCGTACGTATTACGTTTATTTTTTGGAATTTGATTTGACTGCGTGTCTTTAGTCTCAACAATATCACTCACACCGCAAATGATCTACAAAAACGCCGAATGAAAACAAAGTACAGATAAGCGATGTTGTCGCTGTTACAACAGAAAACCACAATGGCAGTTTACCCGGTATTTAGAAACATGTTACTCACACCCCATCTACTCATCCTTTGTCTTGCCTCCTACAGAAGGGTGTGAGCACGCGCCCGTGTGCATGCACGTACAATTTTTCTTCCTATTCTTTATTCAGTTTGCTGTTAAAACATACATCATAAATCATAATGCCAGAGTTAACAACAGCCAGGCAAACTGCTGTTGTTTAGGCAGTAAACAACTCGTAGATACCAAGAGCGTTCGTCCCGCCAGAAGTCAAGTATAACTTCGAATTTCGTAAGCACGCGAATGCAAGCTGCAAGCCAAATTAGTGACCATGTTTTTAGGAGAAAAAGTGCGGCTTGTATTTGGAACAATACGGTAATACAGAATAGTAAATTTAACAAGATAAGCAATATTTCTATAATGGTAATCACAATTTCAATACTTAAATGAATTAGAAAATGTTTTTGACATGGAATCCATACGTATGTAATGTCTTACTCGCACGTTTCGCGAAAATCGACCGTTATGTTTCAAATGTACTTCCGGCATACCACTATCTCATGAACCGCTCAACCAATCCCAGCAAACCAGGTGTCAGGTGATCGAGTCACTCAGCCCCCTTCCAACAATAGTACTGAGAATTTTGACAACTGACTTCAGTCGCCTCTAGGCTTTGTCTGCGTGAGGGTGTTTTTGCGCCGAAAATTTCTAAATTGCTTCCACTAAAACTTAAATATCTCGGGAACTACAAGTCCGATCGCGAAAATACAAAGTGCGTTGTGATCCTCAGAACTAAATCTCTCCAATAACACCAATTCCGAGTACCAGAAGCACTCACAGAAAATAATAACATTTGAACTCAAAAATTTGAAATGCCTCGACCTAAAAATCGCGATAAAACTCTAACCAAAAATTTCAAACCGAAAACCGGCAAATCCTATGCAGAGCGTCAACAGGCCTATCGTTTGAGACTAAAATCAAAGAAATCGGCCGAGAACTTAGAAAATGGCAACCATTTGAAGATTGACGAAACCCCGTCAGCGCCCAAGCGGCCCGCATCTCCGATACCTGGGTCATCCGGCGTGCCCCCAAAGCGACTCAGAACGAGCGTACAGCTAGCTAACAAGAAAACAGACGATGAGAACATTAATAACTTGTGCTTCGACAACACTGGACCCTCAATGCTCTGCGCAGAACAGCCCAGTCCAAGTCGCCGCTTCAAAGGAGTCGACGAGGAATTCTCTAAGCACTTTATTAACAATCCGTTCGGCTCGGTGTGTGGGATCTGCGATCGCTTGTGGTTCAAGAGTGATCTAAGACCGTGCGTACCATCATACATAAGTCTCTTGGCCACAGTGTTCGGAGCGGACGAGTACTCAAGTGCGAGTAATATGGAAGGCGTGTGCTCTACGTGTGTTGCAAGTCTCAAACAAGGCAACGTACCGCCGCTGTGCAAATCATACGGCGATATGTAGCTATTTAACCAACCCTTCATTCCTTCCCAAAGCACAAGTCTGCCCATGATTCCATGTCTACCGGTAGTCCCACGACTACCAGGTTTAATTTTTGAAAATGTCAAACTGTATAAAGACATATAAAACCAAATTTTGTAAAGGTGATAAACCACCTATTAAGAAACCCACACATATCAAATGAGATACCAAAATGTGTCTATTTTAATGAGGAATATCACTGTATAGGTCAATTTAGGTACATTAATTAATAATTAGAGAGTAATTTGTAGTGGAAAATGAAAAAACCAAATGGTCATGTGACCCCTAAGTTCAACTGTATTGACCAATGAGAAATTTGCTAATTTTTGGTCAAGACCATTGAAAGAGTAAGAAAAACTGATTATTCTATTGTTAGGCATAAAAGTGTGCAGGTCAGCTCTGTGTAGCTAAGAACCCAAGTACAGCAGAGAATCAAATCCGAATCAGAGAAAAGAAGCAAAATTATACCACACAGAGAAAACATTAAAATGAAGAGAACATAAATTAAAAAATATAAATCAAGAGAAGAATAAATGAAAGGTAAAACCAAAGGAAATAAAAAGTGAAAAAGTATTTCTACTAGACATGGTGAGAAATTAACCTTATTCTAAAAATCACAGTTTACAACTACACCACACAAGATTAATTTCACCAACACTTTTTAACAGCACAATAGTTAAAAGAAAAGAGAATTAACTATAATCACGGTTAACATTACAAGTAAATTCATTTATTAAAAGAAACCAGTGACGAATAATTTTCGCATTAGTTGAGGTGAGCCACAACCAGCCATTTGGAAATTTTGTCAACTCAAACTCTAAGCGACGCCATGACAGTGTGGTTTTGGGACATTTAAATTAAATTATTATTGTATTACACTAAAATAAAATTAAATCTATTTGTATTAGTAATTAAGATTTTTAAATATTTGTGAAGTATTGTACTTCAAGTATGCATTTTGAAACTCTACAACTTATTGCAAATAATAAAATACTCTCCGAGTCCCTAGTTCGGGGCCAATGTAACTCTATTAATTAGTGCAGATATGTTAAACTCTTACCTTATGGATATCTCCAAGGTTCTACAGACAAACACAGCTGCAGAAAGGATTATTTGAAGGTTATCGGTACACATATAAATACACAGTTTGTTTTAAAACAAATCACTTCTAGTTTATTAGCCAAATTAATTATTCATCAATTAAACACTCGTCTATTACTTTATATTAGTAACACATTGAATTCAAACAGATTACTAAATGAAATCTTTCTTAACCTATAACAAATTATATATTTTTGAATAAACCAGTACGTTTTTCCCTCTTTTCCCCTTGCTCTTATATTTAATAAAAAAAACTTTTCTCTTAAGAGATCTCTATTTGTTTTTACGTTTTGAGGTTTAGTTTCATGATGAATAATCATCATTTACTTAACATTGGTTTAAATGTTAATATGCTGTGAGTTTAGTTACCCATTCACCGTGTAGGTCCGTATAGTTTGTTGCCCTGTCTCGTTGACCACTTTCTTGTTTCTGGTGCACTCACGCCCCTAGTTGCACTGAGTTTACTGTGTTGTATTATATTTTCACTGATTTGAATTCACTGATTTCCCCATGTTAATATTAAGTCACCCACTTAAATCCGCTGCATTGTTTGCACTTTTAATAGTTATTAAAAGATGTTTTAATTAGTTATTTGATTGGATAGGCCGATTATAATGATTTCGGCCTATCTTGCACCCGAGGCCACTGTTTTCTTTTAATGAACTGTATTAATACACTGCTCTCCCCTGTTGACTCTATGGTGACAGACTGCTGACTCTTGAAGAACTCTGCTTACTGTGATTCACAAAGCCTGCTACTGGGGCGGTTACGTAATATGTCTAGACTGTTGTTCAGGCTAACTGTGTGTTGCTGGTTAAACTGGGGCACCTCACAGGTTGATACTGACAATTAAAACTGATTTAAATTAAAACTACGGGATCACACAATTCTGTACCGTTACAATTTCTAACTTTTTAATAGCAGTTAACCAAGAACCCAAGAAGTAATATAAAAATTAAAAATAAATTTTGCTACAATCGAACTAAGAGAAAGAGTCGATCCAGGAAATTAAACAATTTCAACCTAACAGTCGTAGAACTGAATTTGAATAAAATAAAAGTTAATAAAAAAAATAATAAATTGGTTTTAAATGAGTTTTATTTTAAAAAATAAATTAAGATTAAAAGATTTTTAGATGAGAAGAGAAGAGAGAACTCACATTGGCAATTGGATCTTCATCGGAACCAAGAAATAAGAAGATAACCTACATTAACCAATTCGACATCACAATCGAACTGAACATACACAAAACATTTCTTTTAATAATTTTTTACCAAACCAAGGAAAGTCAAATAAGTATTAATTAATGAGTTTTAACCGAATAATCCGTAAATAAATAATTAAACAAATAAAATATTAACTTAAACAAATTAAATAAAACCAAAAGAAGAATATATATATATATATATATATATATATATATATATATTGTAGCATGACAGATAAGCCCACAAAAATGAATGGTGAATTGATCATTAAAATAAAGTAATAACATGTTTAAATCCGAAGAAAGCAATATAATAAAGAATTAATTCAGAACAACCGTGCAGTACAATCATTGATTTAAGATATAAGTTCATATAAAATAAATGTTACAAGTGATGAATCATCAGAACCAATTTTAATAACTAAAAAGGTGAAAAAATATAATACCCAGGAAGGTTAGGAGTAGGCAAGGAAGAAACCCAGAAAATAACTAAACCCACAACAAAGAGAAGAAAATCTGTTGTATGAGACCAGAAGAGTAGATAAGGAAGAAACCCAAAACAAGGCAAGATCCACCATAAAAGGTGATGCATTTGTATGAAACAAGAAGAGTAGGTGAAGAAGAAACCCAAAAACCCGATGACATCCACAAGAAGATGAAGAAAATACTATTAAAAGAAACCAGAAGAAAAGAAGACATCACTGAAGAAACAAGAAGAAGACAGCTTCCACAAGAAGAAGGAATGCTCTTGTAAAAAAAAAACCCATACCCCAAAATAAATAAAAATAATAATAATAAAAAAGTATATCAAAGTATCAATGCAAAAACCCACATGTACAATAGATATAAGCCAAAAAAGTGTATAGAGTAAGATTTGAAAGTGGACCAAGGTGAAATAATAATATAATACCAAAGAACAAATCTTCATTACAATCTACAAATAGATCTCTTGATTTTAGTAAGACTATATAACCATTTAGAAATAGAATCAAGGAATGTAAAGAGAACCAGTGCAAGTTTTAGTATTATAAAAAATGAACCTTATGTTTCATTATTGGTATTCACAAACTACGTAAATAATGAAATGATACAACTTTGAAGTGACTTAATTTATGTACAGAGGTAATATAATACATGTGTTATAGTAAAGAACTGCCAATCTGTTTATGTGACATTCATTAAAATGATTTATAAAACAAGAGCAGACACAGAATAAAAAGTGAAGTGACAGGGTACAATTACCCAAAACCCAATTAAAAACAGATAAAAACTGGTAATAAAACTTAATAAGTAATATAGAGTATAAGATTATAGTAAATAAGGTTTTGTTTATGTAGAATAAGATATTTAAAAATGTATTAGGAATAAGCAAATTTGAAAAGGTCAGAACCACTAACATTCTTGAATTATAAAATATTTATTATAGGTATTGTTGTTAATAACTAATTAAGATGTTAGAATGGAACAACATTCTTTATATATGATATTTGTTATGTATTAATATTTGAGTATAAAAAATGTCTGATTTGTTAAAAACAACTATTATTTGGAATTATTTGTTATATGTTAATAGTATGAAACATATACTAATTGTTATTTTGTTTACTAGAAGAAAACGTTTAATTTATGTTACAATATCAATAACAGTCAGAGAGGGTATAACTCAATATGTATTATTTATAAAAAATTTGTATATAAAAACTGTTAGGAATCTAGGCCAAATGTAAAAAACTAAACATCATCAAAACTGAGAAACTAAGTACATAAATACATTTAAACTGAAGGGATTTAGATAATGTAAATCAGAAACAAAGCCATGTAATTATAAATATAACTAAGAAAGTTTTTGTAAATTTATTAGCCAGCCAGAATTATTGATAAAAATGGAAATGACAGAACTCAAAAATTTGGAGAGGGGAGTCATATATTCCAACATAATATTTTAAAACTTAACCAATTCATCTAATTGCACGAAATTAAGGGAGTATAAACCTTTTATTACAATATGAGATTTAATAATCATTAATATAACTTGGTAATGGCAGAATTTGGGAAAGAACAGGAAGTTAGACCTTAGGACTTAGAAATTACAAAATGAAGGAACAAAACATTATTTTTAGATAAAAAACTTAATAAAACGGCATTCTTTGGTATCAAATTACACAGAATGAACTGAAGGATAAAATTAAGTAACAACTAGCTAATAAATCTGAAGAATAACCAAAGTATAATCAGTTATATAATGTAACTTTATTACATGCACAGGATGCAAAATAAAATTTGAACAATGGAAGGAATAATATTACTTGGGCTAAGGTTTTAGTCGGAGATGAAGGAAGTAAGTTAGTTAATTATTGAACATTGTACGGGACACTTGACACGAGCAATTTACCCGTATTAACCTAGTTACAAATACCGTAATGGCGAATAATTGTCTGAGCCGAAAGTGAAAACGAGAGTTTCAGTAAAAAACAATTTTTAAAGTTCAACACAGTGAAATAAACATATACAAACACTGAACTAACATTATACAGCACAGAACACCAGTGGAAATAACATTTAAACCCGTTAAAACAGTAATAAAACTTAACCAAAAAGTGCCCAACATATGACATAACCGACAAAAGTGAATTTGACTTAAATATACACTAATTTTCCGAATACAACACCAAAACTGAACCAGTGACACTCCAACAACACAAGAAGAAAGATTTGCAGACACCAGGACGTAAATTCATAAGGAAAACATCTTTATTCAAACACCAAAACTGCGAGGTGACGAGTTTCAATCGTAACGGCGGCCACTGCTGATTAACCAACACTCAACTTAACACAGCCATCTACTGCCTACCGGACGGTTTACAACATATTTCACCACTCAAAACAAGATAAATTCAAAAAGAGAAAAACGCAGTGAAGTAAAAGATACGTTATATATGGCGCTCCAACGTGGGGCTTAACAAAGTAAAAGTATATCAGAAGGATTTCAACACAAAAATAGACGAAGAAAATATTCAACGTTACAATATGTACGCCTGGGTCTTCTCGAGTTTAGCCAACTAAATGCTTGTTGCAGACATTGTTGATGAAGTGATTCTTGACACAGACATTATGAATGCTTACGGATTCGTTGTGGACTTAAGAGAGAACGTTCTGAAGGTTGGCCAAGAGAAGATAAAGCTTTGCATGGCTAAAATGTCAGGGTCTGCCAACCATTCAATCAAGCGTCACTTGCCGAAGAAGTCGTCAACAAGTCTGGTCAAGGGGAACCTTTCCTATTGCAGGTGGAAATGGAAGAACTATCAGAGGAAGTACAAATACAGGAAACACCAAAAGAAGTGACTGGAAAGCCAACTATGGGTGTCAAGGAAAACCCCTTGTTTGTTTGTGAGTTAATCAAAGCGCCCGTGGGAAAAGTTGCTGAAGATGAAGTTACGCAACAGGTTGCTGACGAGAACCAAACAGACTTGGTTCAGCCAGTAGTTTTTAGGTCATCAGTACATGACACAACGGGAGTGATTCCAGCAAAACTAGCAGTTGAGCGGAAGACTCGTATTCCTGGGAACTTGACGTTCGGATCACACGAGACTGATTTCAAAAACAGGAATTTATCTTTCGCAAGGACGTCCACCTAGATTGCCTGGGCAAGTATTACTTCAGAGACAGTTTGCCAGTTCGGGACGAACAGGCTTAAGGAGGGGGCAGTGTTACAAGAAGCCTACCGAACAACCCAGAACATTGTCCACTCCCCCTGTCCAGTTTGGCAGCTGTTGCGTCATTCACATAGGTGGTTCTAGTGAGTTCCAGGAACATTTGAGATAAGCATTAAGCCGCTGGCATGCAGTAAAGAGGCAACGCTGTACTACACCTCTGCAGGGCCTACATAAAGCCATAGCAGCCGGACTGTCAGTTCAGTTACATGAGCGATTTTTGCTAGTGCAGATTGAGTGTTGTCGAAGTGAAGTAGTATTGTGTTGATAATTATGTGAAACTCTAGTAACAGACATTGTTATTGCATATGGACAAATCTAACTGGAAATATTGTACGAGTTAATTACAAACTGTGTAATTGTGAAAATTAAAGCTGGTGATTAGTAACGTAATTGGTGTCTTGTATTTTGTTTTCCACTGAACCTACGACGATCGAGTAGACCATCATAACAATATGTTAAGTTCAGTACAGAATACACTGATCAGTTCTGCCAAACTGGCAACCAAAGCAATCAGTTTCAGTGGATGGACAAAATAAAGAAGGACATGGCTCAGTAGTACCCGGAGAATTTATGTCTGTACTTATAAGATATATTCCATTTACTACTTCCATGAATGAAACGTCTGATTTTCTTGTTTACATATGTAGTCGAACCTAAAATATCTGGCATCTTATTATCTATATTAACTGTAATAATTTCAGTGTATTCATTATTAACTGTAATAATTTTCCTCCAACATTTCATTTTTTCCAAGAAAAAAGTCACCTCTGTCATTAATATGAGGACATACCTCTGCTATAGTCTTCAGCATACATATTTTTGTTCTTTGACACAAATAATACTGTTTGCTAACATTGCTGCCACTCATAACATTTTACCATAAAACTTTTAAAAATATTCATATTTACAAACTTTTACTTACAAAATATTTTTCAACACTGTTGTTTCTTGTTAAAAGAACAGATCACAGAACAAAAAGGTTTATCTGATCACAGATCAGTTGATAGGTTTATCTAAAAAAATTATTGTAAATTTTTCACAAACGTCATTACATTCAATCTTAACTGTAACTAAGTAGTCGGAAACTTAACAACTGAAGCACATGAGGAAGGTACAGAACATTCATATCCCCACTTTTCAGCTTCCACTTTGTAAAGTGGACATTTACAATTAAAAATTCTGAAAATGATTACAAACATTACTATATTTATATAATATTATACAAACCTGTGTTGGTTGAGAGCCAAAGGAACCAAAACCTGATGTCTGTGTACCAAAACCTGTTGTTGGCTGTGTGGTAGTCGTTCCAAACAAACTTGTTTGAGGTGTACCTGGAAGAAATTAATATTAGATTATTGATTACCAACTTTCGGATGTTGTTTCATGTGTTATAACCATGACTGTCTTCATAATATACGATTTTTTACACTGACTACACTTTTTTAGCATCACCTGTGACCATCATAAATAAACCGTGTGGACACTGTGGTTGTGATGACTGACTGGATAGTATTATTTTATTTATATTTACTAACTCAAAAGAAAAGGTGCTCAAATAAATAAGTTTGAATGTACACACATCCTGCTCATACAAGCATGTACAACCTTGTTCTAAATATCGGCTAGTCATAAGCAATATTTGTAACTTTACATTTGCAGTTTCAAACCTATTTGGTGTCAACGGGAGAATTGACAAAGGTGTCATCAGCTATCCAGGACAAATCACTTACTCAAATGCCAGAGGAACAATTCCTGGCAGTTTGTGCATGCACAAAGTTATTTTCATTGTTATAGAGCAGTGGTTCCCAAACTTTTCAGTCCGGACCCCCCTAAATAATTTAAAAAATCGCGGACCCCGTCTGAGTTCTCAAATAAAACAAACAGTAAATATGATAGAAACTCTTATATTTTAATTAAAATGTATTAAAATCAAAATTCTCTTAATTTGCAAAATTATAATATTAATGATATCAAATACAGTTTAATGTGATCAATGAAGAATTAGCTCTTTAATATTGGGTTTAATGTATGATAATTTTAATATTAAGTAACTCTCGACATCAAGTTTATTTCTTAACTTTGACTTTAAGTACGTGAGCAGGGAGACTGTGGTTTCCACATATGAGTAGAGGAAAACACAGTTAAACACTTCAAAGCTCTTTTTTCGAGTGCAGGATAGTCAGTCACTACATATAACTAGAAGTCAGCTAACTGTAATTGCGAAAACTGTAATTTTAATGAATGGTCAACTGAAAGTTCTGCCAATGAATCTTCTTCTTGGACTGTAAGAGAGAGGTCTAGTCAGGTCTGCTACACGACATGAGTTAAAGACATTATTAAA
Organism: Magicicada septendecula; assembly: GCA_034769895.1. Lineage (NCBI taxonomy): Eukaryota > Metazoa > Arthropoda > Insecta > Hemiptera > Cicadidae > Magicicada > Magicicada septendecula. The sequence continues at coordinate 797,211,409 of CM068368.1, forward strand.
GCCATTAGTTTGAAAATACTATTACAATTACAATTAGTTACAAAAAAAAATACTGGCTTCTTCTACTAATTGTTTTAAGATTCAAAAATTTAGATTTAGATTTTAGAGCATAAAAAAAATGTGAAAATTACGGTATAGTCTATTTTTTCTTAAAAGCGTCTGTGGACCCCCTGAAACATTGTCATGGAACAATGAAATCTTGGGAACCACTGTTGTAGAGAATATAGTTTTCATTAGAAGTAAAAAACATTTACACATTGAAAATGTTCCCTTGAAATAAGCAATGGCAAAGCTCTCAAAAGCATCAATGAGGGTAGAACTCTTTAAATGTTACAAGAAGAGAATGGAAAACTGGATTGGAGGTGTTTCTTCCTTCCGCTTTCCTTTTTCTGTTTCAATCATCTATGTGCTGTGGAAATACAGCTTCCCTCGTCTCATGTTCTTTTTATTCCTTCGCCAATATTCCTTCATTCTCTGACTGGGATTTGCTCATTCTACTTCCAATAACACCCCTTGGTTCTCCTGGTTTCTCTTTAGACCTTTCCAAGATCCTTCTTTCCACAATTTTCCTTCTAAATACTTCTCTGTTTGCTATATTCTTCCCTCATTCCACATCTTTTAGATCCTGACGGACTTCTTTCACTCATGGTACTTGTGTCTTTCTATTCTCCTGGAAGGTTACAATCTTGTTTCCTATTCCACCTGTTTCTATCCTTCTAAGGTGTCCACAGAAAACCATTTGTCCATTTAAACTCATTTGCTGGAATTTTTCTGGGTTCCCAGACTTTCCTGAGATTATTTTTTCTATTTCAAAGAATCATTTACTGTGTCTCTGCCACACTTATATATTTCAGTTTGACTACTGGTATTGTAATGTGCGAATTTGATATGGTATGATAGTCATTTGGATTTGTCAGCTTTCTGGTATAGTCTGAATGCTATCTCCATCTTTCTCACACCTTCTTTAATCAATGTCTTTTTATTGATGTTTGGGTTAAAAATCTCACCAAAATGAGACTTTTGAACTCTTTTGATAACACCATGTCCTATGTGTCCAGACGTATCTTTTGTGTCCTGGTTCATATACTGCCTTTTCAGCTATCTCTAAATTCTTGGTAACAAATACTACATTACCTGCGAAGGCAAGATATTCGAAATTTACACCCAGTCCTTTGTGGCCTTACCTAATTCTGTTAAGAAAATTGTACAAAGACTCATATCTTTCTGCCACTCATAGATTACTTTCTCCAACAGGATTGGGGAGAGACTGTCTCCCCATCTCACCCCTGTTCTGATTTCAAAAACTCCTTTAGTTCTCCTAAGAATTCTATTTATGAATGGTTGTTTATTAATGTTTGTTGTATCAGCATTGTCGTCTACCATCTATTCCTAATTGTTCCCACACACTTGTCAGCCTATCCCAGTCTATGGAATTACATGTTTTTTCTTTTTAAGCCCACAAAAGTCACACTCACCTTCTTACCTATACCTAGCATCTTAGTTTTGATCAAGGTCTTGATGGTGAAGATTTGTTCCCCATATTATTATCCTTCCCTGAATCTTATTAATATTCTCTTCTGACCTGTTGGGTCATGATCCTCTGTTGAAAACCCAAAGTTTAAATGAGGCTCAGGTCCTGTTTCCCTATTGCCCTACAGCTTAGATCATGATGACAAATGGACAATCATCAATGATTTTTGAGAAAACAGTTGCATGAGAGGAGAAAAGATGCAGGAAAAAATTGTTAGCTCTTTGATGACATACAATGCACGTTATATGAAGCAATGAAGCCTCTAGCATGGAATAGATAAAAATGGAAATGGAAGTAGTCTTACTGTAAGGCAGAGCATCACTGATACCTATCACCTATACCTATAACGGTACCTATCCTATTCAAATACGGCCCCAGTAGATAGGTCGTGATAATTTTAATGACTGACATAAAAGTTGGTAAACTTTTGGTTAGTCTATAGTACCCACTAGAAACATCTTCAGACACATGCTTTTGAAATGAACTATAGGTTTATGCCAGATCCATGGAGAAACTAAAATATAGGCAGAATTCCAACTGCAGTAGTGAAGTTTGTTCAGTATCTGACGAGACGTATAAGAGAATGAAATTTTTTTATTGATAACTGCATTTTATTGATATCATAGTCAGCATAAAACCTTTTATCCATTCTATGATGTGTATCCTCTGTGGTAAAGATGACAATGAAAAGCAGTACAGTCAGACACCCCTACCCTTAAATGGATATGTGTACATTTTACGTCAGACACAATACATTAGAAAAGTTTGAACAAAGTTTGAAAACAACAAAAAATAAAACACAACGATAACTGCCACCAAAAATAAATAAGATGCACAGTAATAATAATAAACATTAATGTAGATACTAATGACAATATTGACTAGAATAACAAATGAAAGCCAGTAATGAAGTAATAATAATCTTAAATAAACTAATAATTACATCTAGACACATTAAATAATACTAACAACCTTACTATAATAAAGAAATATTAGCAAATAACAGTGTTTATAATCCTAGTCATGTGTACTACACTTTTACTATGTTGACTGCCCTTCTTATATTACGACAGTTTATATCCCTTATATTTGTTAAATTCGTCTTGGTTACAATTTCATCACAACATGATTGTCAACAGTTATTGATTGCATGATTAAAATTTAAACTGTTATTAACAGTTATTAAATCATGCAAGTCTGGTGTGTAGAAGTTTACGCTTGAAATATAGGCATCACGTTGCTCACAATAGGACCATATGGGCAGAGCATATGCACAGAATGACCAAGAAGATGCACACATAAAAGAACTGGAGTTGTACCACACGTGATTTCATCTAATTCTCCAATGGGGAAGAACGAGTTAAACAACATATCTACAAAATGTTACTTGCTAGGAATACAATGCTGTTTTACTCTCAAGATTCTAGAGTAAACTGAACTCGCTTAACAAAACAATCATAATGGAACAATAAAAATACTGTAAGATTATACAGAAGAGATAACATGATTGAGGAAGAAGGCAAGCACTGAACTTTGATCATTCGTAACAAAATATATAAAAATCTGTTTTTTAATCATGTATATCTTGTCCAATCCAAAGTGATGTACATCCTTAGTCCTGTATGCACAAGTTGATAATATAATGTGTAATATTACAGTACTGCACTATAAAAATATTGTTCTTTTTTCGTTTGTTATCTAGTGTATCAGAAAGGAAAGTGACATGTATGATATAATATGGATTTGAAGAGAAAATTCTAAGGAATACAACACTTCACATACCAATGCAATACAAAATTCACCCACGATTTCTGGGAAATATGAATGAATAAATCAGATGCATAACTTCAAGAAAGTAGCAAGTATAGAAAGTTTTTATTCTCTGATCACGTTTCACAAACGTTTTAAAACAATCATCAGTTTCCTCATAATGATGAGATAGTTATGAAGTGTCATTATGTGGAATCGCTCTATGTCTCTCAGTTTCATAATTGTACTAACAAACTGAAATGCCTTTAGTTGTATTGCAAGGGGCGAAAAGAGCAGTACATGCCCATCAGCTTTGCTTCACGTATCAGTTCTGGTTGGGAAAATTGTAACTTGAAATATTTTTTGTTTATACTACTTCTTTCCACTTATTAAAAGCCAAAAATAGTCTTCACTGATTATGTTATCTGAAACAACACCTCCCTTTAATTAAATGGGAGTTATCTGTATGCACAGTAAGATTAGATTAGATACTTACTTCCAAAAGGTTTCACCTGTGCCGTACTTGAACCAAATGGATTTGCTGTTGAGGTTGAGTTGAAACCAAATGTACTGCCAGCAGTAGTCGTCGTCGTTCCAAATGACACTGGGGCACCAGCTGGTTTTCCAAAGAGGCTTCCACTTGGTGAACCAAATACATTACTTGTTCCACTGAAACCTGAAATTGAACACATACTGTTATAAAACACTATACACTTATTAGATACTTAAAAATAATTTATAATAAATATGACCTCCTTCGGATAATTTGGTTTTCAAAATTGAAAACATGCTCAGAATTTAACATAAACATGTCACACTTTCAGATATAAAATATTACATTTCGAATGTTTAGAAGGCACTGGGCTCTCCTCAAGCTTCACTAATAGGTGCACACAAATAAACAGGATAATTTTCTAAGAGCTGTCAGTGAGTTTTTGAGCAGCTATGTAAAAACTTTTTATGCTTAACAAGCTTGCTGTTACCGAAATCCAAAATACTGTAAGGAATAGGTAAATCTTATCAATGAAGGGCTTCATGTTCATAATGAGGAATACAGTTCAGAGGAGAGGTGAAGAAGAAATACATGCAGACAAACTGAACTGTTACACATTTACCAATTTTTTAACAACTTTCACCAACAATAATTTGTATTAATATTTATGTATTGAAAAATGCATTTCATTTTATATAAAAGAAAAAAGTTTTTTTCAGTTTCTTAATATGGTGCCCCATACCCATATATAACTATTTTTTAATCTGAATTACCATATTTTACTTGGCTTAATGAAATATTTTTATAAGCTGATTAATTTTTATGAAACTACCCACATTTTATTAAAACCTTATAATTTTATGTTATTTGCAAAAAGCCAAAACAATAAAAGTAATCTTAGAATTTGGACCACACAACATGTCAATTCCCTGTTAACTGCCAGTTTAAACGTAACTCAGTTAATCTTTATTGCAGAGTTTAATTAAAAATTTGATAATTTCCTAATGAATAAAACAAAATCAAAATGTTCTCCAAAATAAATAATTTTTGAATTCTGTGTACTAAACTGGGTTTTGAAATTAAGTTTGTTTGAAGGAGGAAAAATTAACAATCTCTAAATGATTGTAACTCAGCAAACTTTTCTGTACAAAGATGAAACAAATACAAAAAATAGTAAAGTAAAGCTAATTTTACAAACTACAAATTTTTCTGAACTCTGCTAGTTTTTATCTAACAATTATTTCAGAATACATAATTTCATTCCCACTTTCACCCTCCCTGTAAAAGAATGTTCTGTCTTCTGTAGGTACATAGACTTTTAGAATATTAATTACTTGTTTAACAAATGTTCATACAATTTGTTCTCTTGGGGGTGGAGGGGGGCGAAGGGGTCAAGGTCAAGACTCTTGACTTACTCAGTTAGATAGATCAAATACATAAAAAATGACATTACACAGAGGCCTGACAATTACAGAAGTGTACTAGCTAGCCAAGAATAGAGAAAAATGGTAAAACTTTGTACTCTTGCAAAAACTTTGGTATCTGGCCCAATACTGAAAGAAATAATGGTTTAGGACCACATTTTCTTGGAAAGGGAAAACACATATTCTAAAGGACACTATAAATATCATAGTTATAACAGAATTAAGACTTTACCCATTGTATTTGTGCCACCAAACAGAGGTTTAGAATCTCCACCAAACAAACTTGAAGTCGTTGTGCTAGTGTTGGCTCCTCCTCCAAATAATGACGGCTGTGCAGATCCACCAAACAAGCCCCCTGTTGTCTGCACAATTAACCTTTCATTACTATCTCACTACAATATTACACTTTTATTTTGATTAATTGTTACACAAACTACATTTGTGTGTGTTAGGACTCAGTTTAAGAACAGATACTTCAAACCACACAATGCTTACATTCTTCCACCTTTAACATCATACGTCACAATCCAAATCATACCATCACCATTTGTCAGAACAAGTACAATACCAGTTACGAATATTATTTTTAAAACTTTAGGATAGACCAGTAAAATTAGCACAGGCTTGGATTGTAGTATATCAGTTTGGACATTAATCTCTGATGATCATAACAAAAACATACAAGAAAATTTTTCAATCTGTACTATATAAGATTTTTTCAAATATTTCATTGTAAACTTAATTAATCAAGAGCTCTGATGGAATACCTTCTAAAAATTTCTATCATTACAAACATCATACTTCACGGTGAGCCATTTTATACATTTTTATGTATTCATTTATTTAGAGCCAACTGACAATAGCTCTACCTTTTTCTTACAAATAAACAAATAAAATTCATTTTATTTTTAGGTCCATGCCAATAGTTGTCCATCTGCCATAAAGCCTTCTACAGAGTCATTATCATTTCATTTAAGAACTGATTTAAAATATAAATAAATAAAAGGACTAAGAGTTAATAGCTCTATGAATAATTACATAAACAGTTTTACTGTATAACACAAATTTTTTTTTTTTTGAAAAACTGAACCATAGCTAGCTTTATGGTCACATCAATTTTTTATTTCAAAATTTATAGTATGAAAAAGGTAGCCATAATGTGGGGAAATACAGTAATATACTAGCAGCAAGTTATCTCTTTAGCCATACCTGGACATACTACACTGTTAACAACAATAAAAACAAATGATTATTAGATTACTTAGAATAATGATGCCATACAATGGGAAACTAAAATCCCACAGCTGTAACTTCCTGTTCATTTTACTGTCTGAAAACATGCTACAAATTTATCTCATCTGTTCAGAAACATTTTTTATAAGGATGGAAACTACCTTAATACTATGGAAACTAAAAATTAACTTTTAAAATTGCAATATTCTTTTAATTCATAATAATATTCAAACATACTATTATACATGTACAGATTGAATTATTAATTGTGGAAAAAAATTATTGTTAATTATTTAATTTTCTCTTCCTCAAGCAATGGTCTATTGTGGTGTCTGGCCACACAACACCACTGCCAAAAATAAACCAGTCTCTGACTGCATTTAACTATGTCAATGACAAGCTGTTGTGTTGTGTATATGTACTGTGTATTAAATTCACTGTCAGGGGAAAGGATGTAGGTGCCATGTTACTGTCCAAGTCCACTTATCGCAGACAGACTGTTCTTTTGCCCAAACAGTAAGATCTATTTAATATAATTTCTGTATTGACATTTGGGAGTATAGAAAGAGTGGGAATTTGGTATTCCTTGAAGTAGTTATTAAGTGTTGATGTTTAACATAACCCATCAATAGCGTGTGTTGAATGCTACCAATACTTAGCACTAGACAACAAACACGCCTTTGTTTCAACTGATACTAGGAATTCGGAGTTACTGTTTCATAATTTGGAGTTAGTTGTTTGTTATTTTGCATACTGTGTGTTTTACTTTTTTAATATTTTTTTGTTTATTGCTATTTACTAATAACAAACAAGTCATAATTTGTTAGGATTGTGATACTTTAAAAATACACTCAATGAACATTATTTAAGAGTTAATAATTGTGTGGACTGTTTTTATGTATTGCTGTGTAAAATATCTTCTGACATGGGAGTCAGTATTTCAGGAAAACAGGGTCAACTCCAAACTAACATTCTGTATACTTGACTTTAATGTTACACATTTTTTTTAAATTAGTTTATTCATAATCAGTGTTGTTATTTTAAAAATCAGTTTCTATCAACTGAGCCCTGAATACTGTTAAGCAGATTTAAACACTTAAAATCTTCCAGTGCTCAGCTCAACATACCTGCTGAGGGCCTTTGCGATTAGCTGCATAATCTTCCAACCGCAGTTCTTCTAACGACTTTCCCTCATACTCTTTCATGCAAGTGATACAATGATGACGTGTACTTATTGTCTGGGACACACCACTCTTGACCATAGTATCTGTTCCAGTCACGGCTGTGAATTTGACTGCCCCAGTCCCGGTATTGGCAGCACCGCCAAGTGTACTTCCAAAACCTGAAATTTAATTTTTATAACATACACAGACATCTTCCCTTCTGCATGTACCCCCCCCCACACACACACACACACACAGAGAGTTTATACTCATATTTAAAGTGCAATTTTTCAACTTTGCATTGTACAAGAGTATGAGCCAACACTGTTGAAAAATTTTTTTTTACTAGTACTTTATTTTTGTTACCAAAACATAATTACTATTATTGTGTCCCCAGCCATCATATGGTGTTCCCAGTGCCATTCAAGTTTACAAAATGGGCCACGTCATATGTGTAATGACTACATAACTTTTGTCCCTATACAATATTATTATGTACATGTTAACCCCGCTTGCAAGCTCTATTGGAGTAAGCTTTCTTACCTACAAAAACTACAAAATCAATATGACTATCACTTTTATTGACTAACACTTTTATATAATTACATAGATCTATTTGTAAAGTGAGGTACTGTAGAATCAAGTACAATGTTTTTTTCTAAAAAATAATGAGACTGAATCTTTTTCCACAAAGTGGCAACACTGTGAGGGCAACAATGCAAAAGCTGAGAACTGTAATGTTCACTTTCTCAGAAATGTTCACCTTAACCTTATCATTGGGGGTGAAGCTGATTCGTCCATGTTCATGCCTCTCTAGATAAGCAACTGTTTAGTTGCAAAGCAAACATTAGCATTTGCCATCACGGCCCAACATGTGCAGTTACCGGAAAGCAGATACCAAGGATAAGATCATGAACAAAGCTAACAACGAATACCTTTCTCAAGATTAACAAACTGTAAATAACATAAATAAGACAAAGATATATCCTAACCAACTGAAAGTGCTGATATGGAATATAAAAGACAATTCGATAAAACAAATCAGAGCTAAACTACAAACTGACAGTTCCCTTGTGATCAAAGAGGGAAAGACATCTTAAGTAGGATGGAGGTCTGGAAGTACAACTGAGGCCACAGCATTGGTGAAGAGACTAAAAACCTTGACTGGAAAAGATCACCATGTGTCATTGGGAATGGAATGGAATGAATAACAAAGGAGGAACAATCCTCCATTAACAACTGCTCACAAGGAGAGTTGCATAGTTAAAGTGCTGCAGTGGAATGCCAGAGGGGTGACCAGAAAGAGCCATGAACTGAAACAAATGCTTCAAGAATCAAAAATTAAGATCTCATGCATACAAGAGACTTGGCTGGGAGGAGATCCAAGAAGACACCCAAAATTCAAGGACTACACATATTACAGTCTTACTCAAACTAATAGACCTGGTGGAGGAGTGACAACCTTGGCACATAACTCAATCCCAGTTAAAGACGTGGACAAACAGTTAAAAAATGGATTAGAATACACCTCAGTGAGAATCCAACTAAGAAAAAACTTTATCATAACAATCGTCTACATTCCTCCAGGATTCGCAATAACAAAAGAACACTTTGATGCGATAGTGCCAAAAGACAAATTCCTGATGGTTGGAGACCTAAATGCTAATCATAGCCTCAGGAGCAATCAGAAGGGCCAACTTGTGTTTGAGTGGATGGCTGACAATAACATGGTTCTCCTTAATACAGACAAGACCCCAACATATCAGTCAGGAAGCGCCGGGGCATGGAGTACTATAGATCTGGCTTTGTCATCGGGAGGCAGCTTCTCTCTCGTTGAAGAAGTAAGGCTGGCGGAAGATATGTCAAGTGATCATATGCCAGCGATAACTACCATCTCCCTCAAAATATAATGCCCATCACAAAATGGAGGATCAGTTCGGCTGATTGGGGGGCATTTAAGAAAGAAACCAGGGACCTGAATGGAAGAAACATAACATCTGCTAGCAGACATGAAATCATTTCACAGACTCTTTTAAGTGCTACAGGAAAATGTATTCCAAAAATTAAACAGAAAGAAAACTACCCAATGAATACCTGGTGGAATAAAGAGACAGCACAAGCCAGAAAAGAGAGACAAAGGGCGAGAAGAAAATGAAAGAGGTACAATACAGCCCCAAACAGAACAGTATACAACAGAGCCAGCGCTAATACAAAACGAGTCATCCTGCATGCAAAAATATATAGCTGAAAGAAATTTCTTGGCGCAATAAACCCCAATACACCAGTGGCCATGGTGTGGAAGCATTTCAGAGCCATTGAGGGAAGATCGTATCATATCTTATATCAAGAACAATAATGGTGACCTAATTCAGGATGAGGATCTGATATCTGTGTACTTTGCTGAAAATTATCAAAGAAAATATGACAAAAGAGTCTCATTCCCAAAAATATTAACAAGAAAAGATCAGTACTTTTTGTGCAACCTTTTTCACCTGTTTTTCCATCAAGATGAATGTGACCCACCAATACAGATGAATTAAATAAAAGAAGCAATCATGCAATCGAAAAGCACAACTTCAGGAGAAGATTCCATCCACAACTATATGTTATAAAATTGCTTAGAGATCCTGCTGAGCTGTGTACTCTCGTCAACGATATTTGGGTCTCAAGAAGATTCCCGGGTGAGTGGAAGGAAGCAATGATTGTACCATTACTTAAACCGAACAAGGAAAAGGAAAATATCAACTCATATCACCCCATTTCACTTCTCTCCTGTCTCAGTAAACTGCTGTCATAAATAACAAACTGGTTTGGCGACTAGAAAGCTCACACTTACTGGGTTCCTATCAGTTTGGATTCAGACTTGTACTTGTGAAAGAGGAACTGCTGATGCCCTCCTACACTTCACCGAGGATATACACAAAGGCTTCTATGAACAGGAGGTTACAATTGTGGCAATGACTGACTTTGAATCAGCCTACTGCTCTAGTGCACAAAAATCGGAATAAGAGGAAAACTTGCAATTCATATTGCTGCGAGAAGCGTACTGAACAATCCAGAACATTCTCCACTCCCCCCGTCCAGTGTGGCAGCTGTTGCGTCAGTCAACTACGTGATTCTAGTGAGTTCCAGGAACACTTAGATATACGTGTTAAGCTGCCGGCGCGGCGTGCAGAGGCAAAGCTGTACTGCACCTCTCCGGGGCCTATATAAAACCATAGCAGGCAGATTGTCAGTTCCGTAACGTGAGCGATTTTCACTAGCGCGGATTGAGTGTTTGACAAAGTGAACTAGTATTGTTAATAATTGTGTGAAACTCTATTAATAGACATTGGTATTACGCGTGGACAAATCTAACTGGAAATATTGTACGAGTTAATTACAAACTGTGTAATTGTGAATATTAAAGCTGGTGATTAGTGACTTAACTGGTGTCTTGTAATTTGTTTTCCACTGTACCTACGAAGATCGAGTAGACTGTTGTAACAATATTTAACTTTCTGCACGATAGAATGATAAAAGTTAGGATTAACAGCACAACCTCAAGAGGTACAATAATCAACACTGGTATACCACAGGAATCCGTATTGAGCCCAACACTTTTAACATCATGCTTTTCAACCTAGCATCAGTTCCCCCACCTGACGTAAGCCTGCAATTTGGGCGCCTGGTGATATTACAATTTGGGTGAAAACAAAAATGAGAACAGTGCAACTGAAAGCAGCCAGAAGGCTTTAATAAGTTTGTGGTGCTGGGCAGAAAGTGGAATTTAACTATCTCAAAATCAAAGTCAGAGTTCACCGTGTTTACCAGAAAATACAAACTTAAAGGCTTTCGACCTCGCTTGGTTTTGGGAAATGATGAGTTGACATACAACAGCATTCCTACAATTCTGGGAATTATCCTAGATTAAAAACTACTGTGGAAACCACGTATAGTATCAACCTGTCCTGAAGCTCTCCAGAGGATCAACCTGTTGAAGATTATTGCTAACAGAAGTTGGAGAGCAGACACCAGATCATTGAGACAACTGTTGTAACAGCACAATACGTGGCTTCGCTCGTTGTTTATCTTTTGTTTTATGCCCCACCGTTGTGAGCATCAATTTTGCAACAAAATAAAAATTTTGTTTAATTTTTTAAAATATTATTTTAAATATTTATTTATTTATTTTTAATTAATTATTAATTAATTTTACTTCCATATTTCCTTAAGGAATGGAAGTATGGTGATGGCAAAAAAAATCGTGTTCGAGATTATTGCAGATTCTGATTCTACTACACTCAAAACATGAAAAAAAGTCGTTTTCCGAAAAGTGTCTGTGTGTGTGTGTCTGTGTGTCTGTAGATTTTTTTTCTATGGCAAACGATAACTGCCGCAAATTCAAACAGAATCAAATAATTTTTTGCATACAGCCCTGATTTGTAGAGGACTCGCGACCTATTGTTTTTGGTGAAGATCGGTTGAAGGAAAGGGGTAGTTTACCTGCAACAGTTTTTTTTTTATCAAGGGAAATTTTTTTTTTTTTTGCAAACGATAACAGCCGCAAATTCAAACATAATCAAATAATGTTTCGTATACAGCCCTTAATTGTAGAGTTCTCAAGACCTTTTGTTTTTGGTGAAGATCGGTTAAGGGAAAGGGGTAGTTTACTTGTAACGTTTTATGTTTTAACAAGGGTATTTCCTATGGCAAACGATAACAGCCGCAAATTCAAACAGAATCAAAAGATTATTTGCATACAGCCCTAAATTGTAGAGTACTCGAGACCTATTGTTTTTGGTGAAGATCGGTTAAGGGAAAGGGGTAGTTTACTTGTAACGTTTTATGTTTTAACAAGGGTATTTCCTATGGCAAACGATAACGGCCGCAAATTCAAACAGAATCAAAAGATTATTTGCATACAGCCCTAAATTGTAGAGTTCTCAAGACCTATTGTTTTTGGTGAAGATCGGTTAAGGGAAAGGGGTAGTTTACCTACAACGTTTTTTTAACAAGGGTATTTTTTATGGCAAACGATAACAGCCGCAAATTCAAACAGAATCAAATAATTTTCTGCATACTGCCCTGATTTGTAGAGTACTCAAGACCTATTGTTTTTGGTGAAGATCGGTTGAGGGGAAGGGGTAGTTTACCTGCAACGTTTTTTATCAAGCGTATTTTCTATGGCAAACGATAACGGCCGCAAATTCAAACAGAATCAAAAGATTATTTGCATACAGCCCTGATTTGTAGAGTACTCACGACCTATTGTTTTTGGTGAAGATCGGTTGAGGGAAAGGGGTAGTTTACCTGCAACGGTTTTTTTTATCAAGGGAAATTTTTTTTTTTGGACGATAACAGCCGCAAATTCAAACAGAATCAAATAATGTTTCGTATACAGCCCTGAATTGTAGAGTTCTCAAGACCGTTCGTTTTTGGTGAAGATCGGTTAAGGGAAAGGGGTAGTTTACTTGTAACGTTTTATGTTTTAACAAGGGTATTTCCTATGGCAAACGATAACAGCCGCAAATTCAAACAGAATCAAAAGATTATTTGCATACAGCACTAAATTGTAGAGTTCTCAAGACCTGTTGTTTTTGGAGAAGATCGGTTAAGGTAAAGGGGTAGTTTACCTACAACGTTTTTTTAACAAGGGTATTTTCTATGGCAAACGATAACAGCCGCAAATTCAAACAGAATAAAATAATTTTCTGCATACAGCCCTGATTTGTAGAGTACTCAAGACCTGTTGTTTTTGGTGAAGATCGGTTGAGGGGAAGGGGTAGTTTACCTGCAACGTTTTTTATCAAGCGTATTTTCTATGGCAAACGATAACTGCCGCAAATTCAAACAGAATCAAATAATTTTTTGCATACAGCCCTGATTTGTAGAGTACTCGCGACCTATTGTTTTTGGTGAAGATCGGTTGAGGGGAAGGGGTAGTTTACCTGCAACGGTTTTTTTTATCAAGGGAAATTTTTTTTTTTGGCAAACGATAACAGCCGCAAATTCAAACAGACTTAAATAATGTTTCGTATACAGCCCTGAATTGTAGAGTTTTCAAGACCTATTGTTTTTGGTGAAGATCGGTTAAGGGAAAGGGGTAGTTTACCTGTAACGTTTTATGTTTTAACAAGAAGATCGGTTGAGGGAAAGGGGTAGTTTACCTGTAACGTTTTATGTTTTAACAAGGGTATTTCCTATGGCAAACGATAACAGCCGCAAATTCAAACAGAATCAAATAATGTTTTGCATACAGCCCTGATTTGTAGAGTACTCAAGACCTATTGTTTTTGGTGAAGATCGGTTAAGGGGAAGGGGTAGTTTACCTGCACCGTTTTTTTATCAAGCGTATTTTCTATGGCAAACGATAACAGCCGCAAATTCAAACAGAATCAAATAATTTTTTGCATACATCCCTGAATTGTAGAGGTCTCAAGGACTTTCGATTTTGGTGAAGATCGGTTAAGGGGAAGGGGTAGTTTACCTGCAACCTTTTACGTTTTAACAAGAGTAAAGTACTTGCAAATTTATTTAACCTTTTTGAAACAATGGTAATTGTTAAAAATAAAATAATTTTGTTGCCAGGCAATAAAATTAAAATTTTTTAATTTTAATGTAATATAATATTTTTCATTTAATACGGCAATAAAAAGGCAGGTAAGACACAAACACACAATTCACGTTATTTCTGGCCTCACTCATGTTTATTTTCTTACGTTTGCACGCTTTTTAAATGGAAAGTGCCGAAACCCACACCAACATAACGCGTGCAAGCCGAAAAAATGGACATCAATTTGCTTACTGGCGAAGCTAGTAGTTAATGAATGGGTAGGCAAAAATCTTATCTTAAATTTTTTTTAAGGAATCACTAAAAGGACGGTGGGTCAAATCGGACGCTGAGGTAGAGTTTGCTGTAACCGAATGGTTCGACAAACAGCCGTAAGAATTTTACTAGCAGGGAATCTACAGGTTAGCGCAACAGTGGAACTCATGTCTTAATGTTATTGGAGACTTCTTTTAAAATCGTTGAATAAAAAATGCTTTACAGCTCTATACGTGTGTCTATTGAACAATCCTTGTATTAGTCATACACAATAATACAACTGATTGAACTTCAAATTTTTAAACTTGGTTAGTTTCTATATATATGTTTAATGTTACAAATAATTCAAATAACAATCTTGATCATCTGTTAGTTCAGCGGAATAACAGTGACACTTTTAATAACCGCATAAAATAAACACTTAGTAACAACACAGGCGCTTTAACTTAACTGTTTGGACCACAGAAGTGAGGCATGCCTCAACGCTCTATGTGTCAGCGCGGGACAATCCCCCCTCCCTACACTTCCCTATCACACCACTACATTGCTTACATACGATGTATACAAAAAACGCTGAGGCAAGTTCAGGTTGCCTCATTCGATTTAAACGAACTATGCCGAATCTCACCTGTCACCATCTAGCGGTCGCTCAATAAAGCACGTTTCGGTTTAATAAATTTGACAGTCACAGTAACAATGTATAATCTTTACGTTATGTAGTTCATACGTATTTATAATTTTTATTCTACAGAATTTGTTAGGGTAGGCATTGCCTCAATTGCCTCCATGTAACTTCGCCACTGATATATATGTGTACAACGTTATCGGCAACAAAGAAGTAGTTTTTGTTAAAATTCCTTCCCGGGATATTTGGCCGTAGTCCAATGTTTTCTATAAAACCAGACATTTCGGCAATGCCATCGACTTCCATCATCAGTGAAAATCGAGTGCGATAACGTGAGGTTGTATACGTTAGTGACTACAGTACTGTGGTTAAGGCTGAAGCAGTAAGTAGAAAGAAGTAGTTTCTATGGTAATATTTCATTTCGAAAATGATTTTAAATATAAATCTTAGAATATGGAAGTCATGTATGGTTCTCCATACCGATATTTACATTCTTGACCGTATTCAAATTCTTTCATTTCGATTCCGCATTTTGATTGTCTTACTTTAGCTTTCTGAAATCCTTATATCTGGCGAAATTGCTAGTTACACACATTGAAACTTGCAGACAAATCAGACACGGATTCGGGGGGGGGGGATGCCCCCCGAAATGGTCATGACAGGCGAAATTTTTTCTTCTCTTGTCATTGTAGAATAGTTTTATGACTATCATTACGATACAAAATTCATATCACGTTATGTAGGTTCACGGTTTTTTACTCTACAATTAAGTAGATTTTAAATTGTAACTGTACCTTACCGCCATGTTAATATTTGTGTGATACATAGCTTAAATGTGTAGTGTGTATTTTAAACTGTAAGTGAATAATATTAAAAGAACAATGAACTGAAAAACACAAATAGGTATGATTTTATACTTGTACGTTAATAAACGAATTGTGTTGATAGTATCACACTGTATTTTTATCTGCACTAATTCTTATTATTTATACTCCAGACCATTACAGAAATGTCTAAATTTTCATATCACTCACCCCCAAATTCAACTCCCCTCCCACCCCTGAGACAAACAGAATTACAACTTTGTATGGGGAGACACTGTAGGTTTTCGTTGTCAGTCTCTTTAGTCTTTATATGTCAACGATAAATTATAGAAGTTGCGATAATTTCTCACTATATTTAAACATACTGTCACTAAGAGTAACCGGAAATGTACTTTAACTGCTAATTTACTTTAAAATAATTGTGCTTATTTGTCATTTTACATAGGAAATGTTTATGTTAACAACATACTATTATAGCCTATTTACGCGTGTCATTCGTCATCATCGTAAGAAAATTAAAATTAACTTCTTCTGCAAGTATAAAATTATTTTGTTCAACGCACGTTTCACAGTTGGCATCTGCATCATCAGGGACATAACTTGTCAGTGTATAATCGATTTGTGTTTCAATTATAATTTTTCGTTTGTAATTTTTCCAGGCAGTCAGCTGTTTTAATGAATTATTTATTATTAGACAGCATGTATACGCGTCTATTTTACGTGAGCCTGTTCTTATAAATAGACAACATTAATAAAGTTAACGGCTAGAGTAAAACTAACGCCTTACTTAATACTAGTGTTTGATGATACAGAAGAATCCCGTTTTATTAAGCCAATAACATGACACAGCGCGGTGGTAATAGCTGGCTTGTATGCGTACATATTGATAATCGCCAGCGGTACTACATTTATCAGACTATTGGCTGCATGCAATCGGTGTGTCTCGATTGTTAAGTTTTACTGACTGGGCAAGCTAATTGCTAAGCGGATTAACAACGTAGTGCACGTTGCAGGGATTATTTGTATTAATAGATTTCTAGACCGTTTTTATTATCTCTCCAGGTCCACTTTCTTTAGTTTTAATTCTTCTCTACGTGTGAACGTATTGCGAATTGTTTTTTGCGAGTGACAGGTTGTCTCCGTGGCTATCATTTCAGATAATGAAAGTGAAAATTGTATACTCTCACTCACACACACGCACGAGAGCAAATTATTCGTTCGCGGGCGCTTGTAGTGTGCTTTTACGCATTCGTTTGAATAAATGTTATAAATCGTTTGGATTGTTGAAAAGGAAATTTATTAATGTAATAATTTGGAAACGAACGTATGAAAAGTAAATCGTTTGAATATTTGAGAGATGAAGCGTAATTTTTCATTCCCTTAAAGTATTTGACTTCCATCTATGCATGGTTCGAGCCAATCGTAGGAACTGGCAAACGATACGAAGGGAGACAGGTCA
The DNA here is from genome assembly GCA_034769895.1 of Magicicada septendecula. Classification (NCBI taxonomy): domain Eukaryota; kingdom Metazoa; phylum Arthropoda; class Insecta; order Hemiptera; family Cicadidae; genus Magicicada; species Magicicada septendecula. The sequence goes on from CM068368.1 coordinate 797,228,718, forward strand.
ATTGCCCCTCGCATCCATCGATCTTACCAACAGCGAACGCCCTTGTACTGTGACTACCATCAGTGGACTTGGAAACTTTCGCGGCAACAATTAATAGTGGTCTTGTTAAAGAAGCGTGACGGATTCGGTAAGGCATAATTTATTGGAAATGTTTTTAGTTACGTAAGAAGACTGGATGGACGTAGCATGAGCTGCGGTAATTGCGGTGTGAGGACAGAACAGTATTGACATCATTCCAGATGTAGGCGCAACCGCCACTGTGTTGTCATCGCTACGGACTTTCTAATAGACACCGTAGTACCGGTATTGCTTCGTCGGCCGTAGAAAGTGATACCCGGGTACACGCGAAATGGTGTCACTGATACCGGTTAGTTTAAAGCATTATTTATATTGTCTGCGTTTGCTTTGTACTGTTTGGATTAGGTTTTATGTCTTTGTTTGCATAAGAAACCTCATTTAGTTTTTGAGTCTAGATTTTCCCCTTTGTTATAAAAAGAATTACAATATCGACATTGACATTTTTAGTTGCTGTTGCTATTATTATTATTGTTGTTATTTATTTATTTAGTAAGTCTAAAAATCGTCTAACCGTCAGATATAGGGCAGTTGTAAAAACTAAAAGCACAAAATAAATCAGAAATCATACAACGTAATATAATATTTACATAAATACTAGTAAATCATGCTGCATGATCCCACAAAAAAAAAAAAAAATGTTTCTGCATTACAAAACAAATGGAACGACAAAAAAGGAAAGCATAATACAACTTTAAATAACAATACAATACAAATCACGTGCTACAGTAAATGCTACTACTTTACAGATCATTTCCCGAACTCCTTATAGCACTGCTGCAATTGAATCTTTTTGAGTTTTCCACTATTTTTTTTATTTTCGTTTACGCTTCTGTCTCCAGGCGATTCTGTTTTCACCTCTTTCTTTATATCGTCGCACTTAACATATGCCTACCCTCATCCTAGCATCTTCCGTAAGATTTTATATTATTTTTGGCCTTCCTCTTATACATCTTACATGTACTTAGGTTTCATTTACAGATGAAATAGTAAGACATGCAACGGTTCGCGCAGATCGTAGAGGTGGCAGGGAAGGCAGTCCAGGATGAGGGGTGTGAGGTGACCAACTATACAGATGTTGTGAACACAAAATAATTGGTCCGATACAACGCGGCAAGCTACGTATGCCCAATGAAGTCTTTTGTATACCGCAACCAGACACCCGTTTCATGTCTAATTATTTTAGCTGGTACCCTCTTCATAGTTTTTCTTCTGGTATTCGGGTTGTCATTATTCATATTAGCACGGCAAAATTGTACAGATCTCGTAATATAGTAATTCAGTATACCAGAAAGTAGCATAGATGATATTAATAAACATAGACAGGAACAGATTAATGTAAGGATATATGATTCTGTTTTAAATATTTTTGTTTCTTCTTTTACGTCATGTATCTGTAAGTCTTAACAACTGAGGGTAGCTTAATGAGGGGTGTAAGAATTATTGATGATGTTTTGGAAGATAAGAGGATTTGTTGTTTGTAAAGACAGTAACGTTGAAAGTTACGGGATTGTAGATGGAAGAGATCGGATTCACGGAAACGAGCTGCGGAGTAGGCTTTGATCTTTATCACGTCGTCGGAGTTTAGTGATGAGGGGAAACAACGTAAGCCTTTTGAACAGCCGTGTATGCCTGTATTTGTTAAGGTACGGGAAATGAGTATACTGTTATCTGAAATGATTAGATTTTTGCGATGAATTCATAAAACGTTTATGTGTAATTTTTGTTAAAGATATCAATCGTAAAAATAATAATCTAATTGTGTGAAGAGAACTGTTCAGGCAGAAATGTGCCGTTTCTTTGTGTGTGGAAATAAATGCTCATGCAGTTTTTGTACTCAAGATATTCTGTGGCAAATTTATTAGCGTTTGGCATAATCCTTAGCCAAAGTAGCTCTTGAAGATTACAATTATAGTCTCCAAAAAGGAGTCCCCCTTCATCACTGTTAAAAACTTCAGATTAAGTGGTGCATATAGTAAAGATAAGCCTACAATCTAGGAATACGGTTCGTAAAATTTTCCCATACGAATCTTTCCTCTGAGTAAAGCGTAGGCCTCAGAATTTATGTAGCTCGCCTGGTTTTCCGTGTTCGGTTTGGGTGGGAAATTGCAACCTATTCATGAAAAAATTACCTATATTCTTTTCACTTTCTGAAGGCGGCTGGGCCGAGGGACAGCTTCTTTAACGTACCCACGCGCGCGCACAGGGGATTAGGATCAGGCCTATCACCCAGCTGCATGGCTGACTGACTAGGCTTCGATTTCGGGCAAACGTAGCGTCCTAATTATTCAGCGAACCATAAAAAGCTTATCATTTCCAAATGGAGAATAAGAGTCTGAGAAAAATGGATGCGTACTGAACATGAAATGTAGTACTGAACAAATGGAAAGGGATGTACTGAACATTAAAACATAATACAATAATATTGGGATGAGTAGGAATTATGTTGCAGACATGACAGCGAGTCCACACATCAATAACGCTATAAGCTGGTAATAAATCTGGCCAGTAATACACAATAAATATCAATAGTATTGTAAAAACTGACATACAGGGCGAGAGAGAGAAAGAGAGCATGCACATGCACATTGGCAGTGGCAACAAAATACACACGTTGTTACAAAACAATTTGGACACGAATTAATTTCAGTGGAATTAAGTTTGTACTGTGGACTGATTTAGCATAATATTTTGTGTTAAACCGAATCCGTTTGTAAACACGTGTAAGCGCTACTGTAGTAACGTGCCAAACGTGTATGTTTTATAAACGTTTTATTTCGTTCGGCACACTCTTGGTGTGTGTGTGTGTGTGGGGGGGGGGGCGTTGATAAAGTTAATACTTTGTGTTCGTGGCAATTTTGTGCCGCTCTCCTTTCTTTAATAAACTGTTAAACGCGGTCTGTTATTCTTGGCAGCAGCACTGTACTGTACAGCTCGAGATGGCATTGAGGGAGAGATACACTCACACTCTGGCAGAAACAAGCCTTTTTTCTGTGACGTCTACTTATCTATAAAAATTTGATTCTCCTTTAAATTTTATGAAAACACTACTATCAACATTATTTTAGTTATTTGTAAGTAGTAAAACTGCGAGCTACGTATCAGCTAATATAATATCAATGTGACTGAATAATAATTTAAATAATTTTGTAAATTTATGGAAAGAGTTTACGGAACACAATGTTTGAGGATCTGTCATTTCTTTTAGAGATAATTTTTGTCATTTTATTTTATGTAAGTGGCGATGGCATTTTTTTATATGTCAAAAATATTATCGAGTATGAACGTGTGTACTACGCAAACGATTTCGTGTGAGAATTGTTTCAGGTATATATGCAAAATAAATAGTCTAATACATTTCGTATGTCTCACAAGAATATTTTTAAAAATTTGTTTTAGGGTTTTCGTAAATTTTCTTTACTGTCATCTGATGATATTTAGATGGCAGTAAAAAAAAGGCTATCGAAACACTGTAAAACGAATTAAAAAATGTTCTTGTGAGAAATAAAAAATATTATTTATTATTAATCATTATAAAACAAGATTGATTGTTACGAAATATTATATACATATAAACGCAAACACTGTTACGAAATTCGTAATAACACTAAACTACTAACAATAGATAGCAAGTAAGCTACAAAGTCTGAGTCATAATCTGTGTAATGTACATCTTGAACTTCGTGTTTGTTCGATGGACCTCGTGTCGCTTCGTTGGGCTGGTCGTAGTCGGTTTCATTACGCTTATAATTTGGCTTAACACTTTTTCCCCTTCATGCCCGTATCTCCGTGCATGCTGATCACACTAGTTTTGGCACACTGGCGTCTCGTCTCTTTCTCGTAATTAGTAATGAAAACATTCAATTATAAACTGAACAGAAGTAAACTACCTCTTCCCCGATTAAGAAAAGACGAATGACTTTCTATGAGCACATTAGAAGAATGGAACCAGGAGGAAACAAGATCATCGCCTTCCAGAACAGAAATACAGAAGTTTCTTGGGTGAAAGAAGTCCATCAGGCTCTGGAAAATTGTGGAATCAGGTGAGAAAATATATAGGAAACAGAAAGTGGGAAGAAAGGAAATCGCAGAAGTAAGGGATCAGTGTAAATAGAACTAAGGGTTTGTTATCGGAAGACGAGCAAGCAAGAGTGAACCAGAAAGTGAAGGCATGCTGGCGAAGGGGGAAAGAACTGCATAAAGCGAAGGAATTTGTATCATAGCAGTTGATAGATTACTGAAACGAAAAGGGAAGGAAACAATTTTTAACACTCTTAATATTCTCAGGTGTTCATGGATACACTGAACCGTTTCCTTTTCCACGTCCCGAACTCGAATAGAGATTATTAAAATACAGGAACAACGGCTACTGAGGATGTCTCTTGTAAAAGTGACGGATTATGTTGGACGGCTGCATAGTACTTCAAGCACATGCTTTGAATTTCGTTGAACTTTAGGGAGACAAGTTTTTGCAAATCGTCTTGCTACAACTGAACAGATATGTATCAGTATGTAATACGCATCAATAAAACTGACATTGTTGAAATGTGTTAAGCCAAACAAAATATCCTACTGAAAATGTACAGTTTTGTGTGGGCCTACTTCACTACTTCAGACAGGACGGACAACAAACTGTAGTTGTAGGCCTACTTGTTTAATTTATGCTCCAGAAACACCTTCCAGTCATGCCTGCTTTACCTTATCAGATCAAGGTGTACACGTTAACATGGTTACGTAATCTGTTATCACATGCGGTTCAGTCAGAAGATGGTGTTGCAACTGTTGTGCTGAGCGTATTTGCGAACGGAGAAAGTGTAACTCGAAACTTTGCGCAAAATTATCGCCGGTAATACGATACGACTGTGTTGTTATTTCAGTCTGTCGGGTATTTTACATCATCGTTATGTTCCCTGAGGACAGAAGCGCCTGCTGTGTAAAGATATTAATAGTTCGTTATATGAAATCGATTTTGCTTGTTTTCACTGGATTGTGTTTTTTCCGATCAGAATATGCCACAGCCTGTTCAGTGTGTTACACCCATTGTTAATTTTACGCAACTCACAAACTACTCGAAATTAAATTCTGTCTGAGGCTTTCGCGACCGGTTTCAATGATATGAGTACTTCGGCTTGCTGGGCTGTAAGCCGTGGTCCATAGTTGTTTTGACGGCCCTCTTCAGTGCAGAAGGCTGTTCGTGCACTGAAGATCGCCGTCGAAGGTCGCCGAAACGGTGTGTAGTACATAACGGTTTGTTGTGCTACTACTGTTCTTGTAGAAATATGAACACATCGGAACGCTTACCTATAGGCTCAGTTACCACTGAATATACTAAGAAGGAGTGAGACAGTTGGCGCAGATTGACAGAATGAAAGATTACGACCCTAAAAAACAGACAAGATTTTTAAGATTGTTAATGAAAATATCATTTTGCTGCAACTGTGAGAAAATCTGTTACTACAACAAACAGCGGTAACGCTCAGTACACATCGCGTCGTTGTAAGGCAATTTATCATTTTCCATTATATCTTGAAAATGTCAGCGCGGAGAAAACTTTTTTTTTCTCATCAGAATGAAAAGAAAGAGAATATAACGAAGAGAGTGTGACATCGATGAGGGAGACGGGGTGTTAAATAGTGTAGTGTCTGGTGATGGGTGGTGAAGAAATGGTAGAGCGACGGAGGGAGAAATATAAAACGCTTTTAGAAAGCAAAAAAAGTCTCTTGAAAACGCAGTAGGCCTACAAGCTTTACCGTTGTATGCGTGTGTGGATAGTTGTGTGTGTATGTGTGCAGTCGTTTTTTAATGTAAATATGCCGGAAGCAAGCAATTGCACGATCGCTTGAGAAACAGATTTGCTAACGACCATCACACATACACAAACACACACAAGGTGCTTTTCTTGCTACTTACCACTTTATTTATTACAGTGGCTATAAAAGGTAGTTCACGTATTTTTTTTTTAAGACTTATCTTGGATCAACGGAAAATAGCTGATGGTCTTAATTTGTAATGTAACAAGTGCACATAACTATATGAATTCGTGTTTGACCATCTATTAATCACATCGTAGTTTTACTTGAAATGTAAAATCCGACTTAATACAATGGTTCAAAATAGAATTTTGCAGTATATTATCTACATTGCTACTATCGTTTCACTTTATGTATTATTAATGTTAGTACGATAATATTTTGAATCTAAATATTACTAAGTGAATTTAAACATAATTCGCTTATATGGATTTCTGTACAACAGCAGCGGTCCTATTTGTATGATGTGCCAGGTCACTCAAGTAATCGCACGAGAATGTGGACTATTGTTGAAGGCAAGGCTGTTTATTAGAAACTAGTATTTGTAGACTTACAAGACGGGACGATTTTTTTTTATGCGTTGTGGAGAAATAAGTGTTCTACGGCTGTTGTAATATTTGACGTTCATTTCGTTCGGCGTTTGCAGAAACAACGTTTGTTGGAAAATCGTACAAATCACCCGACATGGCGAGAGTATCTCTACGATATTTTTTGTCTAGAGGGATTTTGTATTTTAACTATAATTTGAAGCTGTGTCCAGAGACCAGAGAGTTAACGCGCAATGCTGATGATGATAATCACTGAAATGTTGTTCGTTATTATTATATTTTTGTTAATTCTTCGGTTCTTAGCATTGAACTATGTTTATTGCAGTTCTGTTCTCAACAGAGTTAAGTCAAACGCGCCTTTTCGTCACTATAAGAGGTAGATTTTGCAAATTTTTTCACTTTTGTTTTTGGTATAAAATTCTACAGCTTTTACTCTTTAAAATGATATATTACTTGTGGAATTATGATGCTTATAAATATTTTTACGAATTTTTGAAATTTTTTTGTTAGGTTAGGTTAGGTTAGACTCATGATGTAGGTACAGGAAAATGGAATCTGGTGCTGGGCCCAACTACATACATAAAAAGGCAGGTAGGATTCCATATGCTATTTTGAACGCAGTCAAGCCAATTTACCGTGATTAATCAAATCCTGCTCTCCTGGCCAGATGTATTCACGGTAAAACACAGAACGTAAACGAGTCATTCAATAACCTAATTTGGACCCGAATACCAAAAAATGTGTTTGTGCGACTGCAGACATTACAGTTAGGGGTGTATGATGCTGTAGGTGTATTTAATTGTGGAAATATAATAAAATATAAGGTGCTTAAAAAACTGGGACTGAATCCGGGTGTCCATACTGTGAGCATGTTGAAAGATTTGGATAATGAACTCATCCGAAATTCTGAAAGGAAAGGAAATTCAGTGATTATGAACGGGAAGCCAGGAGGAAGAAAAGGTTAGCTAAAAGGATCAGAGAGAAAGATGAAGAGGGGGACCCGGACTATGAAGCAGGAATGTTTTAGTTGGTAAGTGATATAGTTTTAGTTTTTACCCGTTCCGAAAATTCAGTTTTTTTTATGCAAAAGGAACATTTTCTCAGAAACTACTTGAGATATCAAGATGAAATTTTCAGGATATTTTGTTCTCAGTATATTACACATTTTGACCCGGGGAAATTGAAAGAAACTGGTTTTAAAGGAATTTATAACCTCAAAAGTGTCATTTTTGCCAGCTAGATAAAGGTGTCTCAAATTTATTTTTTATTTTTTTTTTCTAAACAAAATAATAAATTTTCCCCGGGTCACAATTTGTAAAAAGGGCCAATAAATTAACAGAAAAAATTGAGACTTATATATAATCTTTTGCCTGAGATAATGTTCCTTATGTTAACATAGAATTAAATGGCACCTCCGGGTCCCCTTACAAGGAAAGAAAGATTTTACTTAAAGGAAATGGAAGTATGGTGATGGCAAAAAAAATCGTGTTCGAGATAATTGCAGATTCTGATTGTACTACACTCAAAACATGAAAAAAAAGTCGTTTTTCGAAAAGTGTCTGTGTGTGTGTGTCTGTCTGTCTTGTGTCTCTCTGTAGATTTTTTCTATGCCAAACGATAACTGCCGCAAATTCAAACAGAATCAAATAATTTTTTGCGTACAGCCCTGATTTGTAGAGTACTCACGACCTATTGTTTTTGGTGAAGATCGGTTGAGGGAAAGGGGTAGTTTACCAGCAACGGTTTTTTTTATCAAGGGTAATTTTTACTTCCATATTCCTTAAGGAAATGGAAGTAATGGTGATGGCAAAAAAAATCGTGTTCGAGATTATTGCAGATTCTGATTGTACTACACTCAAAACATGAAAAAAAATTCGTTTTTCGAACTGTGTGTGTGTGTGTGTGTGTGTGTGTGTGTGTGTGTGTGTGTGTGTGTGTGTGTGTGTGTGTGTGTGTGTGTGTGTGTGTGTGTGTGTGTGTGTGTGTGTGTGTGTGTGTGTGTGTGTGTGTGTGTGTGTGTGTGTGTGGATTTTTTTTCTATGGCAAACGATAACAGCTGCAAATTCAAACAGAATCAAATAATTTTTTGCATACAACCCTGATTTGTAGAGTACTCATGACCTATTGTTTTTGGTGAAGATCGGTTGAGGGAAAGGGGTAGTTTACCTGCAACGGTTTTTTTTATCAAGGGTAATTTTTTTGTTGGCAAGCGATAACAGCCGCAAATTCAAACAGAATCAAATAATGTTTCGCATACAGCCCTGAATTATGGAGTTCTCAAGACCTATTGTTTTTAGTGAAGATCGGTTAAGGGGAAGGGGTAGTTTACCTGCAACGTTTTATGTTTTAACAAGGGTATTTTCTATGGCAAACGATAACAGCCGCAAATTCAAACAGAATCAAATAATTTTTTGCATGCAACTCTGAATTGTAGCGTTTTCAAGACCTATTGTTTTTGGTGAAGATCGGTTAAGGGAAAGGGATAGTTTACCTGCAACGTTTTACGTTTTAACAAGGGTAATTTTTTCTATGACGAACGATAACTGCCGCATATTCAAGCGGAATCAAATAATTTTTTGCATACACCCCTGAATTGTAGAGAACTCAATGCCTTGTGATTTTGGTGAAGATCGGTTAAGGGGAAGGGGTAGTTTACCTGCAACCTTTTACGTTTTAACAACAGTAAAGTACTTGAAAATTCATTTAAACTTTTTCAAACAATGGTAATTGTTAAAAATAAAATAATTTTGTTGCCAGGCAATAAAATTATAATTTTTTCATTTTAATGTAAATCATGTATGAGAGAAAATATATCGTTCGTGGCAGGCAAGCATATCTCAGTTATGTAATGTTTACGTTTCCATTTTATTAATATGACTACCGCAATAAAAAGGCAGGGAAGACACACACACACACAAAATTCGCGTTATTTCTGGCCTCATTCATGTTTATTTTCTTACATTTGCATGCTTTTTAATGGAAAGTGCCGAAACCCATACCAACATAACGCGTGCAAGCCGAAACAAGTGTCCAGTGTGGATAGCGATTTGCTTCCTGTGGATCGCTGGGCAGTGTAACTGTACGTGTTTACAGAGGAACGATTCATAGACAGACTTTTCGTCTTTAGGGAATGAACCCTCTGCAAGATGCTGAGGGTCCATGAGTGACTTCGGAGCGCTCCTTCTTTTCTGTGAAACGTACACTGTAGATTCGCAGCTTTACTCTAAGCAACGCTCAATAGGAAATGTTGAAAATTTTTGTCCACGGTGTACCCTCATTCACACTAAACCTGCTCTGATGTTTTAATTATGGACATCATAATATTAAAACTTTGGAAACTTGAGCACTACTTAATGTAGATCAATCATTAACTTATACAAGCCATTAATTTTATGCATATTTTTTATATATATGTGTACAACGTTATCGGCAACAAAGAAGTAGTTTTTGTTAAAATTCCTTCCCGGGATATTTGGCCGTAGTCCAATGTTTTCTACAAAATCAGACGTTTCGGCAATGCCATCGACTTCCATCATCAGTGAAAATCGAGTGCGATAACGTGAGGTGGTATACGTTAGTGACCACAGTACTGTGGTTAAGGCTGAAGCAGTAAGTAGAAAGAAGTAGTTTCTATGGTAATATTTCATTTCGAAAATGATTTTAAATATAAATCTTAGAATATGGAAGTCATGTATGGTTCTCCATACCGATATTTTGTATTGTATTCGTGTGAATTTTAATTCGTTTATTTAATTTTTTATCAATTTATATCACTTTGTGTAATTGGAATTATGATTCTGCGTTAAATGGATTGTCTCCAGGAACAATCGATTTGTGATCTTTCTTTATTCGAAGTGTGTCCTCCTTTAAAGTTGTTAATTTCAGCTGTTCTGGTAGTTATGTATCAATTATTGTTTTATATTAATCTATTTATAAGTTTAGAAATAAATAGAATTCAAAATTATAACATTCATGGTTTTTATTGACAAAATATAAAATAATCGATTTTATATCGATTGATGAATCGACTCTCTCAGGGCGAGCGAATTCTTTTATACAAATTATTAATATTAATTCTCAGGTTCTTTAAACTGTTATGTTAGAATAGTCAGAGAAAGGGCAAAGTCAGGAAAGTATAACACTTACAATTACAAGCTTAATGATCTAAAAATACCTTTATATCATTTAATATATAATGGTTAGTAAAGTAATGTTTCGAACCAATCGTTGTGATGACGAAGCTAGCGGTGGACTGCAGAGGGAATTGTGGGAATTCAAAGACGGCTGCTTCGTATCGCAGATGCCGACAGCTGCTACACCTCAAAGAATTCTCTGCAAATAAAAGTTGTTTTTCCACGATTTCCTCGTCTCAACATTAGTGATTAATCCCTCTGGTGATAGTGTAGTCCTGGATCAGTGTTCAGTGATTTGTTTCGGTAATTTGTGTTGAATAATGTTTTTATTTCACTTCATACCATAAGGTCGATAATGGCAAATTTTGTCTTGATATTGTAACGTTACATAACCCAGTCCCAATAAATGATAACTTAATTATACTACCATAAAGGTCAGAAATGGGTAAACTATAACTAGCTATAAATTAAGTTATATCACTAAACATTATAAACTATATTGAAGTGATATACAGTGACAAGTGAGTTATAGTGTACCCAGTGCGTAAATAAGTGAATGTGAAGGGGACTTCTTACAGATTTGTGCTGTAGATGTAGGAATTATGGATTATAATAGTAGACTGTGATGCTACTAACTAATTATGTCGTTTGTTTAGTTATTGTATAATTTATATTGTGTAGGCAACTAAAATTTAGTACCTGTGTTTAATTTTATATTTAATAAAATAATTATGTTATTATATAAGATAACCCAGGGTTAAAAAATAAAAGAGTTAAATATAAGATGATAATAAAAAATAAAATAATACTCTATGAGGAAAATGGCAGAAGAAAATAGTGCAGTGTAAGAATACTATAAGAGATTAATAAATAATATATAAATTCATTTAAAGTTAATAATAATATTAAAGACTTATATCTAAAGTTATAAGAAAATAAACGAAAAACTATTATATAAATCAAATTGGGAAATAAACCAAAATTAAAAAGAATTATTTTTCTATAAATCAAAAATAAATTTATAATAATTAAAAACAGCCTATATACTCAAAAGTAAATAGCAGCACCAATAAAAAATGATATAGAAATTATCTGTTACTAACAGTAACAGAATAACAACATATTGTTTAATCGAAAAAGAGATTGAAAACTGTTCGGTTGAAAATCGTAATGAGACCAAAATTGTATTAAAAAACCTTTGAAAACATTTGGAAACAGTACAAAATTATAACAAAAATTAACTCACAGTATACACATTATGTCCCACTCCTTTAGATATCAAATATAACTGGCTTTACCCGATAACAAAGTGTTAAAAAACCTTCTCAAGATCAGGCCTAGCCAAGCCGTGCATCGAGTTTTTAACGAGATGGTATCTGATAGACATTCATGAAATTACAAAACAATTAGGACCACCACACGAGAAACCGCTTCACGCAAGTAAGAACTTCGAGGAAAGAGGTAATATAAACATTTCTTTTAATATTTAACCAAGAAAACCTCAAATCAAATCGTTGTGCAGTACAGAAATTTCTAAAATGTTGTCATGTGTTTAATAAAAACATAATCTGCACTCTCGCGGACAAATCCGGAACTACGTACTACGAAAATAAACAAAAATTCGAAATTGATTATTTTTATCTTGTAAAGCGTAGTATATAATTATCCATTTCTGACCATCTCATAACACAAAGAACTTACCCTTAACCCTGGGGAAATAAATAAAACGAATTATATGTTGATTGATGTTTAATTAAAGATAAAATTGTAAAATCATTAAAAACCAGATTTTATGATAATTTCATGTTTACCCAATTAAATCGATATAATGAATTAGTGATTGAAAGGATCGATTGTAATATTTGTATATTGGCAGAAGAGGAAATCAATATTATACAAATAAATACTATTAATAATTTATGTTGAATAATAAAATGTGTCTTTTTTATTGTAGAGGGTAGTTGTGGTAGATTTCAGTAAGCTAAGATGTTAACTACCAGCTATTATTCTTTTTATATACATAAACTATGGTACTTATATATATGTATAATGTTGGTCAAAACATGGTACACATGTGTACTTACCGGGATCCTTGCCGGTGAACATGTGCTTCTCCGGTTTAAACACTTTTTTACCTAAGGGGTGCCAGGATTCGTAACAGCGAGATTTGTTTAAACAGAAAAAGTGACACAATGAAGACACAAACTCTTTAGCTACTGTAACTACTCGTTTTAATTTCCCACATAATAAAATATACATTCGTAAAACATACATAAAGGCCTAACCCAAAATGGCTGCCAGTATTAACTCAAAAAACAAAATGGCGGCTATCTTTCTTCATTGTTTTCTTTTATTAATTTAATTAAATCAGTACTGAGAAGCCTCATCATTAAAATTAGTTAGATTCCTTTTTATTTTATACTGCAGTTAAAGTATCGTATATCAACACAAACCAATGCCCTATACGTATATAGGCATGGCCACGCCCTAGTGCAATCACACGCTCACTCACGTTACTGTAATTACATTTTATACAATTTATTATTTCATTTATTGAGCTCATGAATAAATATAAAGAGAGATAAATTGTGACTTCTCTGTGGTAAGCGGATCGTCGCTCCCTCGCTGGCCTCAGATGTATCCCAGGAGTATGATCGGTGTTGAATTCATTACAAGTTAGATTTTTCTGCACTGACTCTACATTAAAGGTGTTATAATATGTACTTTGGTTTACTGTTCTCTACTACATGTTTGATATCACATTTTACAAGATTCTAATTGTTGTTCACAACTTTTGATGAAAATTGATTCCACCAGCGATACATCGCTGTGGCCTCTCTAGTGGACGGTGATGAACTGAGACCGATTAATGTACAATTTTATGCTTGTGTGCGTGACTCTGACGTCATTAAGCTCTGTTCTGCAGAACAACGCCCTAGTCGTACGCATTGTTTTCAGTGCGTCATTGTTTTTTCTATGACGGAATAACTTTATTGTCCAATCACAATGTATATGTAACAGACTTCATCACCATCTCCGCCATGGCTGTTTCCGACTCCCGCACGTTCCAACGGTGACCTTGGTATGATACACTGCCTGATTCTGCTTGGATCTCTCTTTATATTGGGACAATGGACCTAACCACTCTGTATGTTCATAGTTACACAATAAAACATTGCAAATCACCCTTATAACCCATAATTATGTAATGGGGTCAAAATGTACTGTTACAAACCCCCTCAAGGAAAATTTTTGTGTCGGAACACAAAAAATTTCCTTGACTCATTCACACTTTCCTAAAAGGATCGGTCTAGATATGTCACCACAACCCCCTGTATTGTTATTATATAAAAATTTTATCATCACTTACCCTTGGTCCTATGATGCTGGTCGCACCCTCTGACCTTACTGGACTTCTCCGGAGAGATCCCTACACCATAAGGCCATGAGGCACTCTACACTCCTGTTCTGACGCGCCAGCCAGCCCAGGACTGCGGTCACAACACCACAAAACTCTGAAACATTGCATACAAAATTAAAATAGTGGTCCAGTACACTTCCATATCTACAACTGATATGTTCCCTTTTAGATACGTTGGTTTGTGTTCGGGCATTGGTTTGTTTTTTTTTTCAAAAGTTTCACTTATCCACGACAAGACTTAAAATACATCGATTTTTACCACCACCAAATTCAACTGCTTCCTTGTAAGAAAATAAACAACATATATATGTAACTACATATAACACAATATATCAACAATTCTTTAGTATACCCCAAAATACCTTCACCTACTTATTTCTATAAATTCAGCTTACAACTATCATGACAGACTCTTTTTCTTTAAACTTTGTTGCTCAACTTATAATCATTTACCTATTTTTGTAAATGGCAGCTTACTAGACTATTTCATTTAACTTCATTTTTAACTTTAAACTTCCAACTTCAGAATATACTATATCTTAACACTGGTTACCGTCATTACCCCTGTAGTGACCTCCTAACCACACACTCTATTGCCCCCCAACCTAATAAAACATTGCAAAACATTGTACATTACATATTAACATTGTTACATTTACCTTACCTTAAACAATTTAAATTTACATGATTTGTACCAAACTTTATCACATTACTACTTCAATTAACTTTTAATTATTTGACATTCATCATTCTATGCAACAATTTCAAATTTATCCTTACCTTTCAGTTACAATTACCTTCCTGCTATGAATTTTCCTTTTCTAACCCTTCTATCCTTACTCGTTTGGGTGACTCTCTATTATTCATTATTTTCTCTGTCTTATTTTGGCATTGTCAATCTAACCTTACTACCCCCTTTTCTCTACTAACAACCGCTTCTAACCATTAATATACATTTTGACACCAATATCTCTTAATAACCCCCTTCAAATCCCATTTAAAACCTCTGGCACCGCGCCTTTTTTGTACTAGTATGTGTGTATTCCCTCACTATGCTCATTCCCTTATCGGTTTCTGACCCTTTCAGATAACCCTTTCCGGCACACAACGATCCCTCCTGTCTCAACATCTCTCGTTGGACTCCTACACCAATACCCTTATTACAAAATATCACCATCAACAACAAATATAATTACCATGCACATCACTCAACTCTACATATAATTACTAACCACTGTGTCCCTAAAATATCTAACACCTCTTTATATTTTATCAGCATCTCAACACTTTATTTTTCCTAACTCCCAATAACTCTATCTAACTAACTCCCATGCCTCTATTTTATCCTTACTACCCAAACTCTTTTACAACATTTCAACTTAATACATTAGAAAATTCATCACTTACCAACTAACAATACTTCCTCTCAATACCCAAATCTATTACCTGCTTAATCATTTACTAACCCTTATAACCTGAATCTCATAATATCATTTAAACTTCCTTTAGTTATTTAAAATCGTACAATACATGCTTACATAAAAAAAAATACATAAAGTACACAACAGCAAAAATACACAAATACATAGACATCAATACACAAAATATACAATTCACATAATCATGAAATCATTCACCATAATCAGTCCTAGTCAGCCCATTTTTTAAAACACTGTCCACACAATTAAATGTTCATAACACAATAAACAATTACCCCATATCGTCGAACAATAGTCTTATCTTATATCTATATACATTGCTTATTATTGAATCTCTTATATTAACATCATAAATGCATATACCCTTCAAATTTTCATTATTTTCCACAAACTCATTTAATCTGTCATGATTGGTCATTGTCCTGTCACCTCCAGTATAATTCGTCACCACTAGGTATGTTATAAAGTCATTATTTTCATTATCACCTCCTACTACTGCTATATCCGCTTCATTACAAGGTAAGTACTTATTATTTTTATTATATATCATCTCTACACCTAACCTTTTCCTAAACTCTTCATAATTTTTCTTTACTTTATATATCTCAATTTCTCTCTTTCTCTCTCTCTCAAAACATTTCTCACCATCATACCAAGCTACACACTCTCTCTCCATATATGCAGGGGACTCTACTACTTTATCACTGCACCACCTGTGAAGTGCACAAAAAAAACCAGGGACCACTTTATTTGTAGACCTTTTGTCTTCCAAATACGCATTGAAGGCACTCTCGTCCTTCCTAAACACACGTGAAGTCTTTACTTCACCCCCTACTACAACATTAAGGGACAATTTTACCCCCTGCAACCCCTTTATCTGTAAATTCTCTCTATACTTTCTCTCTAACTCATCAACACTTTTTATCACTTCATTATCAAATTCTACTCCCATTATACTTTTATCACCACTCTCAATACTCACACAATTATTTTCTAACACCATATTTGTAATTCTATTATAATTCTCACCACTACTTACCTTGTCTTTATTTCTATCTGATTTGTCTACCTTGTCAATGTTACAATTTTGTTTCTGTATTTCGTTTTTAAATTTTTCTAATCTCTCTTCTAATTGGTTCAATTTTACATCTTGCACATTATTTTGTTTTTTCAATTCATTTTCGAGGCTATCAAACTTCTCGTCAATCTCTTTTAACACACTATTTTGTGTTTTAATCAATGCGAACAGGTCTTCTAATGATATTTTATTTTTGACTGCCTTAGGCGTCGAATTCGCGCTTATTCTGTCTAATAAAACAGACTCTGTGTGTGTGTCGTTTACACCTAACATACTATTATTGTGTTCTGCCATAATTTAGCTGTTTCTATTACTCTCTGTATTTTTTTTATTATATAATTATTGGTTGTTTTGTTTCGTCAACATAACCTTTTGTGTTTTTTGGTTATGTTCTGTTTTGCACCACCTTCTCTGTTTTCAAATCTGGCTGTTTATATAAATTAATATTTATATCGTCCTCAGTAAGGGCGCCATCTGTTAACTACCAGCTATTATTCTTTTTATATACATAAACTATGGTACTTATATGTATGTATAATGTTGGTCAAAACATGGTACACATGTGTACTTACCGGGATCCTTGCCGGTGAACATGTGCTTCTCCGGTTTAAACACTTTTTTACCTAAGGGGTGCCAGGATTCGTAACAGCGAGATTTGTTTAAACAGAAAAAGTGACACAATGAAGACACAAACTCTTTAGCTACTGTAACTACTCGTTTTAATTTCCCACATAATAAAATATACATTCGTAAAACATACATAAAGGCCTAACCCAAAATGGCTGCCAGTATTAACTCAAAAAACAAAATGGCGGCTATCTTTCTTCATTGTTTTCTTTTATTAATTTAATTAAATCAGTACTGAGAAGCCTCATCATTAAAATTAGTTAGATTCCTTTTTATTTTATACTGCAGTTAAAGTATCGTATATCAACACAAACCAATGCCCTATACGTATATAGGCATGGCCACGCCCTAGTGCAATCACACGCTCACTCACGTTACTGTAATTACATTTTATACAATTTATTATTTCATTTATTGAGCTCATGAATAAATATAAAGAGAGATAAATTGTGACTTCTCTGTGGTAAGCGGATCGTCGCTCCCTCGCTGGCCTCAGATGTATCCCAGGAGTATGATCGGTGTTGAATTCATTACAAGTTAGATTTTTCTGCACTGACTCTACATTAAAGGTGTTATAATATGTACTTTGGTTTACTGTTCTCTACTACATGTTTGATATCACATTTTACAAGATTCTAATTGTTGTTCACAACTTTTGATGAAAATTGATTCCACCAGCGATACATCGCTGTGGCCTCTCTAGTGGACGGTGATGAACTGAGACCGATTAATGTACAATTTTATGCTTGTGTGCGTGACTCTGACGTCATTAAGCTCTGTTCTGCAGAACAACGCCCTAGTCGTACGCATTGTTTTCAGTGCGTCATTGTTTTTTCTATGACGGAATAACTTTATTGTCCAATCACAATGTATATGTAACAGACTTCATCACCATCTCCGCCATGGCTGTTTCCGACTCCCGCACGTTCCAACGGTGACCTTGGTATGATACACTGCCTGATTCTGCTTGGATCTCTCTTTATATTGGGACAATGGACCTAACCACTCTGTATGTTCATAGTTACACAATAAAACATTGCAAATCACCCTTATAACCCATAATTATGTAATGGGGTCAAAATGTACTGTTACAAAGAAGAGGACTATCCATCAGGTAGTATTACGGAACAGTGTCGTTTGGTTAACCTAACATTTGGAGATTAATGTCAAAATCAGCTGATCTTATGAACGGCGAATATTTGAAAAAATAAGAAATTGTCTACTCCGGGTGTAAACAAATGGTACTCGCTCTCTCTTCCAAATAAGACTAAACAACTTTCTTAATCTCGACCAAATCACACACACTCGATTTCTGTTTCGTTTGGGTAACATTACAATAAAATTTATTTAAACATTAATACTTATAATTCATAAGTGGCGATCGCTAAGAGGTACTCTGACCGCTCCGAGACTGTCAAAAGACGGACGTCACACCTTATTTTAGATTACGTTACAAAATGACGTACCAACAGTGGGGCTTAATTAAATAAGATGAGCACACAATAGGTCACATCCAAAGACTCCGCGGAAGGTACCTTACAAGCGGTTACGTTACAATATTCGGAATTATCGTTTATGTGTGTTAAAATGGTTATTGCACCTTTTACTGTTCAATATTGGTTCACTTTTATACTTATATTGGTTTAATTCACTGAATTTAGTAGTTATTTAAAGTTTTGTCAAAATTCGCGATTTTATATAGAATAGGCTTGGTTGATATTCACCATCTTTTTTCTTCCTTCGCTTTAAGTGAATATTTTGCGAGCTCTCATTCTGATGTGAACTATTCAACGTCTAATAATCAACTGTTTTATTTTCTTCTTCATCCGAAACGTCTTAGCCAATTTAATATTAAAAAGACATTGTTTTAAATCTCTAGCATTTCCGCTTACATGGTTGACTTTTACATTATATGAATGAATACATTTTTATTATTATTTAATTTTATTAAATACCTAACACATATTCTCTTTCTTTAGTTAACTGTACGTGATTTAATACCAAATATGGTACTTTTACAATGTTTTTCATCTCGAAATGCCTTATTTACAGTATTTTTACATGTAGGCCTAAAATTTTACTTCCTTCCTGTCACATTAAATGGTTTACCATCTTTATGAAGTTATTTATTATTGAACAAGATCCCTTATTGAAATAAAATGTTTATTTTTCCTTAATTCCTTGTAATTTTATGAATTAGTTATCTTTTTAAAATTATATCTTTAATCTAAATCTTCCCCTTAGGTTATAGTGTTATTACACTTGCATTTTTTCTAATATTCCTTTATACATTTCTTCAATATCTTTATAAAGTATTGGTACTGTTAGAATACACTGTGATTGATTTACATTATATAAATTTCATCAATTTACTTAATTTATTGTACTTATTTATCAATTATAAGGTTGTTGAGATTTACCATTTGTCTAGATTTTACCTTTGTTCACATATAATGTATTATGACTACTACAGCTTGCTTATACCCCTTCTGACTTTTATTTGTTATACAATCTTAATTAAAATTCCTATACTTAACTAAATTAACATTTAGTATTGAATTAATACTATCAATACATAACAAATATTTGAAAACAAAAGAGTTGTACTCAAACTCAGACATTTCAGTCTTGATTAATACTAGTAACACATAATAAATATCTTATAATAAAAAACATTATACTCTATTTCAAACATTTAAGTCTAGAGTTCATTGACCTTAATATAAACAGAACACATCTGTCCCTTCCTTACTTAAATGATTTCTTAAAACTAAATTTTGTGCAGTCTTGGCTGTTTTTATTTTATTTTGGGATGTACCCTTTGTCACTTCACTTATTTATTGCCTGCTCTTATTTTATCTTTGTCATTTTAATAAATGTTGTTAGATAAAGAGTGGCACTCACTTAGAAACATTTGTAGTCTATTTTCTCATAATAATAATAATATTCTACCAAATATTATTTCTGTATTCAATACAAAACTTTAAAGTTGTATAAAGGCACTAATTCACTTAGTTTATGAATTTAAACACTGACACATGAAGTCTATTTAACATAACAAAATAACTTGTACTGGTATTCTTTGATCTTATCTCTAATCAGTTTTATAGTCAAATAAGATCAAGAATCTTATTTATAGAGGATTATGAAGATTTGTTTTTTCCATTATATAAATGATTTCCACTGGTTCACTTTTAATTCTACCTTTAGACACTTTTGTTTATATCTACTTTACATTATTTTTTATTTTTTGGTGTTATACTTTCATTTGTTATATATACTCTCTTTTGGGGTTTCGTTTTTTTCTTATTACTGGGTTTGCTTTGGGTATTTCCCTACTTTATTTTATTCTACTACGTGGTTTCTCCCAATTTCAGTCCTGTTATTAGGGATGTCGGTTTGTTCTGGGTATTGCCTTACTTACTCCTATCCTACCTGGGTACTTTCTTACTTTATCTTGGCTTTTGTTTTATTTTTTATTCACTCATCATATGTTGCATAGTTGTTTTTAATTGAGATACTTTCTTCAGACTATGAATGGCACTTTACGGTGGTTCTTAATTGTTTTTTATTGTATTTTTCTTTGATTTCATTTTAATTTTAATTTATTTATGATCATTATTTCGTTCATTATAATGTGGATTATCTGTCATGCTACACTGTACATCCAGTTTATCATGCATAAAATTATCTATGGGTGTGAGGTTTGGGGTGGAGCAGCTGAGGTTTGCGGAGACTTGGCAGTAAGAGCTCAGGCATTCGAATATACTTGGGTTATCCAAAAACTACATCAATAAATGCTATGCAAATCGAACTGAATGTAGCCCCTCTATAATTGTATATTGAGAAACAAATCAGTTCAAAACATCTGAAGAATATCTCACTGCACCAACTACACCCATCTAAATGCAACCTTGGGATCAAGCAAACAATCATGTAGATATCAACTCACAGAGGAAATATGCACTATTCCAGCCCCAAGAAGTCCCACCTGTTAATCCTGTACCATCCTGGTTGTGGAATCCCTCCCATCATATATACTCACTTAGGCCCACAATTCTTAAAAGTATTAAATACCCATAATACTCACAAAGGAGGCCCACCCTATATGAGGGGGGACCCAAAAGTAACGAGAATTTTTCTCTGGCAGTTCGTAGAACGCTAGTTCCGACTTCTCCCGGTAGGTGCCTTCACTAGACACCATTTTGTATCAGTTGCCCTAGTGGCATTATTGTGGAAACATCAGTGCGGTCAGTGTAACTATTTTTTGTAAGCACTGTTTCACGTTTTTGGCGATTTGTCAATGGCAGACATTAAATACCAACGTGCTAACATCAGGTTCTGTTTCCTGTTAGGGAAATCAGCAGCAGAAACTGTCGCAATGCTTCGGACGGCTTATAAGGAGGAAGCTTTGAGCCAGGCAAGGATTTACGAGTGGTTTTCTCGTTTTAAAAGTGGTCAAATGTCAATTGAAGACGAACCATGACCGGGACGTCCCTCGACTTCCAAAACGGACGAAAACATTGAAAAATCCGTGTTGCGATCATGTTTGATCGTCGTAGAACATTCGATGAATTGGAGGAAATGACTGGAATATCCTGTAGTTCATGCCAACGAATTTTGACTGAAGATCTGAAGATGAAACGTGTTGCAGCAAAATTCGTTCTGCGTGTGCTTTCTTGTCGACTCAAAATCCTTGCCTGGCTCAAAGCTTCCTCCCCATAAGCCGTCCGAAGCATTGCGACAGTTTCTCCTGCTGATTTCCCAAACAGGAAACAGAACCTGATGTTAGCACGTTGGTATTTAATGTCTGCCATTGACAAATCGCTGAAAACGTGAAACAGCGCTTACAAAAAATAGTCACACTGACCACGCTAATGTTTCCACAACAATGCCGCTAGGGCAACTGATACAAAATGGTGTCTAGTGAAGGCACCTACCGGGAGAAGTCGGAACTAGCGTTCTACCAACTGCCAGAGAAAAATTCTCGTTACTTTTGGGTCCCCCCTCGTACTCTTAAAGCAGACGGCACTTCAAACAATCCACACGACATATGCAGATTTTCTTCATATCTATACTGATGGGTCTCTGAATCAGCACTCAGGATCAGGCATTTATATACCAGACCTAAACTGAGAAATTATACATCTTCAACAGCTACATCTAGCAAAGAAACTGAACTTTTAGCGATGGATCTAGCCCTACTATAGTGCAAGGAACCTGAAGTAGAAAAAGTATGTATCCTGAGTGACTCTAAATCAGTGCTGTGGGCAATAGCAAAATATAATAAACCAGTACATGTGCGGAAATATACAAAAGACTACAGAATGCAACAAAATATATCATCTTACAGTGGATTCCAGGTCACAGTCGCATTTCGGGAAACGAAAGGTGTGAGGTGTGACGAGTTTACTAAAAAGGCAGCACAGATGCAGCCTAAATCTTCTCTGAAAATGACAGCGAACGCTTACTCAGAACAGATTGAGAGGTGTGCAGGAATGAGTGGTTGAACACTTGGAAGAACAACTTAAAAGGCAGAAAATTTTTTGACATACAGCCACAACCAAATGATTTAAGACTATATGACAGACTCCCCAGGAAATTTCAAACCTTGTTGCTCAAGCAAGGACAGGACATCGCAACAGAAGAATACCTTTTCCGATACCAGGTATCAGTCCTCACTCTGGAAAATATGTTCAAGAAAGCCAGAAACATTGCAGTATATCCTCCTTGACTGCATGGAGACAAATCCACTATGCACTAAAATAAAGAAACTGCTCCAAGACCACAAGACAGCCCACTTCC
This sequence comes from Magicicada septendecula, assembly GCA_034769895.1. NCBI lineage: Eukaryota > Metazoa > Arthropoda > Insecta > Hemiptera > Cicadidae > Magicicada > Magicicada septendecula. Next base: position 797,251,654 of record CM068368.1, read on the forward strand.
TTAATATCAGAAATATTGAGGAACAAGTCTTTGCTGGTGATCCCTGCTGGACGTACGAGATCCATGTTGTTGGTGTCTTATGAGACTGGTCGCACATATTAAGAAGTAAGAAGTAAGTAACCTTGCCAATAATGATTTGTTATGAACTATATTAAATCACAAACCATTAAATCTTGCATGATTTGAGTATGCCAGAAACTGTTGACTTTAGGATAGTTCATCATGATAATGTTTAATGTTACATTGTATTTTCTGTGAACAAGTGTTTAGTAAAAAAAAGAGGACATTACTCTGTACCCTATACCCATTATTCCCCTGCTCTTAGATTAAGTGGCTATTTCCTGTTCCCAAAAAATCAAATGTCATATCCAGAACCACTATTTTAAAACTGTGCTGAACAACAACAAAACTGTGATGGCCCAATTACCATAATATGGTAAAAGACAATTCATATTTGTCATAACACATCATATAATAAAAATAAAAACATATCAACAGGAATAATAATGGTATATAATATGTGTAGTGCCAATAATAATCTAATTAATAAGGACAAAAGCAAGCACTGGGTACACACAATGTCACAGCAGCACCAATCTCCTGTGCATCAACTCATGATCCCTACTGTGTATGTATGCACAAATCATGAACAACCCAACAGTAACACAAATCCATTAATGGGTTAATGGCAATGAGGAAGGAAGAAACTGTATAAAAGATTTTTCGCAAAATGTGGTATCAACAATACACTTGACATTGTCAAATATACTGCTGAAGATGATTTACCGATTAAAAGTAGTGACAGCAAATTTTGAATTTCACATTTCACACTATCAGTGAAAGTGGAAAAATTAATTTTTCTTTATAAATTAACTGTTAACAAAATCTCTTTAAATGATAATAAACATGGTATTTTTTACTTCCATATTCCTTAAGGAATGGAAGTATGGTGATGGCAAAAAAAATCGTGTTCGAGATTATTGCAGATTCTGATTCTACTACACTCAAACATGAAAAAAAGTCGTTTTCCGAAAAGTGTCTGTGTGTGTGTCTGTCTGTCTTCTGTGTGTCTGTCTGTAGATTTTTTTCTATGGCAAACGATAACTGCTGCAAATTCAAACAGAATCAAATAATTTTTTGCATACAGCCCTGATTTGTAGAGTACTCGCGACCTATTGTTTTTGGTGAAGATCGGTTGAGGGAAAGGGGTAGTTTACCTGCAACGGTTTTTTTTTATCAAGGGAAATTTTTTTTTTTTGGCAAACGATAACAGCCGCAAATTCAAACAGAATCAAATAATGTTTCGCATACAGCCCTGAATTGTAGAGTTCTCAAGACCTATTGTTTTTGGTGAAGATCGGTTAAGGGAAAGGGGTAGTTTACCTGTAACATTTTATGTTTTAACAAGGGTATTTCCTATGGCAAACGATAACAGCCGCAAATTCAAACAGAATCAAAAGATTATTTGCATACAGCCCTAAATTGTAGAGTTCTCAAGACCTATTGTTTTTGGTGAAGATCGGTTAAGAGAAAGAGGTAGTTTACCTACAACGTTTTTTTTGACAAGGGTATTTTCTATGGCAAACGATAACAGCCGCAAATTCAAACAGAATCAAATAATTTTCTGCATACAGCCCTGATTTGTAGAGTACTCAAGACCTATTGTTTTTGGTGAAGATCAGTTGAAGGGAAGGGGTAGTTTACCTGCAACGTTTTTTTATCAAGCGTATTTTCTATGGCAAACGATAACAGCTGCAAATTCAAACAGAATCAAATAAGTTTTTGCATACGTCCCTGAATTGTAGAGGTCTCAAGGCCTTTAGATTTTGGTGAAGATCGGTTAAGGGGAAGGGGTAGTTTACCTGCAACCTTTTACGTTTTAACAAGAGTAAAGTACTTGAAAATTTATTTAAACTTTTTGAAACAATGGTAATTGTTGAAAATAAAATAATTTTGTTGCCAGGTAACAAAAATAACGTCATTTTGATTATAAAATATAAATATTTACAACAAGAAAAGAATTTTCAGTTTTCAAAATTTAAATATATTTTTATAAAACAATGGGTTCTTCATTGAGGTGGGGACCATGTCACTCACTCCATCTCAAGCCTCTCCTATTTTGCAGAAAAAGAGGACCCTGTCAAGGCTGATACTTTGACGACAGTGACAGGGCTTTCCACCAAATTCAGCAGAGTGACAGGTAGGCCCAACTCTGATTGGCTCCTCAGATTTCCTCAGCGTTAGTAGGTTCTATGAAAATATTTTATTTCAAAAATGATTTTAAATATAAATCTTAGATATGTTTTATAAATCTCATGTTTTCAAAAATGATTTTAAATATAAATCTTAGATATGTTTTATAAATCTCATGTTTTATGTTTTAACATGGTAATTTTTTATATGACGAACCATAACTGCCGTAAATTCAAACAGAATCAAATAATTTTTTACATATGTGCCTGAGCTATAGAGAACTCAATGTCTGTTGATTTTGGTGAAGATCGGTTACGGGGAAAGGGCAGTTTACCTGAAACATTTTTTGTTGTAACATGAGTAAAGTACTTAATTTTGATAAAGTATCCTGATAAGATCTTAATAATCCACTGTAGAAATGTAGATGAAATATCTATAAATGAAGAGGCTAGTTGAACGGGCTGGGGGTAATTTTCTATAAATCAAAATTATAGTTGAAGGGGGAGGGGATAATTTTTTTTTATATGTGTACTACGTTATTGGCAACAAAGAAGTATTTTTTTGTTAAAATTCCTTCCCTGGCTGTTTGGCTGAAAATGATTTTAAATATAAATCTTAGAATATGGAAGTCATGTATGGTTCTCCATACCGATATTTACTCTTATCATAAAACCAAAACCGCATCTTATGATCTAAAAAATACAGTAATTGAACGTCACGATACTTTCTATATGAAGCAAGACAACAAACGAGACTGTTGAAAAGCGTAGCTTTGGCGAATCAATGAAAAACTCTGACTATACCTGATGATCCAAATATGCTGGTGTTTCCAGGAGTGGCAGCAGTCTGACCAAAGATGGAAGTGCCCTGAGGTTGAGGCTGCTGTGTAGCAGCCTGCTGACCAAACAGGCCTCCACCTGCTGTCTGTGTTGAGAATCCTCCAAATGCAGGTTTAGCCTGTCCAAATGCTGATGTTGCTCCAGACCCAAATAGGCCTGTACCACTGGTCGTAGCATTTTGCTGGCTACCAAAAAGACCTGTGCTTCCAGTCCCAGATGAAAATCCTCCTAGACAAGAACAGTTTAATTATATTAATTATACACCATATTAGCTTAAAAAGTACATGTTCTTTAAAACTGCAACTGAAAGTGTCTGATGAGGCTGCACACCCGCGCGCGCGAGCACGCACACACACATCAGAGTAGAGTGATGTACAGCATCAGGTGACACTGAACTAAATTATTAAAAAAATACAAAAATAAAAAACAGGGACAGTAAGGGAACAGAGACAATAAGAATCAGTCTAAGAAGTAAAAAGTATAAGAATGTAAGTAGTTGTGTAAATTGTAAAGTTAATGAACTTTTTTTAATTCAAGAATCTGAAGTAAGAAATATACAGAAAGTAATATATTGTGATTTGAGAGTTTACAATAAAACATCACCTCAACTTCTATAGTATTTTATACTTTTGTACATTATTTTTTAAGCCAGAACCTTTTAAAGAAAAATAGCTTTCTGAACTCTACTCTCAAAAGTGCAAAAGGGCAGGATGGACCTACATGAAACCCCAGCTGGGTGACACTTTCTGTACTACTGACACAAGCAATAGTGATTAGAATTAGGCCTCTGCTTTTTCACTTCTATTTTACTAGCTAGTAAAAAAGCATTTTTCCCAACAAATATTTAAAACCAATGAGACAACACTCGTCATATTTAACAAGAGCTTATATAACAAAAGTATTTGTTCAAGGACTGAGTGGTTTCATTTTGGTCTGCACAGTTCAACCATAATGCCAAGAAAGTAATATAGTATTTAAGGTTCTGTTAATTTTTTATATATACTGCTAAGTTTTTAGTACGTCATCAGATGCTACAAAATCTTGGTGCTCAGGGTAAATATAGTTTCTACTACCACACACAAGCACTATCTAGCTGACAAATTAGACTAGAGTTAGCAACTACAGGCAGTATTAATTAATGAGAGTAATAAGCGGCTAATAGAAAATTACACGCTTACACTAAAGAAATTCTTGAAAAAGTACATTTGTATGCTTTTGGAAGCCTAGGAGATTCCTTCAATGTCATCAACAGACCATAGTAATTCCTGGAATAAACTAGTTTTCACAAAAAAGTTATTAAATTTTTCAGATGGTTTGAACATAAAAATCTGAAGTCAAAGAATGAATTAAGTCTGAAAGTTAATCCTGAAAATACTTATAATTTATTTACTTTGCATCCAAAAGAAATAATAATGAAACATAATTTAAAACACTGTATCACAAACATATGAGACTGCTCACTCAGATTTCAAACCACTAACAGTGTGAATGTTGACTGAACCTGACTAGCCTATAGAACAACAAAAAATATGTATAATTTTCCAGACTGATGTACAAAAAAAAAGACTCAGCAGGCCTTTGAAAACTTTTCTGCAGTATCTTGCAATCAAAACTGTGTTTTCACAGAAACACTATCTAAACAGTGATCATACTTAATTACTTTCTGTATTTTACACTAACTTTGATAGATTTAACCTTTTCGGTGCTCTGGGTGGGTATACACGCGAACATTTTTAGTGCGCGTGGTGCTCTGGACGTGCTAAGACGCACGTCGTTTTAAATTGGTAAAGTGCTCTGAACGGTTTTGTACGCCTATGGCTGTGACACACGGAACATGCATTGTTCGTACAAGGTCAACGGATTATCTTCATCTTTGTTATGAGTCAGCTGGTTGAAACAAAGACAGTTCATTCAGTGTGTCTAGTGTCATGTAGAAGTTGAGATAATACACAGATAAGTATGTTGAATTTTTGTAATCGCTGCTATTAAGTGATAATGTAAGTTTGTTGCTGTGGTGGCGAATTCCTTTTACTTAGGACGGCACATCTGCTAGTTGACAGTTGAGTATTGCTGAGGTTGTGTAATCTTTGCCATTAGTGATAAGTGTAATTGTTGATGTTTCCAGTTTATTATTATTTTTTTTACATTTTCTGACAGTTGAGTGTGTTTGAGATTGTGTAATCCTTGCAGTAAGTGACACCTATAATTGTTATTGTGCCCCATTTATTTACTATTTAGATTAGCTATGGCTAAAGAGTATTTCTCAGAAGCTGAATTGGCTGATATTCTTGCTCACAGTGACAGTGAAGACTTTTCTTGTGAAAGTAGTCAGTCATCCTCGGAAGAAGATAATGACATTGAAGAAAGGGGAAACGACGTTGTGAGCGATTCAGATGGTGACAATGCTTGTAATATAACTGATAACATTCAACCTGCCATAAAAAGACAAAAAACTGAAAATTACAAATGGACAGCTGAAGGAACTTTTTTCCCAAAACATATCGACTTTGACAGTTCAACCCCCGGTGTCAGACATCCAAATCTCAATATAAATTCTACTGAATTGGAATGCTTTTGAAACGTTTTTTACAGAAGACCTTATGAGACAAGTAGCACATGAATGCAACAAATATTTTATTTATATTTCCTCAAATGAAGCCATTCCCGAACAGTCCCATCTTAAACGGTGGAAAGATACTGACTATACAGAACTTTATTGTTTTCTTGCCATAAGAATCCTTATGCCCCAAGTGAAGAAACTAAGAACGAAGGATTATTGGTCCTCTGAATGGCTAATATCAACTCCTTCGTTTTCTCAGATTATGTCAAGGGACAGATATTTAGTTCTTCTTAGATTGCTCCATTTTACTGACAATTCCACACCTCGTGTACATACAGACCTTTACAGACTCTTTATAAAATACGCATAATCGTGGATCATTTGAAAAGTAGCTTCAAACAATATTTGTGTCCGTTCAAAAACGTCTGTATAGACGAAAGTCTACTGCTATTCAAGGGACGAATATTTTTCAAACAGTATAACCCATCCAAGAGACATCGTTTTGGAATAAAATTTTTCATGCTGTGCGACTGTGAAACTGGCTATATACTAGATTTCATTATTTACACTGGGGCTACTACTCAGATTCAAGACAACTTTGGAGATACAAATCTTGGAAAATCTTGAAATATTGTAATTACCCTGATGAAACCATACAGTATAT